>CM053764.1:135167135-135235087 GCA_028658305.1 Pachyuromys duprasi
AATGGCGGGAGCGGCTCCCGACAGGGTAAAACTTATCATCTTCAATTATTCAAATATTCAATTATTCAGAAATAAAATGGCCAAGTTCCTCATCATAATTCACATCACTGCCTGGGGACAAAGACCAGATCTCAACTTGAGCAAAGTTAATTCTCCACTATATACTTAGCAGCACCATTGAGCCCTGCCATTCCAAGTCATCTCTTGCTCCCTGGGTGGCAGAAGCAAGACAAACAATTCTTATGTAAATAACATTGATCCCGCCCTCCTGGGTGTTTGGCCGGGTCTGCAAAGCAAATTTTAGGGATGCAATGATTCGGGAATGCCAGAGTATACATGGCTGAAATTCACGTTATTCTAGACTGTAAAATGCATAAGGTGACATGACATGACCAGGAGACAAGTTCTCATTTACCCACGCCTGCAGACTTTAAGCTTTAAGTATCTTCAACAAAGCACAGGAACAAAAAGACCATCGGCTGAATCATTAGAAGTCACATATTCACAGACCGCTCACAGGATGAAACCATGTCAGATGTGAACTGCATTAGGGAGATGCCGTATATACGAATGGGGACCGAAGCCCAGGCACAGTGAGCTTATTCTCCTGTGGAAAGATAGGAGCTTGTTCAGAGACAGCATTTCTTTTCCTGTTTTATTTTGTCTCTCTCGCTCTCTCTCTCTTTTTTAAGACATGCTCTTATTTTGTAACCGAAGCCAACTCTGTGTTCACAATCTTTTTGACCCAGCTGCACAAGAACTAAAATTACAGGCGTGAGTATGTTCCATGGCTGCCAATGACAGACAGGAGGAGATAGTACCTGGACCCTTGATCTTCTTGCAGAACTTGTTTGAACAACCACTGTAAGGAAGAAACTCTCCTCAGTCTCAATCTTTACTGGCAAATCACTAGAACTCAGTGGTTTGAATTGTTTAATTTACTTTAAAAAATTAAGACTTTCCTCTAAGTAGGGAACTGTATTTCTTACTTTTATCATTGTCATGCCAAAGCTCCTGACAAAAGCAAATTTAGGAAAGACAAGATGGGCTCACTTTGGCTCACGCTTTGAAGGTACCATTCATGGTGGTGGTGAAGTCATGTGAGTGTGAGACTGAGGCAGCTGGTTGCATTGTTTCTGCAGGCAGGAAAGAGAGTGCAGCAAAGGCTGGTGCTAGGCTCACTGTCTCCCTTGTATTTATGCCAATGGTTCACAACCTTCCTAACGCTGAGTCCCTTTAATGCAGTTCTTCATGTTGCAGTGTCCCCCGACCAGAAAAAAAAAAATTGTTGCTACTTCATAACTGTAATTTTGCTGTTGTGAATTGTAATGCAAATATCTGTGTTTTCTGATGGCCTTAGACGACGCCTATGAAAGGGTCATTTGACCCCTAGAGGGGCTGCAACCCACAGGTTGAGAACCACTAATTCAGGACCACAGCCATACTGAGGGCAGGTCTTCTTAACCCTTTAAAACCATCCTGGAAACACCCTCACATCAACTCGGAAGTGAGTCTGCTCCCTGGCTCTAAATGCATTCAAGATAATCCCTGGAACTTAAGTTATTTGCCAAGTGTCCCACAAGCACAGCAGCACCCTGGTCCTGCCCCAGCCCTGGAATCAGTCTCTCACTGTGGAGCCTGTGCTGCATGATACCAGGAGCTGCTTCGGGTTTTTAGATGAGCCCGATGAATACAGACTGAAGCTGGTCAATATGACTGACTGGTGTGGTCTTTGATCCGGTCACCAGCTACAATGGATACTTGTCACATGGGGCAATCCATTCTTGTTTTCTCTATACTGATACCTGGTGGATGCAGCTAATGGGAAGAAGTGACCCTCTCCTACGGAATCGAAAAGTCATCGTACTCCTTTACCTTACTCTAACAGAGTCACATAACTTGACTTTGGCCAATTAGAAGCCTTTCCAGACAGAATGTGGTTAACTAGAGGTAACCTCAGCAACAACCATAAGCAATGGAATTTTTTGCCTATGTTCCTGTTATTTCATTCTGAGGACAACCTTGCTTTCTGACCATTTCCCAAGATTCACTCATTGATTTTTCTGATATCTTCCAATAATCATACAAGTCTTTCTTTTTTTCTCCTCACACATGATCATCTGGTTTTATCTCTGAACACAAGGAATCTAGTTTGATCCAGGTTCTGTTATTCTTGGGGTTTGTTTTTGATTACTTTGTAGCAAAAGAACTGCTGCTCACCCTGTTATATTGATACATTTCAGTATAGTTTTCTAGAAACACGAAAGTGAATAATAGGAAATTCTTTCTCAAATCTGAAGTGTGCAGAATATTTAACAAGAGATCATAGCATTGATTGGTAATTGTTTAATTTGGAGTGTTAATGAACGCCTTTCAAGGACACTTGAAATTTTTTACTTCATAGAAAACATTTTCCCAATGTTATACATTAAAAGAAAACAGATCCATCCCAGAGACATTTGCTCAAAGTTTTAAAACAACAAAATTCATTTTGCTTTGCTTAAATCTTGACCAAAATAAAAGAATAAATGATTTCATTTTTACCCCTAATATATTACTTGCATCTGCAAGCCTGGTATTAAAGATTTGAGTTCTTCCAAAGGGGGGCTGGTTTTAATTCACTTTTCTGTTGCTTTCATAAAATATTCTGGCCAATTGCAACTTAAGGAAAGGAAGGTTTATTTCATCTTATACTTCCAGGTCACAGGGCATTACTTGGGAACATCAAGGCAAGAGCCTGAAGCAGAAACCATGGAGCAGTGTTACTGACTGGCTCGGTCTCTGGCTTGCTCAGCTAGCCTTTCTATACAGCCCCAGCCTACCTGCCTAGGGCTGGCGCTGCCACGGTGGGCTAGGCTCTGGGGCCTCCTACAACAATCAACCATCAGTCTGCCACAGACATATCCAAAGGCCCAACTGATGTGAGCAATTTGCTAATTGAGCGATTTGTTCTTTCCTCCAAGTGACCCTGCCTGTTTCAAATAGGTAATAAAAATTAACTGGGACAACTTGTAAAATATCTAGTCATAACACTGTGTTTTCTATTGTTTAAACTTATTTCTACTCCAGTAGAGTACACATTGGACATATTTTTGCAGCTCTAAAGAAATAGTAAGAAAATGTACAGAAAAATAAAGCTTGGAACTAGGGAGAAAGCTCAGGTAACAAAGCGGTTGCCTTGCCAGTATCAGGACCTGAGTTTGATGCCCAAAACCCAAATGAAAAAGCCAGATGTGGTGGCTCACAATTATAATCCCACTGCTAGGGAGGCAGTGGCAGGGGTATCTCTGAGTTCAAAGCCAGCCTGGTCTACAGAGTGAGTTCCAGGACAACCAAGGCTATTCAGAGAAACCCTGTCTTGAAAACCCAAAAACAAACAAACAAACAAATAAAACTGTACTGTTTTAGATTTGGTAAAGCCCCATCTCCTCACTGTCATCTTCCCTATATGTACCCTTAAGGGAGGCATCTCCCAATGTTCCTGAAACATTTTTTTCTGGCAGGGAAACAAGACATTCTCTTCTCTGACTGTTCACCATTCAGACTTGTGATTCTTTAAATTTGGCTTCACATGTACATGCCTTGTTTTCTCAAATAAAATACACTCCTCAAAGGCATGAGCCAGGTCTTACCCAGATACCTGTCACTTCACTAGTATTGAGTTCCACCTCTGCCCCTCTTTGCATCTTCTTGCAGTGAATCGAAAACGTCTCACTGGCTTCCATGCCCCACAGTGTCTTATCTTCATTCCACAAATGCTATTATTTGTTAGACTGTGTTTACAAACAAACTCGTTTTCTTATCTAAAAATTTGCTTATCAAAGTTACATAAATATAAATACATAAGACAGCAACACTGCCGCTCACTAAATTCTAGACAGCCACTGTTGTCTTTGGGCTTGGAGCATAAGGTTGAGGAGACAGATCTGCCAGAGAATTTTCTCCTCAGTTAATTGCAGAGGTTTGGAATGAGTGTCAGGAAGAATAGGCTTTTAAACACTGTCCTTCCCAGCAGGAAGTCAGTATCAAATTATCCACCCCCAGAACAGAATGAGAAGTGCCAACAGAAAATGAGCAGCTGAAACCCAAGGACCCTGTCTGTACTCCTTCACGGTCCCTTTCATTGGTCCAATCACACAATGCTTAGCACATCTATGTGAGCTTTAATTTTTTGTGAAATAAGACAGCTGGGTGCTCTTCCAGTTCTTTCCAGTCCCACCTTTGAGAGAGCCAAGACCACAAGATCACTAAAGTAACCCTTTCCCAAGGCCCAGGCAGGCCTGTAGACATTGCCTAGCAATTGGTCACCACCCTGGTTAGTTTTTGTCAATTGGTGCAAACCTAGACAACCTGGAAAGGGAATCTTGGTTGAGGACATCAGATTGGACTGTTGGCATGTTTGCAGAGCGATTTTCTTGATTAATGACTGATGTGGATGGACCCTGCCCACTGTGGGTTCACTGTCATCCCTGGGGTGGTGATCCTGGGGTATACAAGAAAGCAAGCGAGCAAGCAAGCAGCACTCCTTCATGGTCTCTGCTTCAGTTCCTGCTTCCAGGTTCCTGCCTTAAGTTCCTGCCCTGACTTCCTTCAGTGAAAAATTATAAATTAGCTGTAAGATGAGGTAAACCCTTTCCTCCCCAAATTGGGTTTATGCAGAGTTTCATCACAGCAAGCAAAACCAAACTTGAACAGTCACTGTGTCTCAGAATGCTCAGCTCTAGTTCATAGCTTCTTCCATGGAGGAGGGGTGTGGACAATATCCTCACTTTACAAGGACCAGTGTTAAATTCTGGAATCTTTCTGCCTAGCAAGGGTCAAGTGCACAGGGAGCACAGACCATCCCAACACCAGCATTTACATTGTACTTCTGAGCTCCACCCACTCCTGACATTTTTCCCATTTTAGTTTCATGAACAGAAGAGAAACACAGACAAGTTAAATATATTTAACATGTAACCCTAGTTTAAATTAATCAGAGGGTCACCGAGTTACAAAATCCTGCTATAATCACCCAGACATATTTTTAACTAGGGCATGAAGGAGCACTTCTAGAAGCTCTGGGCTCCTTGTCCATTAGACAAAGATTATGGAGCACTGGAGACCTTCATTCTCTCTCTTCCTTAGCCATCAGCTTAATTAGTTGCAAACACTCTCAGTTTCTGAGAAAAAAAAAATCAAGAAGCAAATTTGCAGTTGAACCTCAAATCCCTAAATAATATAAAATGCAAATAGAAATGAAGATTGGCAAGTTGGCCTTTATAAATTAGTTCCAAAAAAAATCTGTAATAATTAAAATAAAAATATATGCATTCACGAAGCTATTTTATATGGTGTTACTTCTGAAAGAACATACATTTTATGCAGAGCAGGGCTACTGATACAAATGTGTCCCCACAGATACACATTGGAGAACTGTCGTTGATTTGGCAAAACCACTTGACAATAGATACCACTGAATAACAGGTCTGTTCGGGAATATGTCTTGTATTTTCTAAACTAAACCTTCAAGTCAGGTCACCTGCTTAGTCATTTGTTCCCTAAAAAAAATTGCCTACTGTACTGGCAAGGGAGACATACAGAATCAGATAAACTACAAAGTCAATGTGCCCATCATCCTGGAACATCGTGTTTCAGCAAAAAGCGAGCCCTGAGATTTGGTCCAGTAAGTAAACTTCTGCTAGGAGTAAGGCTTATTCCTACTGGCCATTTCTATCACTGCTGGAACTGTCAGTCCAGGCTCTTGTTAATGACTCTGGTGATACAAACTCTATGAAGAAGGCAATTAAGAAAGGGCAGAAGGTATAATTTTCTCTGAGTAGACTCTGTCCCCATGCAGGAACAAGTTCAGACCCACCTGAGAACAGGAGTTGTCATTCCCTAGCTCGCCTCACAAACTCAGCCTCCCTCGTTCGTTAGGGATGAAGCATATTCACACTTCGCCCATCTACCTGGGGAAAGACATGCTAGAAGAAGCCTACACCTGCTACACTGATTTCTGCTACTACAAGTCAGCAGAAATTTTCTTGACTGGTATTACAGGCAGGGTTTCCCCCAAACAAACTGCCTTAGGAAATACCACACAGGAAAGGGGAAGGCTGCCACCTGCTACTACCTTCTTTGAGTCATTCTGTATCTGGAATTTCAAATATGAGGTCGTACATAAGTCTAGTGATGTAATTTTTGGAAGAGACAAGTTATCGTGCCACGTTACTTGTGGTTTTATACAGGGATCTGCCCATCTTGGGCAGTATCATGAAAATGGTTGTTGGTTTTTAATTCTTTGATTAAGGTTGTCTCTCTTCTCTCAGTGGCCATGTTTGCATTGTTCAGGAGAGACCGGGCTGTACTAAGGGTTGGTGAACTTTCTGTCTATTCTGCACCTGTGGCAAGGGCTTGAGCACTGTGGGCAGCAAACAGTCACTGTGTAGGAGTTGGTCCACTCCAATACTAAACGCGTGACTAAGAAAACCAACACTCGTTAAGTACCAATTGGTTTAGGGAGTAACTGGATCCCCATGGTACTCTGTATGCTAAGATGATGGCATGAGTACAAATGAATGGAAAAGAGGAGGTCAGCAATGCTGGTGAGATTGGTGATGCATATTTAGTTGTTATTAGGGTATGAGAAAGAGAAGCACGCATGAGAGTGGGGAGAAGTGAGACAAAGGGAAAATGGGGTGACTGCATGGGAGTTTTGGTTAGAGCAAGACTAAAAAAAGGAAGTAAAGATATATACCCAGAGACTAAGTCTGGGTCACTTTCTAGGCTGTGCAAGATGTAACAGTAAGAGGAATGGATATTGGAAAAGAGAAAGAAAAGGAAAGAAAATCAGAGAGAACACCAGTGCTAGAAGACAGTAAAAAGTGGTGGCCTGCAATAATGTCAGAAGACAAGCATTAAAAATCACTTCTGCGTTGGTATTTTTGATCATCAAGAGGTTGTTTTCCTAATTATCAAAGATTTCCCTTTACCAAATGCACGGAGTTACTTAAGCAACTTGACATTTGAATGGAATTACATTAGAGTTTGAGCTTCATTCCACTGCTTAAGAATATAGCCTAGGTGTGGAGTGGAAACCTTACTTGGTTTAGATACGATGGCAAATTGCCAAAGGAAGGTATTTAAAAGTTTCAGAAATAATATGATAGCTGAGAATCCCCTCAAAATAAGAAGGGTGTGGGCATAGCAAAGCAAGCAAGGTGGCAGTGAGTTATCGGTGTTGAAACTAGGAATGGGTGTCTACCGTCTCATTATGGGACACTCCATGTTTGTTTCCGGTGACCCACAATAAGACATTGAAAAGCACTGCTGCTGATGCTTCCTGTTGCTTTTTGAAGAACAGCCCGAGGTGGCAGATGGTAGGGAAAATGGGAGAGCTATGAGACACAAAGATGCAGGTGTGACTGAAGGGAGAAGCTCGTGAGAGCCAAACAGCCATTTCAGTCCTCATGGTGATCTTATGAAGTAGGCGTAATAATCACACACCATGCCGATCTGCAATGAAGAGATTTATTTGGGGGAGGGGAAGGGAGTTAGGGCCTGAGGGAGGGCAGAGAGATTAGAGAAAGGGAGAGAGATGGGGGAGAGGGGAATGCACCGCAGATACGGGAAAGGGGAGAAACTGAAGCAGAGGGAGTACAAGATGGAGACATGGTGGCAAGCTGGTCCCTTTATATCTGGCATCTGGGGGTTGCATCTGATGACATCATAGGTTGCTAAGCAACCGAGGAGCGGGCTGGTGCATCAGCTTGTAAAGTAACAGTAGGCACCAAAATCTCCAAATGAGAGAGTCAAGGTTCAGTCCACAAATCATGGTTAAGAAGCAGAGCCGGGCTCTAAACTGAGATAAAGTGGCTTCGGAGCTCTTGGCTCTAGCCGTCATGCAGTTGCCCCTGGCCGGCACTCAGACCCATGAGTAAGCCTCTCTCTCCTGCTGGAGACAGGTGCGCTCCCAGCTTGTCACCCCATAGCAGGTGTTGCTGAAGATTTTGACACCTTTTGGGACACTTTATTCTCAAGACTCAGATTTCAGATACCACCTCCTTGGTGATAGATCTGTATTTCCCAAAGCAGCATGTCTGTTCTCAGGTCATTTGGCCTGTGGTTAGCCCATTTGACACATGCACCAAGCTGGACTGAGGCCTCCAGGCTGGCAGGTTGACCACAGCTGTATTCATGGGCAAATCCCTACTCAGGGAACACATAGCAGAGACTGAGGCTGCCCAGTTAAGGTTCATCCATCCCTTGACCAGCTTGCCTTTCAGTAACACAGGCCAGGAAGCAGAAAATGACAGGTGAAACCATGCTTTCTTGCATTATTTCAATCCTGCCAATCAAAGGCATCCATAGATGAACTGACTCAACACTCAGCAATGCTGGCATAAGGAAAGGGGCAAGGAATTCATTTGCTGGAGTGAAACTTAGTTTCCTTTTAAATTTTTGTTCACTTACTTATTTATTCTGTATTGAGAGAGGGGTGAGATTCAGAGACCACGCATGTGAATTGTGGCATGTGTGGTCAGAGGGCAACTTTTGAGAGTCAATTCTCTCCTTCTACCATGTATGTCCCAGGGACTGAACTCTTGTCAGGCTTGGTGCCAGTCCCCTTTGCCTACTGAGGCATCTCTCCAGCCCAGATCTTGGTTTCTTTAAAGTATTAGAGCAAAACTTAAAACTATACACTATGCAAGCCCATCCATATTTGTAATTGGAAAAAGGAATAGTTAGTAGCTGGGCTGGGAATATAACTCAGAGAGTACCAAAGTATCTTCTTAGCATGTGTGAGGCCCTGGGTTCAGTCCCGAGCATGAGACAGAGACAGAGACAGAGAGACAGAGACAGAGAGAAACAGATACAGAGGGGATAAATAATAATAATATTAATGAATTAAAGACGTCCAACAAGCTCCAAAATTCCAGCCATAAAATGGACTTGGGAAAGTTAAGTACTGATGGTCAGGGGACTGAGAGAGAGAGTCGGGAGTCTGGGTAGATTTTTCAATAGAGAGAATAAAGTAGGTATTGACAGAAGAGCCCAGAGTCTACAACCTCGTGGAGGCCTCCGAATGCTTGTCCTAGCGGTCTCTCTACTGTATTTCTCACAGGAGACTTTATGCAACTGCAGAGGAAGTCGGAAGCAGGCACCCCAGAGCCAAGAGGCAGAATCTCATGAAATCCCGCTGTGGAGATTAAAGAGGTTGGTAAGTGTTTATTTTCGTGCTTCCTCCAGAGATTTTTGCGTATCACTGTGAGTAGGAACACAAAATAAAGACACACCCCGCCTCTGCCCTGGGCAAGAAGCCCGGTAAACTCTGCCCCACCAGCTCCAAACGTTCCTTAAGGAATCACATGGACTGGAAGTTACTGGTCCTTGACAGCTCTGTTCCTCTGCTAAAAATATGGTCTCCATCTTGGGGCAGTAACAATGGGGTGTTCCACAGAGACAGCGGGGACCTCGCTCCAACTTGAATAGGGGCAGAATGGAAGCAGGCAGCCACTTAGTGGGAGTTCAAAACTAACAATGCCTCCACTGGGTCCCTTCTTTGTGTTAATGGACAAGTGCAAGCCGCACGGTGTCTTAAATAAAACAGCAGCCATTTGCGACCTCCTGCTTCTCAGCAGCCGTCGATTCCAGCTCGGTTATTAGCTCAAGGCTGCAAGGAACAGTTGAGACTTTACACTGTGAGCCTCCGTCACGCGTCCCACCTCCACACCCGATATAAAAGGAAAGGGAATCAGACATTTAAATAATCACAAGTTTTAAAACCATAAACCAGAACAGACGGTTTTTATTTCAGACCTCCAGGGACAACTCGGTAGTGTTTTTCCTTAGAATGTACCGAACCAAGGTGTTGCAACGGGTTGCTGCCCTTTGGCCTGCTGCCGAAACCTGTTTTTTCTGTTGTTGTTGTTTTGGGTTTTGTTTTTTTGTTTGTTTTTCTTGAATCTCATCTTTGTACAGTCATCCTTTTTTTCTTTCTCCTACTCACCATGGGGCTGACCTTCCCTTTCTGCTACGAGATTCCAGAGCAAATGTCACCAGGGAGATGTGAAGCAGAAAAGCATGGCTGTCTAAATGTCCCTGCTGAGGAACACTTTCTTTGTGCCCCACTCTTCCCCTCCCCCTCCAGTGCTTGCCCATTCCTGTCCTGACTTTACTATGCCCTGGGCCTTTGCTCTAAGGTAAGTACTAAAGGCTGTCCTTCCTTAGGTCCATCCACATTTAAAAATTTTTTTTAACCAAAGAGACTAAAAAGTAACTAAACAGAAATATATCCAACTATAAAAGTGATGAGTGGATATGAAAACAAAGCATCAAGAACGGCAGAGAGTTCTCAAGTTAGAGGAAAATTCCTACTTTCTGTTCTCATCACAGTTCCACTCCTGGGTGGACATGGAAGGGGGACTTTGGCCATTTTCTCTTTGTAAGTCATAGAAAAGTACCACACACACACACACAAACATATAACTCTAATGATTTCTGTTTCTAGATTTGTCTTTTTAAATAGTTTCTATTGACTCTTGCCATAAAAATGAGAAAGTTGTTTTCTTTCTCTTTCTCTCCCACTCCCCGCCCCTCTGAGTTTTCTTATAAAGTTTTTATCTTTGGGTGCTTCTTCAAGTCAATTATGAAACAAATGAAGACCAACCAACTGAGAAAGGTAAAGATGCTTTTGGAAAATCTGTTTTAAAAGATTTTGTTTAAATGTGTATGAGTGTTTGCCTGCCTGCATGTAAGTATGTATTTATGTAGATATACATATATGCATGCATGCACGCACACACATACACGCACACACACACACACATGCTCAGTGCTTGCAGATATCAGAACAGAGCATATCTGATCTCGTCCCTGGGACTGGAGTGACAGATGGTTGTGAGATACCATGTGGGTGCTGAGAACTGAACCTAGGTCCTCTGCATGAGCAGCACATGCTCTTAACCACTGAGCCATCTCTTCTGCTCAGCAAAGTCTCTGTATCCTGAGCTTGCCTTAGCACAGAGGTCCACAATCCACTGTCATTGCATTCTGGCAGAGACTCAAGGTCAGGTGGGAGGTCTCTGAAGGGGAGACTAGGGAAGGCTTCCTTCCTTCTTGGGCTGGCTAAAGGATGATGGCCCCAGGAGCTATAAGTGAGTTAGCCAGAAGAGGGCATCCTGTGCCACTGGTTACAGAACTGGCTTCCTCTGGTTGGTGTTAAGTTGCAGGTGAGGACAAAAACTAAGGAAGGTACCAGATGCTATCCAAGTTGTGGCTCTTGAAGTAGACTGTCGTTGTTTAGCTTTCTGGATTTTCACTAGAGATACCGACCTAGTCTGTCTACAACCTGACTTCCAGTGGCACTTCTGGTTGTCAATCACAGAGGAGTGGGAGGGTTTTCAGGACAAGATGCTGTAGGCTGTGTACTCAAATTCTCTTCAGGCATATATTACTACCATTCTCTTTGAATCTTCATTCTCTCATAACTGAATCACTCTTTTGGAGGTCTGTGTGCATGTGTGTGTGTGTGCAGAGGCCTATGGCCAAGTAGATCTTCAATGTTGATCCTCAGGTACCTGCTTGCTTGCTTTTCTTTCTTTTTTCCTTCCTTCTTTTTTTTGCTGTCTTCTTTCCTTCCTTTCTTCTTTCCCTTCCTTTTTTTTTGTTTTTTTGTTTTTTGTTTTGGTTTTTTTTGATGTTGTTTTTTAAAGACACTGACCTGGAACCATCAAGTGGGCTAGCTAACTCCAAAGATCTGCCCATCTCTGCCTCTGTGTGTGTGTGTTTAAAGTAGGTTCCTGGACTTAAACTGAAGCCCTTTTGCTTGTGAGGCAAACCCTTCACCAACTCTATCTCCTCAAGCCCTAATTTACTTTCCTTACACGCTGGAATTAAACCCTGCCTCTTAGTCTTCCCATTGTCAGCGATTCCCCTCCCCACCCTGTAAAGCCCCTGCCACCCCTCTTCAGCCTCCCTTTCTCTTCTTCCCAGCTGCTTCTGGTCGCACCATGACTGCTATGACCCAGGAGTTTATAGTGTAACCACCCCTTTGCAGCAAGCATCATGGTCCTGTAACATGTCTGTAGGTCAGTTTTGAAAGGACCAACCAATACACAGTATGTGTAACATTACCATTATACAAGATAAATAATAAAATTAAATAATATAAAATTGTATTTAGTACTTGAAAAACAGAAATGAAATTCTGCTTACTGAGAAGAAGGAAGGAAGCAATAGTTTCATGTCCTTATAAATTTCCACATCTAGAAATGTAATTTTTTTTTCTAGCACTGGGAACTGAACCCAGGCCTTCAGGCATACCAGACAAGCTCTCTACCACTGAGCTATTCTATTCTCTGGTAGAAATGCAATCTTTTAAGCAACCATATAAAATTGAATCTTTTACTCTGCATACTTTTTCCCAAAATAGTATTGTTGTGGGTTATTAATATTTAATATTGATTTATCATTTAGTTAAAACAGTGGTTATTCCTAAACCAGCTGTATACCCAAATCACCACACAGAGACTAGGATTTATTTAATTAACCTAGAGCACAATGCTGGGCAATAGTTACTCCATCCTAAACCTCCAAGCCCACATAATTTCCTCACTTCCCACATTATACTTGCTTTTAATCAAATTTTGGTCTCTCATGCTTCCAAGTCCTCTCCTGCTGCTCTCTGCTCTTTGATTCCTCCCACTTACTTTTTTTTCCCCTCCCCTCTAAACCAGGATGTCCCACCCTATTCTCTCCATTGCTCAGCATTGCCTGGTTGTTTTATTGAAAATACAGAGAACAAATGGTGGCGTGTTTACACAAACTTGAGACAGGTGATATTTAGAATAAACATCACAATGCAATGTTCTGATTGAAACCAGATAATGGGGTAGAGAAATCAGCATTTGAATGCACAAGGGTAAACTGTATACATTCCACAAGGACGCTATGCCAACATAGTATATGCAAAGTTCTTGGTCTTGAATATCTGAAAAATATCATTTCTTCCATTTCCTATTAGACTGATAGTCTACCTGGATACTCAGGTCTAACACTGAATATCCTGAGGACTTTGAAAGCCTTTCTCCCTTAACATCTATAACCCAAGACTGGATTAAATGATCAGTTACCATTCTGAATCTCATTATTTTTATAAGTAATTTACTTGTTTTGTTTGCTAGTTAGTTAGTTCATTTTGTTAAGACAGGATTTTCGCTCTATAGCCCAGGCTGACAAGGAATTTCTGAGCCCCTGTTTCCGCATCTCCAGTGCTAGAACTACAGACATGTACCACCATGCCTGGCTTAATAATTTTCTAGCTTTTTTCCCCCTAGAAGCCCTTAGGATTCATCTCTTTTTCCTTATTGCTCTGGGGTTACATAAGGATACACACTGTGGACCAAATATGACTCCCAAGGCTCACATGTTGAAAACCTATTCTGTGAGTGGCAAGATTTCGATGTGAGACCTTTGGGAAGCAGTTAAGTGATGAGACTGGAGCCCAGGTGACGAAACTAATTCTCTCATTGGAAGAAGCATGAGAAAGCATCCTTCCTCTCTCTGCCCTCTCCTATCTGATGCTACAAGAAGGCTATTGTCTTTGAACAAGAGGCAGGGCATTGCTGTGAATTCCACCATGTTGACAACCTGATCTCACCTTCGACCCTCAGAACTATAGGAAGAAATATTGTTAGGACCATATAGCCTCATTTTACCTTAGTCATCTCTGGAAAAGTCATATACCCAAAATCTGCTTGCATTCTGAGGTACTATACATTAGAACTTCAATGTACAGATGTAAATGAGGCACAGTTTAGCACACAATACTATCACCAAAGTCCACAAAGACGAAGCCTTACAGTTCCAGCAGTGAGAAGCACAGAATGGGTATCAATGTGCTGAAAACCTTCCATAGACTCTAGCAAAGGTTCTCTTCTGTAGCTTCTGGAGACCTCCCAGCATCCCTTGGGTGTGGGGCAGCCTTCCTCCACATTCCCCAGCAATGAGTCTCGTTTTTCTCATTCGGCATCTCTCGGCCATTCCCATAATTGTTGTTGTTGCTCTGAGACAAGGTATCACAATTCTCAGGCTTCCTTAGAACTCCTGTCTCACCCTCCCAGTGCTGGGACTTCATATGTCACCAGACCTAGCCTAGCATTCCCATTCTGTGGTCACATCTTCTGCCCCACCTAGTGACACATGATTATATTTAAGAACCTCTGTTGCAGTTGCTCTTCTGTTGCGGTGATGACAATACAATGACGAAAGAACATAAGGGGGAAATATGGACTGCTCTGGCTCACAGTACAAAGGTGTAGTCCATCATGTTGAAGAAGTCAAAGCGGTAGGAGCTTGAAGCAGCTGGTCCAATTCTGTGCATGATTGGACAGCAGAGAGAGATGAATGTGTGCTCTGGGCTAATATCTTGAGGACTGACCTTGAAGATGCCCTTTGGTATGTGGCAGCCCCAATGAGAGCACATTTAAAGTATAGAGGCAACAACGCCAACTGAATTAGTTTTCTTGGTGCCGTGGCAAAATGCCTGCTAAGAAGTGACTTACGGGAGAGAGAGATTTCTGTGGCTTACAGTTTGGTGGGACATAGTCCACCATGGTGGGAAGCGCAGAGTTGTAGCAGTGTGAGGTAGCAACTCTGCATCCACACCAGAAAACAGAAGTAAATGGTGTCGGTGACCCTTCCACTTTCTCTTTTTATTGAAGAAGTTTGCTATTCCTTTTACATTTGCTCAATAGGGGCAGAGGCTGTGTACTAGGGCATGTGGAGGTCAGGGGACAACTTGTGGAAGTTGGTTCTCTCTTTCTACAGAGTAATTCTTGGGAATCAGACCTTCAGTCATGGCAGCAGGCTCCTTTACCCACTGAGAGTCTTGCCATCCCTCTACTTTCTCCTCTGTGCTCAGGACAAGATCCCAGCCCACACAGCGGCTCCACTGACCAACAAGGTGTGTCTCTCCCACTCAGTACAAGTTCTCTAGAAACAGCTTCAGACACAGCCAAAGGTATGTCTCTTAGATAGCTAACTCCACCAAGTTGGCAGTCAAGCCCAACCATCACCCAGCTGGCGATTGTGAGCTCGGGTGTTCTTATTCAGAATACACACAAGACAATTTTATGGCACCAACTTTTACGCAAAAAGGAAAAGCTTTTTGCTGAGGGACAATCTCAAATCTATCTCTTCAATCAGTCGTTATTGGGAAATACATAGGCAGGAACTCACCACAGACAGGGCTTTCTGTGATCCAGGCTTATTGGCGTTAAGATGGGGTGTGAAGCCTCTTCACACCTCTGTTTATTTTTGTCACTAGGAGGTCCTTTTCTGGTTGTGTCAGTCAGTAGATACATGCTGAAGTACCCCCATTGCAATTCGCCTAGGGGTTGTCATGTTGCCTTCTCCAGCAGCAATCACCTCCAGGGGGTGCACAGAGAATCCCAACTTCAGGCTCCCGTGGACCACTGCTGCTTCCCTAGCCACAGCCTACTGCCCTCCAGCCATGTCTTTGAGCATTCAGGGGCCATTGTACAATCTCAGCTCTTAGGAGCACCCATGCTCCCAATGTGAGGGCACTTTTCTGGCAGTTCCCACTGATCCCAGTCCTTCCTGAGCAACATAGCATCCGTGGGACCAGCCTTGATTGTTCCTTTATTAGGGAGAAAAATTACATTTAGGCTTATTCCATTGTTCTTCAGTTCATTCTCTCAGAGGAATAGGATAGTGCTTTGGTTTTTCATTTTGTATCCCAACTCTTCTCTTTTATCCAGTTGCCGGAAATAGCTTCGAATCCAGTGGCTTTCAACCTTCCTAATCCTGCAGCCCTTTACTACAGCTCCTCATGTTGTGGTGACCTCCAACCATAACATTATTGCTACTTCGTAACTGTGATTTTACGACTGTTATCAATTGTCATGTAAATACCTGATATGCAGGATATGTGGTATACAACCCCTGTGGAGGTTACGACCCACAGGTTGAGAACCAAAAATCCATCGTCTTACCTGGAAGACCAGATCGCTCCTTTTTGTGATAAATGAAACAAAATTGGGGGTGTTTAGGGTAGGGAAATTACTCTGTGTGGTGTTGTAATGGTGCCTGCACACCATAGTGCATTTGCCAAAACCCATAGGATGGCCACACATGCCGCAAACAAGCCCCCATGCAAGCTGTGGACCTGAGTCCGACGAGTTAATACAAATCATGGGTGTAATCAGGTGTAACGAATGTGCCGTTACACTGTGAGATACTAATCGGAGTGGAGGCTATGCAGGAGTGTGTGGAGAGGCACGTAGGAACTTAGATGACTTCTACTTAATCTTGCTGTGAACCTAAAACTGTTCTAAAACAATTTACGTAATAAATAAACATCCTACACACATGATCGCTGACGCATCTTCTATGGCTTTCATGACAGTGTATCTAATTTCAGTTTTGAATTTGAAACTCATTATTCCCATATATGTTTTTATAATCGTATCTCATGAGTAAGTGCCTGTAAACACTTAATAATTTATATAGTCTGGCATGTTTTCTAATTTTGGTTTAGTGATATATTGTGTGTATTCTGAAACTTCATTGTTTAAAAATTTAAATTTACCCAAATTTGGATCCATAAGGCTCTAATAGTAACAGTGTTTCATTATATGAAAAAAATCACAATAGTGTGTGTGTGTGTGTGAGTATATATACATGTTTATCTACTTCTCTTTTAAAGGAAGCTCGATGGTTTCCAACTTTTGTGCCAAAGCCAATAATGTTTCAGAGTACACAGTACATTTACACACACACACACATTTATTTCCTTATTGCATGTGAGTTTCTCAGTGCATTCGTGCAGATCCGAAGGTAACTTATGGAGTAGCTTCTGACCTTCCATCCTGTGAGTCCCTGGAATAGAATTCAGTTCATCAGTCTTAGCAGCAAGTGCCTTTACCCACTGTGCCATCTTACCCCTGCGTCAGTGGTACATTTCTCTTTGTGCTATTGCGTTCTGGTCTCTGTCACATAGCTATCTGGAAGTGAACATCCGGAGTGGTAGGAAATACACATCTTCAACATTAAGGAAGTCGCCAAATTCCCTTCTAATGTGATTCTGCCCATTGCAGTTCCGATATATGGTAATCGCCAGTGTTCTACTGAGTCACCAACACTTGATAGCTACAATCATTTTACTCTTCGTCACTCTGTTAAAAATAGTGTGGCAAGCTGGCAATTTATTATAGGTGGTAATAGACACCTATGATCCCAATACTGGACGCTGGGGCAAAGGGATGTTGAGTTGAAGACAGCCTGGGGGACACAATGAGACCCTGTCTCAAAAGATACAAAAGTTGCCAGGTATGGTGGCTCATGCCTTTAACCCCAGCACTTGAGAGGAGAGGTAGGTGGATCTCTGGGAGTTCAAGGCCAGTTTGGTCTACAATTTGAGACTAGAACAGCCAAGGCTACACAGAGAAACCCTGTCTCAAACAAAACAAAACAAGAACAGAAAAAGAAAGGAAGGAAGAAAGAAAAGGAAAGGAAAGGAAAGAAAAATATTCAAAAGGTAGTTTCCTGCAGATACCTCTGTGTGATTGGTTGGTTGCCTGTTTGCTTCTTCAGGACTATATTGTCCAGCCTGACTTGACCCTATCAATTCCACTGTTTTTGCCTCCAGAAGGTTGAGATTACAGACATGTATCTCTATGTCCTGATAATTCCTTGACATTTAACATTTTTTTAGAATTGTACATGGGCATACTATGTTAAACCATATCCACTCTTCTCCCCCCCCAATTCCTCTCATTCAACTCTTCACATCCCCCTTCCAAAAGTCATGTCTTTTTCTTCAATTAGTGTTACCCATCTATACATGAATATAGGGCTGACCACTTGTACATGGACATCCTACCAGGAAGCTTATTCCTAAAGAAAATCCTCCTTCTCTCAGCAGCCATTGATTGTCTATGGCTCTTTCACTAGGGATGGGTCACTGTGAAAGTTAAACCCCATCTATGTCAGGATGCCAGCTGTCAACTGGTGTGCTCTTAAGCAGGTCTTGTGTAGGTCTTAGGCTTCTTGAGAGTTCATGGGTTAGATACCCCCGTTGTGTCCAGAAGATACCATTTCAAATCAGTCCTCCTAGTTTTCTGGTTCTTATAATCTTTCTGGCCCCTGTTCCACAATGTTACTTGAACCTTGAGTATAGGAGTTCCGTTTTGGGGATGGACATGGCATGGTCAGTTGTTTTTCACACTTTGACCAGTTGTGAGTCTCCAGAATAGCTTTTGTCTGCTGCAAAAGGAAGCTTCTTTAGTGAGAGGTGAGAGCTGCATTTCTCTAGAAAGCATACAAATGTCAGTTCTTTGGAGTTTTAACAAGCATTTCTTATCAGTAGTGAGATGGAACATCTTTGCATAATTTATTGATTATCTATACATTTTATTCAATGAATTGCTTGCTCCTGGCCATATTTTTTTACTTGGGGTTTCTTTCTTTTGTTGTTTTGTTTAAGCTGTTCATACATTCTGAATATCAATCCTGTAGTAGTATATTCATTTCAATTATTTTGCTCTACTTCAAGGCTTCTTCTCTAACTGTAGTTTCCTTTGTTTCACAAAGGTTGTTTTTATTTATTTTTGAGTTAAGATCTAACCATTCAGCCCGCTATAGTCTCAGAGTCACTAGCCTCCTACATTAGTCTCCCAAAGTGCTGCATGTAGTACTATGCCTCATCACAGAAGTTTTATCTCTTTTATGTATTTGGAGTTTTAACCACATTTCTCTCATGTGTATGGTTTTTCAAAGAAAAAAGCCTTTCTTTGTTGTTGTAAAGAAATAAAAATCCCAAACCATTCAATTTTACCAGTAGAGACTCATATGTCAGATGCTGGGGTGAAAACCTGCTAGCTCAGAGAGGCAGAGAAAGCACCCAGCTGACTTTCCCACTCAGCTCACATCCCAAAGGAAAAAGCCAAAAAACCAAAAGCTCAATGCTAAAAGCTCCAAAAGCCAAAAGGCCAAAAGCCCAAAGCCCAAAGCTAAAAGCTTGCTACCTCAACTGACAGCCCAGGAGAATAAAGCCAAATGCTAAAAGCCAAAGAGCTCTTTCTTTGCTCCAACGCTGTCTTAAATACTCCTCTCTCAAAGTCCCTCATCACTACTTAATCCCTGTCAACTGGTTTCTTGCTCCACCTCTTGACCTAGGGTTAACTGTATTAAATCCTGTGTAGAGAATTTAATTGAATTAAAGGTGTGTGCTAGGGATGAACCAAACCAAACAATAAACAGGTTTTTTTTCAGCTCACAGTCTTGGGATTCACAGTGGGATCAACTATCTGTAAAACTTTCTTGATGTAATATCTTCTTAAAATTTTTGTTTCTTAAAGAATTTTTTTTTCATTTAGGTTCTTATTTTCTTTAGAATGGTTTTCTGTGTATGCTATATGCTTGGGCTCTCAATTTTATTATTTTTCATACGTATATCCATTGGAAGTTGGTCTTCCAATGCACTGTGCTTTCAGATGCTGGTTTCTGTTTCCAGAGATCTGGTTGCAATCCCAACATGGGCATTGTCATTTCTATGAAGAATCTCCTGTCTCAATGTTATGGAAAAGTTGTTCTCCATTTTCCCTGACTGGTTAAAAAAGAAACTGATCATCCTATAGCTGGGTGAGAGAGGACAGGAAGCAGGACTTCTGATTCCAGTGAAAGGGTCCTAGGTGAGGGAGAAAGAGAGAGACAAGGTTACTGTGAGGAAAAAGATGGAGTAGGAGCAGCCAGGGTGAGACTAGAGGAAAGGTAGAAGGGCATGTGGCTGGGAAGTAGCCAAGCTAGTATAGACAGCTGAGAAGAGATCAATATCTCACTACAAGTGTAGTGATTTAAAGTTTATTAATAAATCTAATAGGGCTCTATATTATTATTTGGGAGCTAGAATAGGTGATAGAAAATACTATTTAATTTTACATCTATCCAATGACATCAACCTAACTTATCACGTCAATAACTACTTTCCTGATAGACTTCCACTTACAGGAACAGGAAAAGACTTTCTGAATAGGACTGTAAATAGTGAAAAAAATTAAGACTAACAATTGACAAAGGGGACCTCATGAAACTAAAAAGCTTCTGCACAGCAAAAGACACCATCATTTGAGTGAGGAGGCAGCCTACACAATGGGGAAAAAAACTTTACAAGCTATATAATTGACAGAGGGTTAATATCTAGATTATACAAAAGAAAAAGTTTTAAAATCTATACACCAAGTAAATAACAACCCAATTTAAAAATGGGACATGGAAGTAAACAGTATTCTTAAAAGAAGAAATACAAATGACTGATAAATCTATATATTTAAACATTCAATATCTTTAGCCATCAGGAAAATGTAAATTAAAACTACTTTGAAATTTTATGTACCTCAGTCAAAATAGCTAAGAAACAAAACACAAATGCTGGCCTGGCATGGATGTGGGGTAAAGAAAACACTTCCTCACTGATGATGGGAATGCAAACTGATACAACCACTATGGAAATCAGAGTGAAGTTGCTTCAAAAAGCTAGAAATAGATCTACCATATGATCCAGCTAGATAGCCTCTGGGTGTATACCTTAAAGATTTTATAGCCTGCTCCACAGATACTTGCTCACCCTTGCTCATTGCTGTTCTAGTCAGAATAGTTAGGAAATAGAAACAGCCTAGGTGTCAATCAGCTAATGAGCAGATAATGAAAATATGGTAAAATGACACAATGGAATATTATTCAGCTGTAAACAAAAGTGAATTTATAAAATTTGCATATAAATGGATCATTTTTGAGTGAGGTAATTCAGGCCCAGAAAGACAAACATCACATGTTCTTTCTCATGTGAATGCTAGCTTTGAATCTTTAGATATGTGTACTTAATTTTTTTAACACCTAGTGGTGCTTTACTCCCTTCAGAGTAGAGTGATCAGTAATCTTACTCAGCTGTGAACTCTGCAAGCTGCAATCATAACTGGCCTGGCAAGACTGGAACAATAGCAGCATGAACACTGTGGAGTAACCAACCACTTTTTGAATTGAATTTAACACCTGCTCCACAGGATGGAATTTGTCTTAGATTTTTCTTGCTTTGATGAAACACCATGACCAAAAGCAACTTGTAGAGGAAAGAGTTTATTTCCAATTAAAACTCTCAAGTCAAGTTTCATCATCACCAAGGGAAGTCAGAGCAGGAACTTAAGAGAGGAAACTGGAAGCAGAAACTGAAGCAAAGAACCATGGATGAATCTGATTAGTGATTTATTCCTCATAGTTTGTTCAGTCTGCTTCCTTATACAACTGAAGACTACAAGCCCAGGGCTGGCACCACGTATGAAAATCATTAATCCAGAAAATGCCCCCACAGACTTGCCTACAGGCAATCTGATGTAGGAATTTTTCTCAGTTGAAGGTTCCCTCCCCAAGTAACTCTAGCTTGTATCAGGTTGACAGAAAACACTATCCAGGAGAGAACCTATGGCTAGTTCCACTAACTAAGCTAAAATGCGACGTGATTTGGTATGACATTGGACCTACAGGAGAACCTACTGCTATCATTATGCTAAACGGACATAGTATTAATCTGCTCTCTAAGTACTTATTTTTATACTGATAATTTAGTGTGTCTCTCAATCCTCATTATAGAACCTTCTTTTTATGGTAGATGGCAATTAATATAGAGACCCACAACTGGTCGATGTGCAAAGAGTGATTACAACATGATCATGCCTAAACAGGATATCCAGATCACATCTCTTCCCTCAAGAAATCAATGCAGAGCCATACATATTAGATAACTACTGCAAAATAGTGTTTGTCAAGCATGACACCGCCGTTGGACATATAAACTCATAGGGTCTGAGACTACATGAACAAGACCTGCACAAGAGCAAGCCATCCACAATCACAGTTTAGTTGGTGGAGAGGCACATGAAGTCCTACCTGTAGTTCAGAAGCTATTGGCAGTTGATGGTTTCTGGAAAAGAAAGGGAGTCAGTTTTCTTCAGGGATGGAGACCCTGAAGGACTAGCCACAGTCTAGTAGATGGCCCTACTCTTGCACACACTGACAGCACCAAGTGACTCAATGAGCTTTTAAACAGATCAAATGAGACTGGGAAGGAAAAATGTTGGAGGCCTTTTTGTCAACCTGATACAAACCTAGATGTGTCAGGGATGAGGGGATCTTAATTGAGAAAACGCCTTCATAAGATCAGCCAGGAGGTAAGTCTGAAAGGCATTTTTTTCTCGTTAAATGACTGATGTTGAAAGGCCCCACTCACTGTGAGCAGAGCCACTCCTGGGCAGGTGGTTCTTAACAGTATAAAGCAAGCTGCAAGCTATAGGAGCAAGTCAGGAGGCAGTACTCCTCCGTGGCTTCTGTTTTAGCTCCTGCCCCAGCTTTGTTTGGTGATGTTCTGTGATATGAATCTGTAAGCTGAAATAAACCATTTTTTTCCCCAAGTTGCTTTATCACAGCAATAGCAACTCTAAGACAGGGCCTTGGGGGAAGGTTCCGCACTTTTTTTTGTTTTGGTTTGGTTTTTGGTTTGTTTGTTTTTAGTTTTAAAGGTTTCTCATGACTTTGATCACCACCTCTACCACATGGCCACAATGAGCCTGGTTGTGAGATTATTGCTCTATTCCATTACTTCAACTGCCTGTGTCTTATGCCGCTCTATTTACTGCTGTGGCATTTCAGCAGGTCTTGATTGTCTGATAGGGCAAATACCTCTGAAAAGAGAATTCTGGAGATTTGGTTCCTTTACAAGACACAGAAATATTATAAGAGTATATTCTTGTTTTAATCCCAGATATGGGGTTATGGGGCTGCTTCACAGCAGTGTGCCTGTGATTTGCCTCATGCTCTAACAGAGGCATGATTTTGCCAGCTGCCAATAGTTTCTGCAATTGTGTGATGTTTGGAATTCTGGGGACTTTTCAGAGGGTATATAAATGCTAGGGCCCCATGAGAAAGAGGGTGTGGGATTGTTGGTTGGTGGTTGGTTGGTTGTGGTTTGTTAAGTAATTGTGTGCAAAGAAGAAGCAAGAAAAAGAAATTAGAATCCTGATGACAAAGTTAATTGAGAAATTGAGTTTCCCAAGGAACTCGATGCCCCAATTAGCGGGAAGTAATCTAACAATAACATCACCTCCTTTCAGACCTCTGACTTTATTCAGGGATCTCTTTCCTCTCCTCTCTATTCTTTTTCTCTATCATCTAGTGTTGGGGGTGTTGAAAGGGAAGAAGGGTGGAAGAAAGAAGAACCCACAAAGTACCAAATGCCAGTTACCTGCCTCT
This sequence comes from Pachyuromys duprasi, assembly GCA_028658305.1. NCBI lineage: Eukaryota > Metazoa > Chordata > Mammalia > Rodentia > Muridae > Pachyuromys > Pachyuromys duprasi. The sequence continues at coordinate 135,190,440 of CM053764.1, forward strand.
AATTAGTTCTTCTAAATTTACCTTTAAAAAGAAACTCCGTCTTCCAAGTAAAACTTAGAGTTCACCTTTTAAGTTCTAGAGATATGGAAGAAGTAAATCTCTGTTGGAATTTTTTAATGTAATGAATGGAAATCTATCATTTGGTTGACAATACTCCTTTGTTGACATCACTGTCTTGCTTTTAGTTTTTGAAGTTTATTTCTATTAACATGTGTCCAGTCCATAATCCTTTATCTGAAATTCTTAGAGTAAGCATGCTTCAGAATTCACAAAATCTCAGATTTAAAAAACATGACAGGCACCGTCACGCAAATATATAATGTGTTATGTGTCATTGCCTGGTAGTCAGTGATATTGGCAGCTTCTCTTAGTTTGATGGAGCATGGCCCCATGGTATCCAACAGACATTCTACAGTGACGGCAATGTTGGTTTTTCTAATTTCCATAATACAATGTGATTCTTGTTAGCAACAAGTGGCTTCAGGGTTGTGAGACTAAAAATTCAAATTTAAATTATTGTATAATTGTGCCAGATAGAGTGGTACATGCTTATAATCCTAGAATTCAAACAACTGCAAGTTCAAGGCCCACCTGTTCTAAATAGTGATATCCATGCCAAGCAGCACTGCCTACATAGCAAAACCCTGTCTCTAAACAAACAAACAGTAGCAACAGGTAAGCCAGTTAGAATGAGTGCAAGTTTAAATAGCTACTTGTAGCGAGTGGTTACCATATGATACACAACAACGCTAATTGTTTCCAGAGAAATGGTTAAAGGACTGTAATTTTTTTCACCCATCGCACTTCAAAAATATCTTTATTTGTTCTCATGCATTGATAATTTGGCTGAGAACACAATTCTGACTTTAAAAATAATTTTACCTTAAAATTGTCTATTATTGGTGCACATCACCTTGACTTCAGTACTGTTTTCAAGAACTATGGTGACACCAGAGTTGCCAAGCTTCTCCTGAAGATCAGTTCTTGTCCCTTTAACCTGGTCGTTCTCAACCTTCCTCATGATGCAACCCTACCCTTTAATATATTCCTCATATTGTGCTGAACCTCAACCATAAATTATTTTGTTGCTACTTCATAACTTTAATTTTGCTACTGTTATCAATCGTAATGTAAATATCTGATGCATAGAATATCTGATAGTCAACCCCTGTGAAAGGGTCGATTGACAATACCCCCAAAGGGGTCAGGTTGAGACCTGCTGTTTTTACCCAAAGGACTTTCCTATTCCCTGACTCAGTGCCTTTGTGGTGGGTTTATACAAATAGACATTTGATGAGCCCTTTTGAGCAGGAAATTCGTATCCCATAGTTCTATAAAATTTTCTTTACTGACTTCATTAATGATTTCTTTGTTGTTCTTCTTCCTGTTTCTCTGTCTTGCTGGGGATGAACGCGGGGCGTTCTGCATGCCGGGCCAGCAATTACCATTGAGCAATAACCTCAACTCTCCCCTTTGTTTTCTGCTTTTTCCCCAGAGAACTTCTATTAGTCAGGCAATGGGCATTTTGCACTTCTAGTTGTCCTATATTTTCTCCCCTTTTTTTGACCATCTCTTTTTGGTCAGCTTTTCTGGGAAACTTTTCAGCTCTACTGAATTTATAATTTATAATCTCATATTTTTAATTTCTAACAGGTGTTTCTTTGGCTGCAGTGTTCTCTTTTTATCACGGTTGGTTCTCATTTATGGTGTGACTTCTTTATTTCTAAGAATATTTTGCTGGAGGTCTGTTGTTAGTTTTACGTTTTCTTTTAGTTCCGTCATTCCTGTTGCTTACAAATCTCACTTGCCTGTTTCTTTGCTCTGTCCTCCGTCTTGTTTGAGGCTTCCCTTGGCAGCCAACCATCCTTGGCTGTCAACTCATATGTAAGATGTGGGAAATAAAATGTTCTTCAAAAGCTTTGGCCAGGTGCCTGAGGTCTGTCAACAACTCACCTCACCATGAAATGGCCTGGCTGAGTCATTTAATGGGGAAACCTGATCTTACCTGTGTTTTAAGATATTTCCTCTTTCCTCAGTAACCTGGCTGCTACCCTACTGCTGTCTCACAGAAGAAGGGGACAAAGGGCACGGCACCCAGTGGAGACGAGGTGTTTCAGTACCCCTCTGCTTCCAAATTCAGTGCTTGTGTATTTACCGCAGAGACTAACTTCAAGGAAAAACCGCGAGATCTCTACTCAAGGGAAGGAATTATAAATGAAGGTCTATAGACCAACCTTTAAATCAACTTCTAATTGAGTCAACCTCTTGTTAACAGTGTCTTTTTCTCCCTTGAGTTTCAAGTCACCCGACGTCACTAGCTTTGGAGCCTTTGAGACCTTGGTCGTGTGTTATAAGTCCAGCTAGGTCTCCATTTTCCTCAGTTCCGCTTAGAATTCGGCTTTTATGGCTCTGCCAACTCTTTTCTAACTGTTTCTCCAATTCGCTAGATATGCTTGCCACTGTGTCCTCTCTTGGTCTCTGTTCCTAATGGGGCTTGTGTCTTTAAAAAGTTCTTTCACTGTCATTTTTGTGAGGTTTTTGAGAAGCAAGAAAAACGGGTGCAGTCATTCCTCCCCTTTTATAACATCGGGTGGTAAAGAGGCTTCCTTTCCTTTTCCTCCCCTCAAAAGCAATTGATTCCAGTGTACACGGGCCTTATCGTACAATCACCCATTGGACATTTAATATGTGTTAACCTGTTTTTGTCTTTAACATGACACTAAGTGAATAGGTGTTGAATAAAAACGTGCAGAATTGCATTGAAACTACATGAGTAGCAACACTGAATTCAAAAGGACCTGTGAGCCAGCAGCCCAGTCCTCTATCCTCTGGAAAATCTCTACCTCTTGCCTTTCAGTGGCCATGATTGGCGTGTTCTGGGTTTGGAACAAACAGACACATTTGACCCAATCCTCATGAGTCCTCTGTACTCAGCAAACATCAAAACGAAAAAGAATCAACTTTGAGTTCTTGCTTTCTAATAACGCTTTTCCATACACAAACGAAAAAACACCAGAGGCAAAATACATTAAATATAAGCCATTGAGTCATCTGGTTCTTTTTTATTTCTAACCCCATGGGATGGGACCAGGGCATTCTTAGCCAAGGTAACTTGTATGGCACTACAGAATTAGGGTGTTTAATTAATAAAATATCAGGGTTTTGCTTGTTTAAATTGATTATTCAGTGCAGCATAAATTTCAGGCCACTCCAAGAGAAGTACGATTTCTCTAAAGTTTATTTTTACATATTTATCATGTGTCAGGTGCCTTTCTAAGTAGTTTGCAAATACTGTATTGTCTTAATCAATCTCTTGTAACAGTGAAATGAGAAGACTATTATGCCCTTTGTTTTCACCTGTACAGCAATAGCCTCAGAAAGGTTATTTAACTATTAAAGGTCCCACAGTTGGTGGTAGGAACCTCAGCAGTCAATGCAGGCACCTAGAGAGGTACAGACTCTGCTACAAATCACCCTATAGCAATGGTCTTCATCTGGGGGCTACTGGTCCCTTCTCCATCAGGGGACCTTTGGGGATATCTATAAGCATTTTCAGTTGTCACAGCTTGGGAACATATTTATGATGCCAGCTACTGGTATACAGTGAATAGATCTAGTCAAAGCTGCTGCTATATGTTCTACAACATCTACTATGCTTCTCCGTGAAGAGAAATTCACAGCCCCAGCGTTGTAAGGAGGAGCAAGTACGCTCTAGAACACAGTGACTGCTGGTCGCTGTGTTCATGCCCATTTCACAAGTCTTGAAGTAGCTATTGTTATGTATCTTGCTTTGGTCACATGTGTTACTTCCTAGGCAAAGGATAAAAGCCAGGGCATGCTACTGCATTTCTTTCTTTCTTCTTCGGTCCTCTTGGAAATCTTAAATACAGGGAGTTGGACTCCTCCCACCTTGCTGGGTCCTCATTTGAGGATAAACCAGAACACAGCTCTTTGAATACCCATGACGTAAACACAGCCTGGGCCACAAATACTGTCTGTGGCTTTTAACTGCTGTGCTTTGGAGCAGCCTGTGCATCATTTTCACAGACTCTCCTGGCTGAGAGGTGGCCTCCCCTGTAAAGTACCCAGTTCTCTGACTCGGAGGTGGACACAGGGCTTCCCATAGTTCCTTATCTAGTCCTAAACTAAACACAGAATGAAGCCCCTGAGCCAAAGCTATCCCCGTATTAAAAGTCTGAATTTGCTGCTGAACTAAACACTTCTAGATTCATGTTGTTTCATGTCATGAAAAACCTCCAAAAGAAGTTGCATAGTGTTTGTTGCCATAACAACCAGGCAACTCAGATTTTCCCAGTACACTTGCTGGTCTCAGAATTCCTCAACTACTTCTGGTGAGGTCAGAATCATTACCATCACAATACCTAGTATTACAGGAACCTCAAATCCCAGGAAGTGTAAACAGCCCTTAGTAATGGTGTTCAACTTTATTCTCAGAGCTTCACAAAGCTTAAGAAGGTCTAAACCTGTGGCTTCACAATTTATAGACTTTATTTCACACGTCAAGTTAATCTACCTAGTGATGAATTGGAATTTCACTGCAGTGTATGTACTGCGAATCAAATGGGGTGCTGTTATGACATTCTGCCTGTGGTGGTTTGAATAGGAATGGCTCCATAGACTCATGTGTTTGAATGCCTGGCCCATAGGCAATGGCACTATTAGGAGGTGTGGCCTTGTTGAAGTGGGTGTGGCCTTATTGGAGGAAGTGCATCACCGTGGAGGCTGGCTTTGAGGTTTCAGAAGCTCAAGCCAGGCCTAGCATGGCACGCAGTCTCCTTCTGCCACCTGCGCATCAAGGTGTAGAACTCTCAGCTCTTTCTCCAGCACTATGTCTGTCCATGTGCCACCATGACAATAACAGACTAAACCTCTGACTTGCAAGCCAGCCCCAATTAAATGTTTTCTTTATAAGAGTTGCTCTGATAATGGTGTCTCCTTATAGCAATACAACCCTAAATGAGAAAATAATCTATGTAATTCTTATTGTTTCAGCTCATGAAAAATCTTGATACTCAGAGATGATCTAGGCTGAAGAACTGGAGCAAAGCAGATAAGTAAGAGTTTTTGGAACTCAGTGGTTCCTAAAGTCAGAGATGTGACAGATCACTGCTGCTACTTGTCCGTGAAAAAAACACCTCTTCCCAGAGCATCTCCATCCTTCAAATGCCAGGCTTCCCTCTCTGCACATCCCATAACTTTACCATGCTGTTCTGATGTTCAGAATGCCTTCCTTTCTTTTTTCACTCACCCAAATACAACAAATCCCTCTTTAAAATCGAATTCACTGTTTTCTCCTATGAAGCCTTCCAAGGAGATTCTACCTTCTAAAGCTAGAATTTCTAATCTGGTCCTTTAGGTACTGGAAGATGTATTTTTTAAGGGCAAATGTGTTTCTATAGCAAAATGCTGGAACTATCCAGGAAACTGAGCATTGGTGTCCTGAATGAGGCCTAGAATTGTAGAGATTTATGCCATAGAAGAATCCATGATCTGATAGAACTAGTGGATATGAAAATATGTACATGTGTGACAGTCTAAACTTTACCTGTGCTCCAGGATTGGCTTTGTTGGTTATGGAGAATTATAATACAAGCTATGAGGTATTCAGGGAGACTGGAAAATAGGCACCATGCCTGATGATCTAATTGTGTTCCAATTTCAAAGAAATTTAAAACTCATATAAAAAAAGAACTGAGAGAGATCAGAGACAAGAGGTCATAAGCCACCATTGAAAGTTATTGGATGTCAAGCAAACACCCCAGGAAGGCAAGCAAAAATATGGGAGAGACTGCCAACACCTGACCTAATTACTATGGGTATAAAAATAACCCCCAACACGTAGTTTCAAGCCATAGCTTTATCTTAATGATCTCTGCTTTGGACATGGGTAGGCAGATGTGGCTTGTCTGCAGTCTGCAGGACAGCATCTGGGAATCCTGCAAGCTGGAAACCGGGATCCTCAAAAGGTTCCTGAGGTGATTAATCTCAACTGTCAGCTTGAGAAGATGCGGAGCCATCTCGGTGGCATGCCTTGTTGGGGATCATCTTAATCGGGTTAATGGATCTGGAAAGATCTGCTCACTATGAATGGCCCCATTCCCTAGGCTCATATCTGCACTGCAAAAAGAAAAGAGAAGGTAAGCCGATCACAGGCATCCGTCTCTCTCTCCGCCTTGATTATGAATGCAATGCTACCCACTACCTTAAGCTACAACTGCCGTAACTTCCCAATCTGGTCAGGGTGGAGTGTAACCTCGAACTGTGTGTCGAAACAAGCCCTTTCTCCCTTAAGTTGCTTTTGTTGGGGTATTTTATCACAGAAAAAAAAAATTAAGATGTCCCATTTACCGGTCTCAAGCGGATCTGTGAAAGACTCAAATACCTAGGAGTTGGAACGTCTGGGCCTTCCTGAACTGTTGTCCCCTTATTGCTGCATGGCCTTTCAAGCACAGAGACTCCAAGGTAGCCAGGTATGTTGGTTTCCTATTGCTACAAAACAACTTTCTGCCTTCTTAGTGGCTTAAACAGTGCACATCTTTGGGTTAGGCTTAAGACATGTGCGTTGATTGGCTGGATCATCTGCCTAGGGTCTCCCAGGACTACAATGAAGACGATGATTCATCTGGAGGCTGAACTGGGGACACTGTGCCCTAAGGTTGTTCAGGTTTAGCAGAACTTGTTCAGTGGTGATGCAAGGCTCAACTTCAAGCTAGGTGTCTTGTTGGCTGTCATTCTTACCTCCTGCCTAGAAGCAGAAAAGAGACTGCACTTCTTAGAATAATGCATATATATCACATTAGGAAAAAAAGAAAACAACATGTATGAACGGGACTCTCTACTTCTGTTTGAGTTGTGGTCACAATTCCCAGCATGCTCACATGCAGAGTACATTTCTTTCCTTTCCCCCAATGATGGATTTGCTTACAGAGATGTGGCCCAAGATAGCCAAGTGGGAGGGAAACTCCTTATGCAGTCTGGGAGAAAACATTTTTTTAAAGATTTATTTATTTGATGTATATGAGTGTTCTATCTGCATTTACACCTGGCAGAAGAGGGAATCAGTTCACATTATAGATGGTTGTGAGCCACCATGTGGTTGCTGGGAATTGAACTCATGACCGTTGGAAGAGCAGACAGTGCTCTTAACCACTGAGCCATCTCTCCAGCCCTGGGAGAAAACATTTTAAAAAATAAGTCTTGTCATCTGAGCTGACTCGGAAGAAGGAAATCTGTTGGTGCCCCATAGGAGTTTGCTAAGCCAATGATGTTCACTTTAACAACATAGACGGAAGACCCACTGTTGCTTTCTGCTTTAGCTGTGTGTGTTTCAGCTCATAGACAAGAGTATACACTTTAAGAAAATAGAATCTTTTTTTTTTATCTTCTGTATTCTCTGAGTAGTGCAAGTCCTGGGAGAGAGACTCAGATCATGTGGACTGAAGACAGGAATTCTTCAATTCCCACCAGAGCCTGGTGTGCAGACTGCTGTCAGTCTTGGAAAAGGATTGATGGAAACAATGTTTGCTTCTCAACTCTACCATCTCAACAGCCTTTGGCATCAAAAAATAGTATGAGATGAGCATGGCAGCACCTGCCAATAACCGTAGTGCCTGGGGGACTGAAGCAGGACAATCTTGAATCTGAGAGAAGCCTGTATCTAGGTGAGTGCAGACCAGTCTGGGCTGTGCTGTATGGCCTTGTCTTGAAGAGGGAAGAGGAGAAGGAAAAGAAGAGGAGGAGGAGGAAGTGGGAGAAGGAGAAGATGCAACAGTAGCAGCTGGCTGTCAAGGACATTTCTTCCTCTTCGGCATCTATCTCCACAAGACTGAAAGGCAAAGGAAAGATAAATATGCAGAGGCATTTGGCTGAGCTCACAGACACATGCATAGGTCACCGGAAGATCTGGTCTTGGAAAATGTCTTCAAGTGGCTCCCTTTCCCCATCTCACCCCCAGTGAAATGGAACTAGAGAGAGTAGGACTTCTTAAAGGACAGTTCTGTCTCCTTGTTATCTAGAAGCACCTTACAGGAAGTGTTTTGGTTCTGTGCTCTCTTCTAACATTTTGTAAAGTCCCAGCTTACCCTGAGCATACAGGTCTGATAGAAACCTTTTTGCCATAACGTTCTTCCTTCTCATTTGTGGCTTTCTTTTTTAATTTAAATTCAATCTTCCCCAGAACCCTCCTGTGTTTAATCATGGGTTCTCCTCCCCCCCACCCCCCTTGGCTTAGAAACATACCATCTGTGATAAGGAAAGAAACTGAAATTTATTCAGGTGCAAGTGGAAATGACTGCACATTGCTCTCTGGGCTTGATTGTCGAGCTTCAGAGTATCTAAGGACTACCACGTTGATCCCTGACCTAGTCCAGGCCCTTGTGTGAAAACATGTACATGAAGGGGCTCGGAGTCTGCATTCTTTCTTTTTATTATTAATTTATTCATTTTACATGCAGATTGTAGCTCTCTCCCTCAGCTCCTCCCTGTGTCACTGTCCCTCCCTCTTCTCCCCTATCCCAGTACCCTAGTCCTCAAAAAGAGGGAGCCCTTCTCCCTTACCAGCTGACCCCAGACTATCAAATCTCTTCAAGTATGCCTGCATCCTCTTCCTCTGTGGCCTGGCAAGGCCGCCTCACCTGGGGGAAGTGATGGAAGAGCAAGCAACAGAGTTTGTGTCAGAGACAACCTCTAGGGGGACCCATATGGAGACTGAGCTGCCTATCGGCTACACCTAAGCAGGGGGCCTGGGTCCTCTCCATTGATGGTTTGTGGTTGATACAACAGTCTTCAAAGTATAACCATACAACTATCCACAGACCTAAAGAAGCTAAGTAACAAGGAGGACCCTAGAGCACAAGAGCCTTCCATAGCTGTCCTCTGAGAAACTCCACCCAGCAGGAGATCGAAGCAGATGCTGAGGCTCACAGTTAAACTTTGGGCAGAGCGCAGGAAGTCTTGTGAAAGAGTGGAGGGTTAGAAGGATCCAGAGCAGACAGGAGTGCCATAAGAAGACCACCGAAGTGGAGTCTGAATTCTTAAATGTTGAACTACGCAGTGGGAGGGAGGCTCTGAAGCATCCAGGAGCCAGCAGCAAGTCTGATGGCAATGGCTTCCCACAATTCACACAGTGAATTTTCCTTTCCCATCTCTAAATGCCAAGCTTGAGGATCCTTCCTGCTTTATCATTTATGATGCTATTCATGATATCTGTCCACAATTCCCAATTGGCCATAGACTCCCTTCAAGACCGTTTTGTTTTTGTTTTTTGTTTTTCTCTTCAAACCAAACTAAGCATTTACTTATCAGTTCCAATTTCCTAAGCTCTGTTCCCTGGGGAAACACTTCTGATTAAACCCAATTCCCAAGTCAAACTAAAACTTTGCATTAGGGATTGAAATGAAACTTAAAGAGGGTCCCAAATCTGTTCATTTCTTTGCTCCAAGGTTTTGAGGCACCATTGTGCTTTTGCTAATAGTGCCTCTTCCTCATTTACCTTGGATTTATGATAATCTGGACCCCAGAGCTTGAATTCAAGACAAGCCTGAGTTTCCCCAGTGAGTTTAAAGCCAGCCTGGACTACACAATATGACCTTGTTTTGAAGAGGGAGATGAAGGAAGAGAACTCAAGTTCTCCAGAGTGAGGCCTCTGGGGCTAGGAACAGTGTCTGCTCTTTCTGAGGACTGGGGTTCAGTTCCCAGTACCCATATGATAGCTCACAACTATCTGTAACTCCAGTCTCGGGGAATCCAGTGCCTTCTTCTGTGCCTGTGAGGGCACTAAACATACATGTGATACACAGACATACAGACAGACAAAACTTCCATACACATAAAATAAACAAATTAAAAAAAAAGAATTCAGGGGCTGACCATACCTCCTGCAGCCCCTCTAACTACCATCTTCTGTCCCATCAGCCGGAGGCTAGGGTCATAGCTCCTGAAAGGCCTGAGCAGCTCTGACCTCAGTGTGTGTGACTGCTTCCAATGTATCTAGTAGAGACATATCTCATTCATTCGTTATATTATTCAAAGGGCCATGGGGAAAAGTCTGGCATAAACAAGATGTTGTTCTACAGGACTTATTATTTCAGGGATGAAGACATAGGGCTTGGTTAGGGACCCACTCCCTTCACCACGGGTGGGATCAGGAGGTCAATGAGAGAGGAAAACTAGGTTCGAGACTTTGTAGCTGCATTTCCAGTATATGGATGGCAGAGTATGGACTCCATCGTTCTGCAGGTAATCATACTACCTCATGACTACTATGCACCCTGTCTGTTGTCTTCTAAGCTATGACTTTTCAGGCCTCAGCGACAAGCAAGCTGACAGAAACAAACATGGCGTATATTTGTTGCCATTTTTGTTAAAATCTCCCTGGTTATACAAATGGGGTAAAAAAAAAAAGCTTTCAATTTCTCTATGTACATGTTTATGTGCAGGTATGTATGTACATGTGAGTGCTGGGGATCTGAACTCAGGTTTTCATGCTTGTGTGGGAGATATTGTTAGGCCCAGCCTGAGCATATAAAGCCTGGCAGGTGAATGAAGAAAACTCCTGGAGACCACCATATATCGATGCAAATGCAAGATATATGTCACCCCTGCTGGTCAGCAAAGAGTGGCAATGGGAACCAAAGGCCTTTGGTTTTTAAGGACAGAGCACAGAATTTTCAGGGGCTGCAGTCTTGGCAACTCAGGACTGGATGAAGTATTTAACTTTTAAAATAATTGGTTAGTCTCAGGTGCTCAAGTTTGGCCAGTCCTGCCAAGTGTGGATAAGGCTGCAATCAAAGGTGGGGGTGGGAGGTAATTAGTTCATCCTTGAAGATCGGGGCTGCAGGCTCTTGGCTGGAGGCCAGGGGCTACTCAGAAGAAGGAGGCCATCTGGGTTGGTTGCTAAGAAATGCTATCTCGAAGACAAAAGTCTGGTCATTCTTTTTGCTGGGCGAAGGTCATTGCTTGTTCACTTTTTATCTCTGTCCTCAAAGACGGCCAGGGTCACATTTTTTCATTCTCTGGAAAGTACTAAGAGGCTTTAGTACCTGGGCCTAAAGCTCAAAAATATAGGTTTCAGAAGACATATAGGTTACAAAGTTAGTCTGATCCTTTTAGTATTTTATATTCTGAGTCGTATCCTATGCTCTAATTTCTGTTTCTTCAATAAAAACTCATGATTGTAAGGGTCACAAGACTTCCATTGCTCTTTTTTGTTTGTTTATTTTGGATTTTTTGTTTGTTTGTTTGTTTCATACATACAGGGTTTCTCTGTGTAGTCCTGGCTGTCCTAGAACTCAATCTGTAGACCTGGCTAACCTTGAACTCAAGAGTTCTGCCTGCCTCTGCCTTCCAAGTGCTGGGACTAAAGGCGTGAGCTACCACCACTCAGCTTCCATCTTATTTTTTGAGACAGAATTTCTCACTGATGCAAATCATGAGCCAAAGCAAACCATTCCTTAAGTTGATTTTTTTTGTCATAGCAATGAGAAAAATCATTGATAAACTTCTCAACCCACCGCACCGGGATCACCAAGAGCCTTTTGGAGAGCAGAACCTCGTTTCCACATCAGACCTGCTGAATCACACCTTCATTTTTACAAGACCCTCTAAGAAAGCGCCACACAGGTACCACATGAGAAGCGTACATCTGCAGCACTTTTTCATTCACAGAGTGATAGGCAGTAGTAAGACCCAGAGCGCAGGGCAGATGGAAGGCTTAACAATGCCAGATTCTGTCACACTTTCCTCAGGTTTGAACCCTGGCTCTAGCTGAGCAGGCTGGTGTGACGAACTGGAGGAGGATATTTCTTTTTCAGCCCACAGGGGATAGGACAGAGTTTGGGTGATAGTAGCACACCCACCACACATTCGGTAGGCTTTATGAAGACTATTAATAAAAGTGTGACTAACCAAAGTTACTCCTCTTATAGATTGGCCCTCACTAGGAAGAAACTCTGCATTGCATAACTCACTGAACTGGGTCACCAAAGTCTGTTTCCTTCTGAGGAAAAGCAAGGCAGGCCTGGCCTGGTTGGCTTCACCAGGAATCCTGACTTAGGTTTTGCAAACAGAAGGGTTGCCCCTGAAAGGCAACATGTTATTTTTTTTTCCACTTCCTCATTGAGTTCCTCCCTGTCTGAAGCCTCTTTAATCTGCAGGCTTTGGGTTCCACCTTGAAAGTTTTGACTCTCATTATTGATTCCAAAGTAAATACTGACTAAGGTGGTGGCAAAGTCAACATATTTTTTGAGAGGCAATTAATCTTGCTGTTGAGTGAAACCAGATGCCAGAAGTATACACCATGCAGTTGCAATTCTGTTGTACAATTGTGTTCACAAGAATTCTTGTCTCCAGGTAGCAGAGACCTCAGACCAGCTGTTATGAAGAAGAATGGCATCTATTTCCACCAAGGACCAAGGAATATTTGACTATATAAGTCAATAACTAGTCTCAAAGCCACTATTGACCTCTGATCTACATAGCAGACAGCAAGAAGAGATTATGGTAGTTCTATTGCTGATAAAATGCAAACCAGTTGGTTAATCATTTGCCAAAAGGTTAGCCAGTGACCCCTGATTAAAAAGAGAGAGAGAGAGACAGAGAGACAGAGAGACAGAGAGAGAGAGAGCGCGCCTAATGTGGCCATGTGCCCTTGCACCACTTTGGAATGTCAGAGGAAACAGCTGCCTGACCCAACAACATCCTGGAGAAAGGTTTCTATTGAAGGGGTGTGCAGATGCTTCTCTCTCTCATCTAGTGAAGGGTTCTATGCAGTGGAATCCATATGAGAAGGTATTTCAAGTGCAGCCATATCCTTGGAATGTTCTGGAAAGGTTGTTTCTATCCCAATTTCCCCCCCAAAGGGGCTATGATGTTTTTCTTATTTCTTCATCATCTCAACACGTGCAATAGTGTTTTGTATGCCATGGGTATTTCATAAATATTTTAAAGTGAGTAAAGCATTTTCCCCACTGTGCTTTAACTGTACATTGCACAGTTAACTACATGAACCTTTCCTAGATGAAGTCCTGTGGTTTACTTAAAGCAGCAATTTCCTTTGTCTTATTGTTTCTCCATCACTTGGTATAGGACCCAAGAACTATAGGTTCAACTCTCTTTTTTTGTCCTTTTCAAGAAAGTGAGATAGCAGATAAAACAGTAAGATACAACTTCATAGGAGAAAACTCATGCCTGATATGGCTAATCTGGCTAAGAGTCTAAGGCTGGGGAGTCCAGGCCCTAGGAGTGAGCCTCCTGCTGTTATTTTCGAAACTGGCATAGCCTAAAACTGCCTTCTAAATATCAGCTTCTGGACTCACAGGTTAGCGTAGGCCTCTACCTTTATCAGATCAGTATCTTTGTGCAGAGACTCATAGGAGATCAAAATGCAGAAAACCAGTGTCTGTGGAGTACTTAGTCATAACAGGACATCTATACTCTCTATAGCTTCTCCTTCCACAGCTCAGGGAACATTGTGGAATAGGGGAAGGGAAAGGGCAAGGGTCACGGAAGACTGGGGTGAAATAATGTTCTCTATACACGACAGGACCAGTACAATCACAAACTGATAGCCACTGTGGCTTCCTGCACAAGATCTGTACAAGATCAAACCAATCAGCATTACAGCATCGGTGAAGGAGAGGCAATCAACATTACAGCATCGATGAAGGAGAGGCACACAAGCTCCCCCACCTAACTGAGAAGTTGTTGACAGTTAGTGGCTGCCAGCAGTGAAAAAGACTCAGTGCACTTTAGGCATGGGGCCCTTGGTAGATGGCTCCTCACCCATTCATACATGTACAGCACTAATTGAATCCAATGGGCTGTTTTGTTTCCTTTGTGCGTGCGTGCGTGTGCGTGTGTGTGTGTGTGTGTGTGTGTAAGAGAATATGAAGTTGAGAGAGAATAGAGAGGGCATCTGGGAGAAGTTGGAGGAGATGGGGTTAACACAATTCTAATTCTCAAAGAGCAAACAAAAACATATTATTTTTAAAGAGAAATATCATCCTGCTTAGAAATACCTTGCTGCTGGATTTGACAGTCTTTAAACCTAAATACAAAAAGGCATCCCTGAACTGAAGGAGTAAGATTCAAAGTTTTTCCATCAAAAGTAAATTGAGAGGCTAAGGGGGCTTTCAGCTACATGGTAAAACAAGAACTGGGCTCCAGCATTTATAGTGGTTTGATGAAAGCCTTTATTAATATTTTCTGTGTTCGCTGAAGGGAAATGAGCAGCTGAGAGCACGCTAAATGGGAAAACAGCAGTGATGCACTGCACATCTTTAATTAGTGCTAATGGCACTATGTAATTAATTCAATTTGCCATCCCTTCTTCAGCAGAAACATTTCTTCCCTGCAGTTTCCTCAAGCCGCTGGAAATGAGTCCTGATTTGCTGCAAAAATATTTTGCTTTTGATCCTGACAGTGACTATGACATGCAAATGCATACTGCCTTCTGATCTGATAAGCTGGGGTCACACATGTACAATCTTTTTTTTGGCTTTGTTTGTGTATGTTGTGTGTACATATACATAAAGACTCCAGATCAATTTCAGGTATCTTCCTCCATTGTGCTCCACCTTATTCATTTAAGTAGCGTATTTATGTGTATGAATGTGAGAGGGGTGTGCATGCAAGCATGTATAACCTGTTTGCCTCTGTGTGTGTGTGTGAGTACATATGCACATGAGTGTGTGTTTGGGGTGGAGGCCAGAGGTTGTCGTGAGGTGTCTTCGTCCGTTGCTCTTCACCTTATATTCTGGGGTAGGGTATTTCACTTGAACTCAAAGGTCACTTTCTTATAGTCTGGCTGCCCAGCTAATCCAGGGATAGTCTGTCTTTCCCTTCTGCGTGCTGGGATTACAGGAGGGAGGCCTGCCCCACCTCGTGGCATGACATTATACGAGTGCAGCCCCACCCGCTGCACTTTGTGCATATGAGTCTAGTGCCTCTGGAGGCTGGGAAAGGATTAGGATCTCTGGAGCTATAGTGCGTTGCCTCGTATTAATGCTTGGAAATTCACACTTCAGACCTCTCCAAGAGCAGCAAGTGTTCTTAACCCCAGTGCTGGACCTACAGACACATACCCTAACACTCAACATTTTACATCGGTGCTAGGGACCTGAGCTCAGGTCCTTTCACTTGCCTGACAAGTACTTTACAAACTGGGCCTTCTCCTTGGCCTCATGTTACTAGCCTTTTACAGGAGAATTTCCAGATCATTTGGAAGTTTGGAGTCATTTTTCCCCCTATTGTTGGCCTAGCTCAACAGATTCCTCACAGGCTCTATTCCTAAGACCCATGGCCCTACTGCTGCAACAATGTTCCTGCAAAGACCAAGTCCAAATGCAGAGATCAGGGACTGCTTACTCCACTTCTGCTCCTGCCCTCTATCCGACAGCAGGGACTTGACTCCCAGCCTTATTTTCCCCCAGGATAATTAGCACTTCATTAAAGGCTTTATTTCCTGCTATTGATTCAGTGAGATGCAAATGATCTCAGCTCTGCCCTCTGTCATATTTCAAGGTGAGCTATTGGTGAACTGTCACCCCTCAAACCCTGTAACTCCCATGACATTGGATTGCCCTTTTGATCAGGAACTTCAGCCAATACACAAAGACATGAGCAGGGACTATCTTTTGGATATGACTGTCAGAGAAAATATCTTACATATTTCAGAACGCAAAGCAAGGCTCGTATTGCATTACATCCACCACTAAGGTGAAATGGAAGATGAAATTCTGGAAGGATGAGAAAGAAAATAACTACAAAGCAAGAGAAAAGCCAACCTCTGCAGAAGGTGGAGAGTCCAGATCCTGGGCTAAAATTGGCTATAATCAATGCCGCATGAAACAGATGCTCAGAGGTGTGTGTCTGGTTTCTCAGCAGTGGTCCCTTTTGATGGAAAATTGACCTTTGGGAGAATAGATTACAATCAAATCCGATGTCACTGTTCCCCAGGAAAGCCATTTCTATCTTATAATCTAAGTGCAAAAAGTGAAAGCCATTATGACAGGGCCAGAGCTGTCACGGTTTATTCTTCCACAGAGCTGTGAAGTTTCCCTTTTCCCAAGCAGCCCACCGCCTAAAACACAGGCTACGTCTTGGTTTTGCCACCCTCAGCCAAGTACTTTTCAGCAGCCAAAATGTCCCACCGCCTTGTGTAGCAGCTTTACCCATGTCCCACTTAAGTTCTTCTCATGGTTTGTTACTGTTCTCGGTATACAATTTACATTTCATATTTCAGCCCAATTTTCTTCTCTTTCCTTCTGGAACTTGGATGAGGCAAATGTGAGACATTCGTGGGGATTTTTTGCTTCATTTTGTTTGTTTGTCCGGTGCTAAGGAGCTGAGTCCAGGGCTTCGCTTAGGTCAAGCACGTTCTTCACAACTGAGCAACAACTCCAGCTCCTTCTGTGTCTTTTAACATCCTCGTTGTTTTTCTTCGCTCTGGGTCCTGCATTCTGTGTAATTTCTCCACATTTACATTCCACTTCACTAATTCTCTCACTGGCTATGCCTAGTACAAGACTGAGCATGACCATTGGTTATCACTTAGATACATATCTTCTCTAAGGTTTTTATTTCTCAAACTTATCTATTTGTTTGTTGGTTTGATTTTGATCTAGAAGTCTTCTTTTGTGAAAAAATAATTTTTGGATAATTTCAGGACTGGGAACCTGTTATGTCTTGTTTTACTGTGTTATTTTTCACATTGAAGAACCTGGCCTCCTTCAATGCTTGCTTGTTGAGTCATTCCTGCGAACTATTCATTTACCTTTGGGAGCAGTTTGGGGAAATTGTGTGAGATATAGGCTGCTACATTCCCAACAGCATTACTGGTCTTGGAAATTTTGAAATAAGTTTCTGACTTAAAATTTTCTGGACTGCTCAGGATTTATGGTGTGAGCTTCAGCTGCAAATGAACAAGTTGATTTATTTCCAGTATAGCATCTCCATTCCGGGAGTTTACTGGCCCCCTGACCTTTTCAGATCCCAGAAAACTTCCTTTGAGGGTACATAAATTTCTGGTTCATCATTAGACACTGTGAAGATGGAGCCCTGTGGGATCTCAACTTCATAGGCAGATGATTTACCTTAAGTTTTTGCATAATAGTTTTCCATTATCATGTTACCTCTTAAATGGTTTCAAGATTTTTATTTTTTTAAGGTATGTATGCGATCTAGGGTAATTGTTGTTTCTAACAAGACAGGCAAGCTGAGCCTCTAGCTTACCTCAACACTGGCAGCAGGAGGCTCATCTGGGAGGTGATCAAGCTCACATCGCCCATCTCAGTCAGTCTGCTTCTCTAAAATGGAGGAGTAAAGGTGCCAGGCTGGAAAGACGGATGTGAAACAGACTCAAAACCACCAAGGGAGGATGCAGATCCATGGGCACACACAGGAAGCACTTGGAGTCTGCCCTGCTTTCGCAGACTGTTGTTCACTCTCACCTGTCAGCTGCTCTTGCTTTGTGTGTGCGTTTTAGAGTTTTTGTGTCCTGGTTAGGCAGTGGTCTGTGGGGAGTGAGAGCTTATGTCTGCCTGCCTTAATAACTCTATAGCCCTCCTCACTACCTTGTAATTCAACACAGTAGATATTCACCAAGCATTGTGAATAAATGTATGTGTGTTTCTACATTGATAAGTGATTGCAGAGGCTGGGGTGATAGCCCAGTGGAGAAAGCACTTGGCATACAAGTATGAGGACCAAAGTTTGGAGCCCCAGCACCCACATAAAAGCTGGGTGGGTGTGGCAGCCACCTGTGCTCCCAGCACTTGGGAGACAGAGTAGAGGAGTCTAGGACTAGTCTAGACAAGAGCTGGAACTGCTGAGCTCCAGGTTGAGCAAGAGGACCTGCCTCAGAAAATAGAGAGTAATCAAGGAAAACACCTAATGTCGACTTCAGGCATACACACATAAGCACCTGCACCCCACACACATAGAACATGCATACAAACACACATGCATACTACATGCACATATGTATACACATACCAAAAAAGAGATCATAAACACCAGATGGCTATCTCTTGGTAGGAGAAATCTTAATGGGTAATTCCCACTGTGACTGTTATTGATTCTTTGTGAATTTCACATCATGCACCCCAATCCCACTCATCTCCCTGTCTCTTCGTATCTACTCTCTGCCCTGGCAACCTCCCTGCTCCAAAATAAATAAATAAATAGATAGATAGATAAATAAATAAATAAATAAATAAATAAATAAATAAATTTTAAAAAGAAAACATTTTCTCATGGAAGATGCAGTGTGTTATAGTGTGTCAAAGTGTGTCACACTGTATACCCTTTTGTCCACACATCTTTACCTGCAAATGTTCATTGTAATTGAGTCATCGGACTGGTTCTAGGCCTCTGGCTTCTGCTACACTGTCAATACTGGATCCTCACTGGGACTCCTCTCTGATATCCTGTTGTTGCCCTGTGATACAGGGATCCTGAAGCTTTGGATCTGCAGTACTGGCCCCTTCGTGCACTCCAGCAGGTCATAGATGGGGTGGACATTGGGGTGGGCCAACTTGAAGCCCTGGATATGGGGCTGGGAGGTAGCTGAGTTGATCAGCCTTCCGACTCTCCTTCAACCGCACCACCAGGGAGAGCTTTCCCGTTCTAGCTCACCCAGTGCCGAAGTCAGCAAGAAGCAGGTCATCTCTCTTGCTATCATGTCCTTGGGGCAGGTTCTCCTTTACAGTCACTAACAGGGCCGGTTCTACTGTGCTGCAGCCAGTGAGGGGCAAGAACAGCTCTCCCACTCATGACTTCAGGGCCAGCTCACTTCACACCCCTCCCCCCCACACCAGGCAAGAGGCAGGAACAGCTCAGCACAGTGCCTCAGGTGGCAGTCCAGACCAGGGAGTGCTGCATGGCCTTTGATAGTAACAAGAGCCTGGGCCGTCAGCACAGACCCCAGCTGCTGTAGAATCATGGAACCACACATGGCTCCTGATAGTAGCCTGTGCCCGGATGTCCCAATGGCCTCAGATGGTAGTGCAGGCCCCTCAAATCAGCATGTCCCCTTTGCAGCATGGCCCTCAGATATCTATGTGGTCTCTAGTGGCAGCCCAGACCATAGACATATGCTTGGCCTTTGCTCGTAACTCGGGCCAAGATATACACACAGACCCCATTGCAGCAGGTCCATGGACCCAGACATGGCCCTTGGCAGCAGCCCAGGCCAGGATCTCACTGTGGTCTACTCATATGTGCTTGTTCCTCACTGCTGTCGAATCTTCAGTTCCACCTTTCTCCACAGCATCCAAAACCCTCAACTTCACTTTCTCTTCCATCTCTCTACTGCTTTCGCCATCTCTCCATCACACATTTGTCCATTGTAGCAGTGCCTGCGGCAGGTGCTTAGGTGTCTTTCTATGATAGTTAGCTTGACATGCTATAGAACCACTTAAGAAGAGGGTCTCAAGGAGAAATCGGATAGAAGAAATACTCGCCCTGCAGCCATGCTTGTGAGGGATTTTCTTAGATGAGATAATTGAGATAGGAAGACACATTCTGAACACAGGTGATAGTGTTTCCTTAGCTGGGGCCTAGCTTAAGAAAGGGTAGAGAGAGGTGCGCGGTGGTGGTGCACACCTTTAATCCCAGCACTCAGGAGGCAGAGGCAGTCGGATCTCCGTGAGTTCGAGGCCAGCCTGGTCTACAGAGCTAGTACTAGGACAGCCAGTGCTACACAAAGAAACCCTGCCTTGAAAAACAAAAACAAAACAGAAAGGGTAAGGAAAGCTGGCTAGCATTGGCATGTATGCACCTCTTTTCTCTCTGCATCTTTACTGTAGATGTGACCAACTGTCTCAAGTCACTGTAGACTGTCCTGCAATGATGGACTGTGACCTGGAGCTGCGAGCTAAATGAACCTTCTCCCCCTTGGTTGCTTTTTGTCAGAGCATTTTATCACGGCAACAGAAATGAAACCAGAACCTTAGTTTGGAAGTCGGTCCAGGTACAAACACATTCACTGTCTACCTCTGTTTCCTCTTCTGTGATATGGGGATAACAGCACTATCTTTGTGGCAGGAGTGACATAAGAACAGGCCCATAAAGCTTTCAGTGTGAGAGGAGCTCTGGCCACTGCCAGCTGCAGGTCTGGGGCCACTGTTTTCAGTCAGCCATGAACCTTCCACTCTAAGAATGTGGGAGCAAAGGGCCATCTGGTAAGAGAAGAATGTGATGTTGTTTTTTATTTCAGAAAATATGTGTGACATGGCGTTTAGATGAAAACCAGGAACAGGCTCCGGTGTGCCTTTGCTGTTCAGCGTTTAGCTACACAAATGTACACAATTATAGAAAGCACCCCATAGTCCATTGGGCTCTGCCTTTTGGTTTACATTGAGAGGGATGGCTTATAAACATTTGTAACCAGTCACCAGCGCAAAGGGGGAAAATGTGTCCTGCAAAATGGCAGGAAGGGGATTAATCTCGTAGGCTGAGAATCTATACAGCCAGGCAGCTGGAGAAGCAAAATCCAAATGACTCTTAAGTGTATGTGAAAAATGCGGAGCTTGTCTTGAGTGTTAGCCTCGAGCTGTTGGATGTGCATCGTCCTAGGTTTCAGGTGCTTTTTATTTGTTAAGAACTTAGCATAGTTTCCAGTGTTGCCATCACTACCCACTGCAGCACTACAAAAGGTTGTATGTCAGGTGCCTGGGACAGGCATGCTATGACCTCAAGTGTATATTTTTATCTCACATCAGAAATGAACAGGAGAGAGAATATTATGATACAAGAGCTGTTTTCCTCCATGGAGGCTGGTGTGGGGGGTGGGGGATGTAGGAGGGCTAGATAACTGGAAATACATCGCAATAAAATGAACTGAAAACATGTTTTGTTCCTATTAGAATAATGCCTTCACACTGTGTCAGCCAGCTTGGGGCAGTAATCCTAACTGCCAGGGTACTGTCAGTCATAGCTGAAGGGAGAAGAGACATGAGTGTCTTTGCTTGCATAATTTTTTAAAAGGCTGGCTTAAATCTAGGAATTATCATAGTCTAACCAAGTAAGAACTGAGAGTCCTTAAAATTAATTGACAAGCATCCACACTGAGTTGTCCATATGAACCACATATCGAATTTTAAAAGTATAATGGAATTGAATATTCTGATGTCATATTTTGCTGTTGTTTTATCTTGTTTCTTTCTAGTTTTGGAAAGGACATTGCTAGAATGTCCTTTTGAAAACTGAGAACTGGTACATTGGTGTAGCCTCCTGATAATACTCCTGCTGTCACTCTGAACTGCACTTAGGATAAGAAAATTATGTTCCCAACTGACAGTACAGGAGATGTCACTATCTGAGAGTCACAGGTAGGTTAAACAAGGCCTAAGTTGTTCAAGGGTTTATTTGAAGTTTAGGTCTATCACTGCTAAAGGCAAACGCCCTAGCCCAACATTGCGTTCTTAAATTCACAAAGGCTGTGACTATCTGTACTAGACATTAAGAGCCTGTCAAGGATGAGAGAGGGGCTCATGAGGCTGAGATCTATAAGCAGTTGATGATTGCTGGAGAGAAAGAGTGATTTTCTCCAACACTGTAAGCTACTGGTGAGGCATCTGAGTTTCTCTAAACAACCTTGCACCTTGCTCTTATTCTCTGGGTCACAAAGGAAAAAAAAGACATGAAATTAGAAGAGGGGACTAGCTGGGAAGAGAAAAAAGGACAAGTAGGAGTTAATGGGATTGAATATAATAAAAAATAAGTTATGTACATGTATGAAAATACCCCACACCACTTGTTGTTCATAACTAATATATGCTAATAAAATATTTTTTAAAGTTAATAGAGGACTATGAATAGCTCAGTGGTGGAGCAGTTGCCTAGCTTGTGCTTGTGGAATACTGCTAGCTTATGGGATACTACTCAGCAATTAAAAACAAGGAAATCATGAAATTTGCAGGCAAATGGTGGGATCTAGAAAAGATCATCCTGAGTGAGGTATCCCAAAAGCAGAAAGACACACAGGGTATATACTCACTCATAAGTGGATATTAGACTTATAAGATAGGACAAACATACTAAAATCTGTATACCTAAAAAGCTAAACAGGAAGAGGTTCTGGGGTAAGATGATCAACCCTCACTTAGAAAGACAAATGGGATGGACATTGGAAGTAGGAGAAAACAAGGAACAGGACAGGAGCCTACCATAGAGGGCCTCTGAAAGACTCTACCTAGCAGTGTATCAAAGCAGATGCTGAGACTCATAACCAAACCTTGGACAGAGTGAGGGGAATCATATGAAAGAAGGGTGAGTTAGTAAGACCTGGGGAGGACAGGAGCTCCTCAAGGACCAAATATATCTGGACACAGGGGTCTTTTCTGAAACTGATTCTCCAACCAAGGACCATGCATGGGTATAACTTAGAACCCCTGCCCAGACATAGCCCATGGCAGCTCAGCATCCAAGTGAGTACCCTAGTAAGGGGAACAGGGACTGTCTCTGACATGAACTCAGTGGTGGGTTGTTTGACCCCCCAACCCCCGAGGGAGGAACAGCCTTGCTAGGCCACAGAGAAGGACATTGCAGCCAGTCCTGATGAGACCCAATAAACTAGGGTCAGTGGACTTAGAGAGGAGCAGGGAGGAGATGAAGTAAGGAGGGTGGGATTGGGAGGGAATGAGGAAGGGAGCTACAGCTGGGATGCAAAGTAAATAACCTGTGATAAATATGAAAAATAAAAATTATTAAAAATGTTAATTGAGGACTATGAATAGCTCAGTGGTGGAGCACTTGCCTAGCTTGTGCAAGATCTTGGGATCAGTACCCAGTACCGTAGAGAGAAGGGGAGAGGGAAGGAAAGGGAGGAAGGAAGAGAGAAAGAATTCCAGTAGACTCAGGGTTGGAAAGCTGGTCATGTTCCTTGGTTATTTGTGCCTTAGTGATTCACAGATTGTTTATCTCTGTTTCTTAAATTATGATTCAGGAGAGTCTAAGAAAAAGTAAGAATGGACTATAACTACTAAATTTTAGAAATAAGAGCCATTATATCATACATTTCATGAAAAAAGAACATGTTTGTTTAAAAAAACTGATGACATTATAAAATTCATGATATTTTTCATTTACCACTCCAAAACACACTTTATAAACATGAGCTAATTGATCTTAAAAACTACCCCTATACAGCATTGTTATGATGGTCCTTATTTCTTATGGAAAGAATGGAGGATTATGTGATTAAATTTTATTGGGTTTATTTCATTGGGTTCCAAGGGTCTTGATACTAGTGTTTAATTTTAACTAATCATTATAACATGTAGGTTAGAAAAAAATATATCAGGTAACCTTTTATGGCCAATTATTCATTTCAGAACAGTTTGGTCATAAAAAGAATTTTTGTCTCTTAATAAACCTCTGTTGTCATGGAAATGTTTCAGTTCCCTCTGTCTTCCAATTGGCTCCCTCAGAACAGCCATAAACAAGCAGCTTAGATATGGCCTGGGGAAGTCTTTAATGATGGTTCCCAACAGGCTTTATTATAGCTTGGCCAAAGTCCATCTCTCAAGCTAGGGACCACAGGATGAAAGGACTGCTACCTAGGCTGTGGGACAATGGCTGCTGAGCCCAACCTGCTTAACACTCTCCCTCTTTCTAAGCCACACACAATAAATCCATTACTGTTTATTGTGCAGAAATTCTATTTCATCTTGATCAGCTAAAGAGCATGAAATTCGGTTTACTAGGAATTGCCACAGTATCTCTCAGAATCTGCTTTCCCCCTAAAATTTCAAAATAGGGGTCTACCGTTTGCTTTTTATTTAATGGACGGCCTTTGTGAACTAAGATAGCCGTTATTTCATCCAGGTTTGGGAGCCTGCCTAATGTACTTATGATTTTATATTTACAAAACCAAAAACAAAAAGCAAACTCTATTTAAATCACTTAATGGAAGAGCTATACGTCACATTCCATAAATACGTTTAAACATGTAAGCTCTAGATTATAAAATTTTACTCAGGCATGGTCTATTAGTTAATATGTCTTGTTGCTGCAACAAAATTCCTGTGAAAGCAATGGAAGTGTTGTGGGATACCCAGGAGAGAAGACTGCTCTGACATGGGTTTAAGCCCATAAAACGTCTTTAGCTCAATGATGATCACACTGGGTGTTTGGGATCCCAGTATAATCCTGAGTCTTTCTCGGGGTGAGCTCTTAAGTATAAAAACCATGTTTTAGGTTGGCATACTTCAGTTAACAAGAACAGTTAGGCAGAAGCAAACTACAGAAGCCAAAAAGCAAGGTTAGTATATTTAGAGACTTTCCCAGAACTATAGACTCTGATGGATTAAGTCTTTGTTTTATTTTGGGGGTAGATGGTAATGTCTACATGCTGAGTTCTATGGCCTGGGTGGCATTTCCATCACAGAGTCAGTTGTGCTAAGGGCTGGGAGCCTACTAAGGGCTGGGTGCATATTAGGGAAGAAGGAAGGGTTTATTTTGGCTCTAAGTTCCAAGGTAGAGCCTACTGTGGTGGGGAGGTAATAGTGGTAGGAGCCTGGGGTATCTGGTCACATTTTATCTACAGTCAAGATGCAGAAGGGGATGAACACTTTGTACTCAACTTTCTCTTTTACCTTCAGTGTGGGAGCGCAACCAGGAGGCACCATCTACATTGAAGATAGTTTTTCTCTCTTAGCTAACCTTATCTAAATAATCCCTCACATGCCTGCCAAGAGATTTGTTTCCTTAGGGAGGCTAAGCCTCATCAAGTTGACAGTCAAAACGAACCCTTACACATGTGACATACATCAGAAATTCCAAAACTTAGGAAGTGGAAGCAGGAAGTTGTTTGAGGCCACATACATAATAATGATAAAAATTAATAACAAAAAATAACTAAAGCATTTTCAAAAGATTTGTTTGCATGGACTTTCTGGTGTTTCTATGTGAGTCTAAAACATCTTGGTTTGGACAACACTAACTAGAGGCCTTCTACTTCCTGCATACATGGATTTTCTTCTATCTTCTAGGTAACTCATTTCTATTTTCTTGCATGACTATATCAGATTTTCATGTCCCATTTATTTCAAACCCCAGCTTCCCCCGTCCAAAGACCACCTCTGCTAGCTCCTTCCTTTCAAGAATGACAATTATCTGCTCAGCTGGACACCCACTATCCTGGGAGCTGTCCTTTACAATTCCTTGTCCCTCCCTCTAATATCAGTTACACCCTATTCTCATGACCCTGACTCTCAGATTCCTTTACAGATATACCCCTGTTTTTCTGTTTCTGCATCACTATCTTAGGTAGACTCTTTGGTTTGATGGGCAGGTAAGCCTAGGGATAGCTTAGTAACCCAGGAACTGCTTGGCTTGAGTTCCATGTACATAACCTTTCCCTAACAATGCACTTAGCAACCTAGTATACCACCACTAAACTGCACACACACACACACACACAAACCCCTAAACAAAAGCTATGCAGTCACTCTGACCTACAGCTTGTCAGGAAACCTTAGTAACCACCCCCACCACACACACGTGTATGTACACGCCACCCTTGTGGTCAAACATATCCTGGAACCCAGCCAGGTTCTAGCAGCAGTGGGCCTGTCCTACTTAGTTTTCTATTGCTTCGATAAACACTGACCAAAACCTACTTGGGGGAAAATGGCTTATTCCATCTTACAACTCTAAGGTTAAAATCTAACAGGGAAGTCAGGGCAGGAACTCAGGGAAGGAACCTGGCAGCAGGAGCTCAAGCAGAGAGCATGGAGGGATGCTGATCATTGGCTTGCTTCCTGGCTCATGTTTAGACCTACCTGTTAAAGATGGCACCACAATCCCCACAGTGGGCTGGGCCTTTCTACATCAATCAGCAATCAAGAAAATGCTCCTACGGACATGTTCACAGGCCTGATTGAGGGAGGTAATTCTTCAACTGAGGTTCCCTCTCCCCTGGTATAGCAGGTTGACAACCAAGATTAGCCAACTTGACAACCAATCTACCCTGTACTGGTTTTAGATGCATACGCAGCAGGGCGTACTGTCTTCTGCATGAATATGTAGGGGAAAGTCCTATTTATAACCTTATGCCTATGCATGATTGGGCTTGCATATCATACTAAAATAAGATGCATCTTCAGAAAGGAAGTGTGTGGTGGACACAGGTTTACATAACTAAAGCCCATCAATAAAAACAGAAAGCCACCCACATAACACTCCTGACAACCAGCTCTTCTTCCTCCTTTACCAACAAAAGCCAGCCCAGAGCAGTAATCAGGCCTTTCTGAAAGGTCCTCAGCTCCCTTGGACTTTCAGATTGCATCTGAATAATGTCCCTTGGTGCTTTACTGTTTGTGTGCTCTTCAGTTCTTGGAACAAGAAACCAAGAACCTGGAGACACCAACCAGACCACACTCACCCCTAAGAGCCTCACGGTCTCCACTGATCAACCTTGCTACATGGATTAACTCTGCTTTTCTCATTGCTATTTCAAAACAGCTGACAGCAACACCATGTGGTGGGGGGAAGGTTTCATTTGGCTCCTAGTTTCAGAGAGGCTTTTAGTTCACTATGAGCAAAGCTGGGCAGAAAGAGTAGCTCTGTCCATGGTGGCAGGGCTACATGGCAGGATCTTATTGTGGGAGAGTAGGAAGCGGATAGAGAAGAGGTGATTACAATCATCTCTTGATCTTAGCCAAAAGTCTGAAGAGCAGTGGTTTTAATCTTCAAGGTCTGTTCCCTGGTGACCCATTTCAACCAGTCAGTCCTCACCTCCTCTATTAGTCAATTTTCTAAAGGAACAAAACTGATAGAATGAATATGTATATATTGAGAGGGGATTTAGAAGAGTGGTTTACCAACTGTGGACTGACTAGTCCAACAATGGCTGTCTCCTGACAGAAAGGCCAAGAATCTGGTAGTTGCTCAGTCTGTGAGACTGGCTGTCTTAGCAGTCCCAATCTGGTGCTGGACTCTCCAAGGATTCCTAGAGAGCTGCCCGTCTTTCCATCTATGTCTATGTTAGAATCCCAAAGAAGTAGGTTGTGATAGCAGGGAAGGTGATTCAGCAACAGCATGGACGAACTTCCCAATAAGAGTGAGGGTAAGAGTGAGGCAAAAATCTTCCTTCTTCAATGTCCTTTTTTCTAATAATTTATTTTTATTTCATGTACATTGGTATTTTGACATTGACATGTATGTCTATGTGAGGGTGTCAGATCCCCTGGAACAGGAGCTACATACAGACAGTTGTGAGCTGCCATGTGGATGCTGGGAATTGATCCTGGGTCCTCTGGAAGAGGAGTCAGTGTTCTTAACCGCTGAGCCATCTCTCCAGCCCCATTCAATGTCCCTTTCTATAAACTGCCACCAGAAGGTGTGTGTGGCTCAGATTTAGGGTAGGTCTTCCCATCTCAAAAGATCCAATCAAGAAAATTCCTCACAAGTATGCCCAACTGCTTGGGTTTTAATTGATCCAGATGTAATCAAGTTGACAACCAAAGTGAGCCATCTCAAGCCACCATATAATTATGGTTTGACACATAACCATATCACCTTACACCATGCTTAAATTCCAAATGAAAATGATAACCAGGTCATAATTCTGCTTACCATGATATAACTATCCCATGTAAAACTGAAAAGAATTTTATTTTATTTTAGAGTAGGGGGCAATGTCTCTTGAGGGTTACTTAGTCTTTCAGTGTCTCATAGCTTAAATATATTATCTCAATCTATGTTACATTACATGGTAGAAAACTAGAGAAAATAATAAATATCTGCTTAATGTGTGTGTGTGTATGCACCATCTCAGTAAACTAGTACAGAAGCACATGTGTCAGTGATAATCTTGGCTTCTGCCACTAGTCATATGGCCTTAGCTGGTACTTACAGCTACCTTCCTTTACTATCCATTCTGTATTTCCTCTTCCCTCAACCAGCACCTCAGCAGGCCTTAGTTCTTTTCCTGGAGAAGTGACCCACACCTGCTTTATTGAAGGGTCTGGACCCTTTGTCATCCTGCCTGAATCCAGTTTCTGCATTTTCTCTTTGACTTCAATCATAAGACACAGTAGCACCAAAGGCTCTCCTACACTCCAGACACAATTTTCCTTACCTCCATGGTAGAGAAGCAATCCAGTTCCTCTTGGTAGACTGGATCAGCACCGACACCCCTTCTCCCCCTACTCCCCGACACCCCCCACATCCTCTGCTGTCAAACACTGTTACTCTTTCCTTATTCTGTTGTTTTAAGGCAGTGGTTCTCAACCTTCCTAATGCTGACCCTATTAATACAGTTCCTTATGGTGTGGCGACCCCTGATCATAAAATTATTTTTGTTGCTACTTTATAACTGTAATTTTGTTACCGTTATGAATGATAATATAAATGTGTATGGTTTCTAATGGTCTTAGGTGACCCCTGAGAAGGGGTCCTTTGACTCCAAAGGAGTCATCATCCACAGGTTGAGAATCCCTGGTTTAAGGGTATCAGAAACCTAACACTGCCAGAGGGAAGTCTGAGCTTCGAGTTCAACTGAATGTTTGTTTTGACTCTCTGTCTGGAACAAAAACTTAGCCTACAGAACTTAAGATCTTGGGAACAGGAAGCAAAAAGTTTCCTTGTGAGTCACTGGGATTGATAATGAGTGGAACCATTCCCATTTCCACTCCTTGATTTCTGGACCTGTGATTTCTTACTCTGGGAGAAACTACACTGAAGTATATATTCATCACCTTCTGGGGAACCCTGCTCTCACCGCCCCACCCCTCTAAAGGCTACTACCACCTAACTGGCGCTGTAATGTGTGTTCATTACTGCAGCTGTTTCAGAATGGGGGGATCCTGGTAGGAGATGTGGATTATATGATCATGGGCCGACAGTCATACTTTTTCAGTCATACTTTTCTCATATGAAGTGAGTTCCTTGGTTAGAAGCAATGCTGGGTATAATGGATAAGTGTATAAATACACAGATGGTATGTTGGCGGAAGTATTACATGCAGGAAAAGCAAACCTATAGCCAGAATAAGCATCTGTTCCAGTAAGAACCAAGCATTACCCTTTCTACAAAGGATATGGTCCAGTAGAGTCAGCCTGCCATCAGGTTACTGGCTGGTCACTGCTGGGACCATGTACTCATCATATGAACCTCCTGGAGATACTTCAGATTCAAACTACAACATAGTGTAAGTCTGCTTTCTATTGCCATGACTAAATAATTGAGAAAAATCAATTTAAAGGGGGGAAAGGTTTCTTTTGACTCACAGTTTCAGACATTTCATCCTTGGCAAGCTGTCTTTGCTCTTTGGGGGCCTGTGTCAAGGCAGAGTATCATACTGGGGAGCAAAGAGAGAAAGAGGACATGACCTGAGTCTTAGTACCACTCCCCAGGAGCCTACTGCCAGTGACCTAACTTCTTTTCACTAGGCTCCATTCTTCAAGGCTCCCCATGTCTCAATAATGCCAAGAATGGGAAGTCAATCTTCAACCCTTGGCCTATAGAGGGCACTTAAGTTCCAAACCAACTAGGATTGGTGGCATACACCTGTAATCTCAGCACTTGGGAGGCTGAGGCTGGGAATTCACAGGTTCAATGTCAGCCTGGACCATATAGCAAATCAGTGTTAAATTAAAAAGAAAAATCCATTATACTCTGTACATAGTGGTTGAACATGACTTTCCTCTTCCTGTCTGTCTTCTTCCATCCAGAAAGTACTCAAAGGTATCTTGCCACTAAGCTACACCTACAGCCAGAGTAAATTTTCCAAAATCCAAGTGTGATTTCTTTCTCTGGTAGCACCATCTTAGGTAGCTCACTCCCATTCAGTGATAAAGATGGCCCCAGTAACTGTAGACTTACCTATTGCATTGTCTTAGGAGCTCCACTAGGGACATTTGACCATCCCTGATGCAATCATTGTGTGTGGCTGGGAGTTCTGGCACTTGGCCTAAGTCTGGGTCATCTGTAGATATCTTCAGGGGACAGAGTCAGCCATCCAAATCAGAGAATTGGGAGGGTTGTGTCCCTTTAAGCAAAGAGGAACTTGGCTTTACATGGAGTAATGAAGCAAGGGTAAACAAACACTTCTGATCCTGGTTAAAGCCTTTTATCTCACTTTTCTTTTTTTTTAAAGCCATTTCTCAGCATTCCTACCATCTACCTTCATTCCCACATTGAGCTTTGCCACTTAGCCTTCTGTCTTTCATCATATTGCCTGTTCTGCTTGGAGTTGGTCTGAAAGCAGGTGGGTAGGAGAGACGGTGTATTCAGTGAACAGCGTATTGAACTTGCCATGTTCAGGAGTGGCTACTATGTGGTTAAATGGATTTAGAAATACACACAGACCCAAATGCAGAAGGGAGCTGTGGTGAGGATACATATTTCAGAATTGTCGGTGAAGAGGCTACTGAAGTGAGAGAACAGATAACAAAAGGAATTGAGAGTGATATACAACGAGGCTCCTGGGTCCCAATGGATGGTAGAGGAAATGCCTGTGATGGAACTGAATAGGGGAATCCAGACAATAGAGGGGTGGCTGGGTAAGTTTGATGTCAGTGAACCCAAGAATTACAGCAGGAAGTTTCCAGAGAAACAAAGAGATCTCTGTGTTGGATGCCATTGAGAGAACAAATACAGGCAAAACCCCTGGTTTAAGTGACATCTATGTTGAAATCAATGAAAGAAATGTCAGTGTGAAGTCGAGAACAAGAACACAGGTGTGAAATCATAGATGGCAGAGGTAGACATTCCGCTGTGAAGATGAGTGAGACACGGTAAGGTTTATAAAGGGGTTGCCAGAAAGTCAGGGAAGGGCTCTTTTGTATTTTGTGTAGGTTAGAAAGCAACTGAAATGTGGGTGGAAAGGATCCAGTAGGCTAGAGAGTAGGAAGGGATCCTGGCTCCCTTGGGATGATGGCTGTCTCATAGAAGAGAGGACAAAGAAGGAAGGGATTGGCAAGCACATGTGTAAAGGTTTTGTGTTTATGTGTGGGCATGGGGAACCTTTTCGTGGTTTGGTTTTTCTCCTGAAAATCAGAACCCATGTCACATCTGGAAGGGAATGGAAGAGAAAGGGCAAGGAGGGTGTTATGTTGTGCAGGAAATTCAACCGGCCCTGCCTTTAGGGTCCTGACAATGCCCTATGTCTCCTATGACATCATCTGGGCCAGGTCCTTAGTGATTGGTCTGCCATTCCCTCTCTCTTGCTTTACTCTTATCCTCTCCCCTCTCATTGTTGGGGTGCCCTTCCCCACACTATCTCTATCTTTCACTCTCTGTCTGTCTCTCCTTCCCTCTCTCTCTCCATCTCCATCCAACAAATATCTTTCATACCAGATCTGTCATGTGCATGGCATATTTTTAAACATATCCTAACAGAGGGTCCAGCTCAAGATTGCCACTTCAAGTTCACAGTGTCAAGGACTCCTGGGCTACCTCTTCTTGTCAACAATCTTCAGCCACTCAGGATCAGGACTGGGAATGCAGAAACAGCAGAAGACAGAGAGACCAGACATTAGGAGTCACAGCAAGAGAGAAGCTGAAATGTGAGACTGAAATTTAAGCTAAATGAGAGGATGGTGACATTAAGATCAAGAGGCCTCAGGGCTGAGAGAAAATGGAAGGAATGGAGTAGAATGGTGACTGCAATATGAGAAGGTCGGGACCAGAGACACAGTGTCACAATTACTGAATTTGGATGTACAGCAGGTTGGAGGATTGATAAGTTATAGGGTGTAAGTAGGGAGAGGGAGGCCTCCAGAAACAAAGATTTAAAGCATAGTGCCGTAAGTCCACAATGCCAGCACCCAGGAATGTGAAGCAGGACGTTCAAGAATTTATGTCAGCCTGGGTTAGATAGAGAAATTGTCTCAAACAAGGAAACAAAGAAGGAAGGGTTGGGGGTTGGGAGACGACAAGAACTTGAGAAGCCAGGAGTCAGAGGAACACCGTGCTACATATTCATCACTGTATCCCAGGAGCTAGGAGAGCAGCACAGGGGTGGGTCTAATATTGATGCTCACTCATTGTGTGGAAGAGAGGAGCTTTACAGTTTTTAAAGCCTTGTCATAAATATGAAATAAAAGGAATGCATTTTTAATGCATTGCAGTACCCACATAGAGTAACCAGTGCTATAAAATGCAGCAGATTTCTGATTTGTTAAAGGAGCCGAGTTTACATGGTTATGGGAAATTTCCATTGTCATAACACTAATTGGAGGGGAGACCTCTCCCAACAGATCCAGGGGACCCTGTGGCGTAAGTGGCTACTTGCCAGCAGGGTTGCTGGGAATTGCCTATCACAAGGCCACTTCCCCAGGCTCCACTTCAGCTGTAGGAAGCAGAACATTTCTCTAGCTCTGGTCAGAGATGTTTTAGGAGAAAAGGAAAGGAGGAGGAATGGCTTTCATAAAAACAGGTGCCAGCAGCTGGCCTTGCAAGCCCTTGCTGAAACATGTAGGAAGTCCATGTTTCCTGTACCAGAGAACCCCAGTTCCCTGAGACATCCATAGCCTTTCCAGGCATAGAAATTGAACTTTTATTTATATACGTTTACCTCTCCTTGGATATGCTAAGACTGGGAAGGTTCTGATGGTGGTGGTGGTGTGTGTGTGGTTACAAAGCTGGCTGGAAGCATCTCTGTGAATCCCAAAGTGCCTCCAAGGTCGTTAGCTCCTTTCCAGTAAGCATGGGTGTCCATGCCTCCTGCTCCGGTCTCTATCAGAGCCACTCAGGGGAGTTCCAGTAAGGCCACAGCAGGGAACGAGGGCAGGGCTGGTTGGAAGGAAAACTGGTCGGTATTCATGTTTCTTTTCTGTCTTTACTGTCTCTATTTTACATCCATTGGAGAGACAGAGGCCACACAACAGAAAGGAGAAAATGGTAGAGTGAGTAGAGGGTTTACTCCAGGAACTCAATGAGGGCTGGACACGCTCATCTGCTTCATGTGAGAACATTTCACTCTATTTCTTGCAGCATCATGTCACTAAAACTTTGGTTAGTGAAACAGAACAACCAGAAGCCAATCAACACATAATTTCCCATGTTAGCTAAATTCAAAACACTGAATACTGTCACAGATGCATCTTAAAAAGGCTAACAGATACTTCTATCCCCCCACCACACTGCAGGGGGCCACATCTTGGATCTCACACCTTTTGTTTAGGATTCTGAAAATGGAAAATGACCTCTGCCCATGGTCTCATCTGTGTAAGTCTGAGTGTGCAGTGGCTTCCTCTTCCCCATGTGGTCAGGAGTCCCTTTCCTCAGTGGATCTTTCCCCTCTTCATGTCACCTAGTCCTGTGGGTGGGGCCACCAACTAGTCTCCAGTTCCTTGTCCCCT
Source organism: Pachyuromys duprasi (assembly GCA_028658305.1). Lineage (NCBI taxonomy): Eukaryota > Metazoa > Chordata > Mammalia > Rodentia > Muridae > Pachyuromys > Pachyuromys duprasi. The sequence goes on from CM053764.1 coordinate 135,223,772, forward strand.
GCAGAAGGGTGGACACAGGCTGGGATTTCCATACGGTAAGCTAGTTTGCAAAGGATGAGTTCTTCCTAACTCCCTTCAGCTTTACTGATGTCTAACTGACAGAAACTGGTTGTTTGTCAAGAGGACATATGGCCTTGGCTTACTTACTCTGTGAAAGTCCCAAGCCAGGCTGAAACAGACTGCCCAGAGACAAAGCCCTGGTCATCCCACCTGTACTTCTGTACCTTAGTTAAGTCTTATCATTGACATACAGATACTGTCCTAGTACAAATAGGACTCTGCATGTTGATTTGTTTGTTTAACATAACCTTAAGAGTCTTCAATATCAGTATATAGAGAATGCTCATTCGTTTTTTTATAGCTACATAGTGCTCTGTTGGATGGAGGTACTGGTAATAGGTTCTGCAGCTTCTCTATTGATGGCCATTTGAGATGGCTCCCGATCTTTTCATATTTGAAATGTACATGTCACTTCATATTTTGCAATGCAGATAGTCTCAGAAATGGATTTCTGGACTAAGTAAACAACACAGTGATTTGTTAGACACTGGCTACTTTCCACAGGGAGCAGTGTGTGGAAGCTTTAGCTTCCTCACTGTCTTCCAACAAGTTTTCCAGTTGTCTTAGTCACTGTCCCATTGTTGTGAAGAGATACCATGACCCTGGAAAATATTATAAAAGAAAGCATTTAATTAGGGGCTTTGCTTACAGTTTCAGAGGGTCAGTTCATTATCATATTGGCAGAAGAGTATGGTAACAAGCATGGTGCTGTAACGATATCTGAGACTTTCATCCTGATCTGCAAGGAGGGAGGGAGAGAGGAAGGAAGGGAAAGAGGGATGGAGAGAGGGAGAAAGAGAGACTGGTCCTGGCATGGGCTTTTGAAAGCTCAAGGCCCACCCCTTGTCGTATACTTCCTCTAACAAGACTACACCTTACAATCCTTCTAATCCTTTCAAAGAACGCCACTCCCTGGTCACTAAGCATTCAGATACATGAGCCGATAGGGCTCATTATTATCCAACCACCACAGCACTCAGTCTTTCTTTAACTTTCTCTCCTGTGTTCTTCATTCTGTCCTCCTTAGGAAAATGAAGAAAGTGCCCACCACTGTCTGCAGCGCTCCCTTGACAGGACTGAAGGCTGCTCAGAGAGGATGCAGATGAACAGAGATGCTGCTAGCAAGATCTTAGGCTGTGAGAAATCATCTGTGATAGGAGTCCATCTTAACATCATCACCACAATAAAAGAAAAGCCCATAGAACCAGAAAACAAGCCCCCCCCTCCCCAAAAGGAGCAAAAATGTGCTGCAGGCAGTGAGCACACAGGATGGCATTTGAGGCTCGAGATGGAAAAACTTATCGAGCAAACCAGGACACCTGTCTCCCACTATTAGCTGGGGGACGATTCAGTTTGTCTCGATGGCTGCAAAGCCTCTGTGATAATAAAGCACTTCAAATATGTGGATCCAATAACTCCAATGTGTCTTCCTCCTCTTCACTCTAACCTTGCCTGCACAGCAGAGAGCTATTTGGCTTTGTCAATGGCATCTTTAGGAACTGTTAGTTGAGTCATTTAATTGCTTTCCTTTGGTCATCCTGCATTTAATAAAAATAATGTATGCAGAGAACATCCTTTGAGGTATACTTTACATTTTTATTAGGGGAACATTAAGAGTCCTAAAACAAAAAGATGTATTTTTTTCAGGTTACTAAGATAATTATTTTACTTAAAAATAATCAATAAGCTTATCAAAATTGTCCCTGTTTTGGCATTTGGTTAAAAGAATCATTTTTTTTCCTCTGGAAAATACAAATGCAAGGGAAGTGGGGAGGAAATCTAAGTAATTGCCCTTAATCTCCCCCAAGTACTAAACCCAAACCACAGAGCACTAGTGGCATGCAGAAAACCAAGGATAGAAGTGTATTGCCATGCTTCATGTCATTGGCTAAATAACGACCTCCAAATACACCCTGACAGGAACTCAGGAACCTCTGAGAGTTCTGTTACCTTGTGGGAGGGCTTATCACATGTCCCTAAGAATCTGTGTGGTGCCATAGACCTGCAATCTCACAGCTCAGGAGGCTAATGAAGCAGGACAGAATTGTAGGCCAGCTTAGGCTACTTAGCAAGGCCCTGCTAGAAAGAAATAACAGGACAAAAGAAAGAAAAGGAAAGTGAAGGAAAACAATAATGTTATTGTGAGATGGGGCGGTTACCACCAGGGTCCTTAATTGAAGGAGGCAAAGAAAGTCTGTCTGTGAACAGAATAACAGTTGGTGATATTGGGCCCAGCAGAGAGGAACTTGAAGATGCCACTGGCTTCTAAAATTGCATTCAGGGTTGTTTGCCAAGGAATGCAGGAATTCACCTGCAGAAGCCAGAAGGTTAAATCACAGATTCTTCCCTACACACCCTGAAAAGGTCACAGCATCTTGGTTTTGGCCCAGATTTCTTAAATTTCTATTTCATTTATTATTGTTTTGTATGGATGTTTGAGTGCACAGGTGCATGTATGGCTGCGTTGGGGAGCAGGGCGGGGTGGGGTGGAGTGAGGGATGGATTGCACAAGTGCAACAGCATTCCTGTGTGGGTCAGAGGACAACTGTTGCTAAAATTCCTCCCCGGGGGGAGACATAAATACCACCCCCCTCTACGGTCCCAAAGGCACGGTTCCACCAAACTTTACTCTGGGAACCAATGAGTTTATTGGGTTTCCTTAGAGAGCATAGGTGAAGTGTTATCTACAAAGGTTTGGATACTTCTCCGCCAAAAGACTGAAAGGAGGACTTTTCCTTAGCTATGTGGATGGACTCCCTTGTAGTCTCCCCATTTCCGGTCTATGCCACTAGCCCCTCCCTGAGGCCACATGGACACAACAGGTAACAGGGAGTTGTTAGATACCAGGTAAGAGTCTCACCACCCTCCCTACCACCCTAAGAGGGAATGCAAATAGTAGGCAAGATTGCTGGGGTGATCTGCTGCAGGCAGGCACATCTGGATGACTCAGGCTGGTGATTATTTGGCTTATAGGATAGTCAGAAAGTCACTGCTTTCCCCTATCCCTAGGTTGCAGAAATGGAACTCAGGATAGCAGGCCTGCAAATCAAGTGCTTTTGCCCGATAAACCATCTGGCTGGTTCTCTTTCTTTCGACAGTCTTATGTAGCACAGGTTGGCCTGGAAGTGTCTGAGGCCAAGGATGACCTTGAACTTCTGGTCCTCTTGATTCACCCTCTGGAATGCTGGAACGCCAGGCCTGTAAGCCATGATTTTGTTTTACTAGGTACAGGGAGGCAACCCAGGACGTCTGGAGAGCGAGGCCTGAACTTTTCCAACCAAGTCACATTCCCAGCCACTTTTGATTTTGAGCCCCTTCCCTCCAGAACTATAAGGGAATGGCTTTCTACTGTCTTAAACCACCAAGTTTTTGTTTGTTTGTTTGTTAGGTAATCTGTGAAATTATTTATCGGGCTTCCTGATTTCTCGAAAATGATAACCCGGTATTTGATTTTGTTGAATGCTTTTCTCATTTCTGTGACAAAATAACTGAAGAGCAACTTACTGGTAAGCAACTTACCCTAGGAAGGGCTTTTCTAGTTCAAGGGCACCGTCCATCTTGGCAGAGAAGGCATGGGTGAGAGCAGCTCAGCTGGTGGCAGCAGGAGCAGGAGGCATCTGGCCACGTTATACTCAGTCAGGACTAGGAGAGATGAGCTGGTGCTCAGCTAGTTTCTCCTTTCCCCCTTCGTATCCTGTCTAGGATGGCAGCCCACGGGACGGTGCTACCTGCTCTCAGAGTGGGTCTCCTAGGCAAAACCTGCCTGGAAACACCCAGAGCTACATCTCTTAGGTCATCTCATGCTGGCAGTAAATAAAACAACCACAGGCTTACATCTGTTTTGAAAACAACGTGCTTCATCATTCAAGCTTAAGGAACAGCTTCCTCCAGGCTGTGACACCCTGCTGGCAGAAGGCAGGTGCTCTCAAGTGGTGGTGCAAACTTGTACAGCTAATAGTCTCTGTTTTGAGCTGGCCACACTGGCACTTCTTACAGTAGTGTATGCAAATACACGGCCAAGGTTACTATCACTGGGGCAGGAACACTTAAAAGAGATAGGGAAATGAAAACTAACAGATGGAGATGTCGAGGCTCCATACCCTGAAAAATATAGCTAGACTCAAGGAAGTGGTAAGTAAGCAAGTGCTCCCCACACCCAGACTGCTGTTGAAGGTGGGAACGAGTCTTCAGCTAGAGGCTGAACTGGATACTTCTCTAATCAACTGGGATTAGGATATTGTCCAGGTGGTATTATTCCCTTTTCCTTAGGTTTAGAAGTAAACCTAAATCTACTTTTGATTTCAGGGGATTGGCATTAAATAAGATAGTGACCAAATGAATTTGCAATAATCAAATATGAAATGGAGTTACTGTGCGCGAGAGTCAGCAGAAACACTGGAAGGTGGAAGGAGTCCAGACTCTAGAGGGCATCTCTACTCCGGCTAATTCCCAAATGATCAAGACAGAGACTTCTTGGATTCATAATAGCTTCATAGCACAGTGAGTAGGCAGGTATCAACCCTTAAAGCTACTTTGCTATTTTCCAGCTACACCTCAAGTTACTTGCCTTATTCATTCCTGTCTAGGCCGCTTCTGTTCTATCAGGCCAGCCCTCATGGCCACGTGCTCATGGTCCATACTGCCTTGTGGTGACTTCTTTTTCTTTGGCTTCCTCTCTCTCCTCTCTTTCTTGCCTCATGGTTCCTCTCAGACCCTAACCCGGGAACTTAAGCCCCACTTGCCTCTCTTCTGCCCAGTCACAGGCTTCAGCAACTTTATTAACCAATTAACTTTAAATTAGGTAGAGCAAAGTTTACACAACAAAGACCAATGTAAGTGAGAATGCACTTGTCTAGACAGCAAATAGATCTTGGGGGCCAGTAATTGTCATTAAAATATATAACATCAGATTAACCCCAACAGGATGGTACCACTCAAATTTTTAGATATTAAAATTGGAAAACTATATAATAGTTAAGATTATGGGCATGGTGATGCATACCTTTAACTGCAGCATTCAGGAGGGAGAGGCAGGAAGATTGCTCTAAGTTCAAAGCCTGTCTGGTATATAGAGTGAATTCTAAGCTAGCCAGGGCTATGTAGAACAAGACCCTGTCTCAACAAACATAACAGTAAATTAAAAATAAATTATGAAATGTTTAATCAAGGGGCTGAGGCTATAACTCAGTGGTAGAGCACCTGATTAGCATGTTAGGGTCCTTGAGTTTAATCCTCAGCAGTGTTAAAAAAAAAGTTGAAAATAAACTATAGAAACTACCAAGAATGACGAGACTAATATCCCCTTTAAAACAAGCAAAAAGAATGATGAAATTGTTTTGAAAAAGATTACAAAGATCTCATAATTGTTCAATCAAAACTCAGCTGCTGAGTTAACAGATAGACTCAATGAAATGATTATTTAGTGAAGTGGGAGAGAGAGAGTTGAAGAATTCATCTGCAACTCAGCACAGACAAGGAGCTAGACTACGTGAAGTTAGTTAAGAGATGGAGAATGGAAAGAAAAGTTGTAATTAGCTGAGCCCTAGAAGAGGAGAACAAAGAGAATGGGAACGAAGGCTAAATGAAGGCATAAGAGCCAAGTGTTCTCTGAAGGTGATTAAAGATTGAAATCCATTTAAGTGCAAGGGGTATGAGGCAAGGAACAACAAAGTCGTATGAGGAGAAATAACAGAAAGTTTGGAACACCGAGATCCTGAAAGCAGATATGGTGACCCAATTAAACCAAGAACTGTGCATTTCATCTTAAAAAAATGGGAGCTAGATTTCAGAGAAATAGCTTCAACCCTCTGAGTATGAGACATATTCCACAAGGGCTTTGGATCTTTCATAATCTCATCATCTATCAGGGACAACAGTAGATGTTTCCAGATGAATAAAGTTTGAGTTTATCCCTGTTGATTCTTTACAAAGTGACTTAAAAGGACAAACCTCTGGGAAAGAAAAATGACACTAAAGGAACATATAAAAAGCAGCAAAGAACCCAAATGGGGAAAAATGCTGAAAACTATATTGGAAAGGCTTTAAACATTGTATAATAATAATGTCCAGTGTTGTAGGTAGAGAGAGGAAGGGACAGTGGGAAGGAGGGAAAAAAGGCTGGGGTGTATCCCAATGGTAGAGCCCTTGACCTGCACTTGTGAGGCTCTAGGTTAATATTCAGCATTACAAGTATAATTCAGAATGAAACTTTATATCAATACTGCATAAGGAATCAGAAAAAATAAAAACAAAGCAAAACCCCACAATTAATTTATCTGGATATGGTGGCACATGCATTTGATCCCAGCACTCAGAGGCAAAGGCAGGTGGATCTCAGTGAGTTCAAGAGCAACAGGACTACAGAGAGAGACCTGTCTCAGAAACAGACAGACAGACAAAAACAAACAAACAAACAGTCAGGCATTATTGTGCATACCTTTAATCCCAGCACTTGGGTGGGAGAGGCTAGTGGATTTCTGGTTCAAAGCCATTCCTGTCTATAGCCTGAGTCCCAGGATAGCCAGAGTGACACAGAGAAACCTTGTCTCAGAAAAGCTAAAATAAATAAATGAACCAAAACCAACCAACAAAATGAAAACAAGACACAATGTTTTGAACTTTTTTTTTATTTCTCAGAAGGATGATGTGACGTTATGCACATATGTAGATTATTTAATGCTGCTTGTGAAAGAATAGAAACGCAGGCTCACATGTCAACCAGCAGAAGGGCAGGAATGCAGTTCAGAAGTCGATGGAAAGAATGCTTCTTGCTGGGCCTGGTGGTGCACACCTGTAATCCCAACACATTGGGAGGCAGAGGCAGGTAGATCCCTGAATTTGAGGCCAGCCTGGTCTACAAATTGTGTTCAGGAAAGCTAAAGCTACATAGAGAAACCCTGCCTCAAAAAACCCAAACCAAACAAACAAAAGAACAGTTCTTAATACAAACTTTCAAAAAAGGAAAAGAGTATACAGCAACACATGGGGCAAGTGCAAGTATCTTGGAAATAATGGTTTTGAAAGAGGAAATCACTCACGCAGCCAGTCAGTTGAAAATAGTAAGAGACCATACATCTAGGTATTGGTATTTTAATATTTTTAGAGTGTGAGAATCAATAGCCACACACAGATTTTCAAAACGTGTTTCCTAAAACCTTTCAAAACCCTAGCTATTTTTATACAAAGTACTTATCTGCAAGTCATTCATTGTTACCTACGTCTGTAACTGTCAAAAACATGGATGATAGTTCTTTCTTTCTCTTTTTTTTTTACATAATCACAAACACCTTAATTTTGGGGGATTTTTCCGTGCCTCAAGGGATGTTGCTGAGCTCTAGTGTGACATCAATTTTCAAAGCATGTGGCCATTTTCGACATTTTTTACTCCAGCAAACTTAGCCACTAATAAAAATCAATGTGAGCTGATAAACCTGTGTCAACTTTCGGTATTATTTATTAATCTGCTCTTACTTTTTCCCAGATGGGATTAAGATGCAGAGAATTCAGCCAGACAGCTCAATAATCTGCAAACCATTGGCTCAGCCTTAACATGCTCCCTGTTTGTGATGACGCCTTGTATTTGCAAGTTGTTCTTGCTCATCCTTCATTTTTGATGATCCCTGTGAAGATCATGTGCCAAACACCCCTAGAGTATCAAATCTAAGATGGCAAAGACAAAATGCAATCGCTCTGAGAGGAGAAGCCACCGTGCTATGCGGTTTCTGAGTAGCTGCCGACAGGAAGAAACCATTGTTTTAGCTAAGTGCCCTTTAGTTAGCTTCTCATAGCTAACCTTGTCCATCCACCCACAAACAAGCCAAGATCCCTGGGCAATTCTGATGGATATTCTACAAGAAAGGATAGATGTTCACATGCTATCTTACCCTAAACCATCTCTGTGTGTGTTTGTACTACATAGTTTCTTCTAAGGTGAAAAAGAGAGAGAGAGAGAGAGAGAGAGAGAGAGAGAGAGAGAGAGAGAGAATACAAATGATCAAAATGTAAAACTGCAGAAATAAAACTCCAGTCCAGGGGTTCCTACCCCTTGCTGTGATTTGGAATCATCTGGAGAGCTTTAAAACTGGCTCTGGGAGACCCCAGTGTTATTTACATGCTCAGAGGTGACGGATCACCAGGTGTTTCTCTGGGTATCAGTTTGGGAGTTGTTGGCTTAGAATATGGGTAAGGCCTCAGGCTAACCTGCACATGAGTCACCTGGGCTGCTACTGTTACCAGTGACACCTGCTTCACCCACCCTTTGAGGACCCCAGATACAGGTGCAAGACTATGCTGGTACACAGCTGCAAAGGACATTGATAGTTTTTAGGGTGTTCCTTTATGGCTTAGTGCTCGGTATCTCCCAGTAGCCAAACTAACTTAAAAATACACCACACACACACACACACACAATCAATCAAGTAAAACTTTTTTCTTGTCACCTACAGTGTGGTCAGAAAGGTTTCCTTCATAGATCTCGAGTAAATGTTTTGTTTGAGCTTGTTGACAGAGGACATTGAGTGATGTTACAAATCATTCACACAGATCATGTAACTTGTCCATAAATAAATGACACATGGCACATTTCCTATGTGTATTTTAATATAAACTTTTGTTAGTTCTTAGAGAATGTAGTACACACACAATGCATTTTGATCGCAATCATGCCCCACTTCCAATACCCATCCCGCAGTGAACCTCAAGGGCATGACCCACACTGCAGGTGGCATAGGCTCTTGTGCTGGGCGTAGGGAGGCAGCAGGGTGATGAGGAAGCAGATGGAGGAAGCATGACACCCCTCTACTGTGTCCAGATGACTCTACCTGTTTTATGACGTTTCCTGGGGAGAGATGAACAGGTGTATATTCATCCCAGATAGGACATGATCAAAGTTTCTCTGGTATTACTCAAAGGATTACTCAAAGGAGCATGGGTGACTTGGAATCAGTTACATCGTGGAAAGGCCCATATGTACCTTCATGCAAAGCGGCTCATGAAAGCTGTCTCCCTGGAGCTACCTGCCCAACTTCCAGGCTGTGCTCGCCTTCCCCTCAGCAATTTACTGTTTTTATGTAACTGTTTTTATGGAAGCCTTACAACTCTCTGAGGCAGTCTTAAGGAGCCCTCCCAGAGAGAATGTTTCAGTTTGGAGAGAATAGCTTTTTAAATCAGCCTCACCTCTAAGATCAGAAATGACAATTTTTCTTAAGATTTGTTTTCTTTACATGGGTGTACCTGTGTGAGTACATGTGTACACACACACACACGTGAAGGGGTGGCAGAGCTCATTTGAGTCCTTGGAGTTGGAGTTACAGGCATTTGCAGAAGGGCCTGTGACTGAATCATCTCTCAAGCCCCCAGAAACATGGTTCTGTTTCAGGAAATTTAAAGAGTTGACTACTCTGTTCTTGTCTCATAACATGACATAAACTGCAGATTTGACAAAGGCCTGCTTGTATATGTTGAGAAGCAATGACTCCCGTTTATATGGCTCACAAGTATAGAGAAGGGAATCTAAAATATTTCTCTGTGTACCTTTTATTAAAGAGAAAAACAATCTGGGTTTGATAAATTGAAAATTCTTAGTGTGTAAAGACACAGGATAGTTCTGTGATATTCTTTTTCACAATTTTTCTTTTTTCCCCTCAGAAGGAATCTTGTGGCTCCTGTTGGGTCTCAAACTCCAGACAAATGGATGAAATGCCATTTAACATATCAAAGTGGACCTGGCCACCAGGTTCTCCTGCATTCCTCAGTCCCTACCTGTTACAGGGTATGGCTGGCATACCCCACTCCCTACCCTAAACTTTTCCAGCCCCTTCCCTTCCCCCAACTGTCCTTTCCTACATAATCCAGCCATTTTAGTTTCCTGATCTTTTCATCAACCCTCTTGGCTAGTCTCTTGGTTGGCAGCTGCTCTTCTTTCTCTCTCCCCCTCCCTCTTTCCCCCCATATCTATAATAAGCTTCCTCTTGTTTTTCCTTCCTTCCTTCCTTCCTTCCTTCCTTCCTTCCTTCCTTCCTTCCTTCCTTCCTTCCTTCCTTCCTTTCTTTCTCTTGATCTCTCTCTTTTTTTTCTTTCTTCCTCTCTCTTTCTTTCTATTCCCAAGCACCTTACAGATTGAATGGCTCTGAATTCCGAGGCTTCTGAGCGATGTGTCTTCAAAGAAAAGTCATAACGAGGGGACACATTGCAAGGGAGGAAAGAGAGAGCTGGCGTTGGGGCTGGCGCTAGCACCTCTCCTTTTGATTTGCAGCGTGCACAGCAGATAGATTCTCGATCACTAAGCTGGGGCAGGCCAGCTGCGTCTGCTGATCTTGTGAGTCCTCTCCTCCTTTGGTGGAAATTCGGTGTTAATCAAACCACCCAGAGAATACCAGACACTGGTGATTTCTTTTTAAAGGCAAATAGCATGTTCTTCCTGTCTTCTCTTCTAATTCACCACTGCACTCAACATTTTAGGAAAAAAAGGCTTCCTTTTTTTTTCTCTCTCTCTTTGAGACAGTGTCTCTGTATAATTCTGGGTGTCCTGAACTCACTATGCAGACCTAGCTGCACCTCGAAATCACAGAGATCCCCTCAACCTCCCCAGGGCTGGGATTAAAGGCGTGGACTAACAAGCCCGGTTCCTAGCGAAGGTTTCTTGAAGAAAAAAAAAAAGCACAGTGACGAATTTCTTATTTAAAGAAGCCTCTTGCATTCCTGTACATCGAAGGATTAATGAAGGCCTTGTTAAGAGAAACCCCCTATCTGGAACGTGGGAAGACTCCTACGGTGGCTAATAAGAAGTCTCCATCGTTTGCATACGTAAAGGACAAACTTAAACTTGAATTTGGTATTTCACGTTGTGCTTCACAAAACAAACAAACAAACAAAAACAACGAGCTTTTTATCAAAGAACTAGGCAGCCGGGTTTCAAGTGGGTGGGTGTGTACTCAGAGTTGGTTTTGTTCCCAGTAGTTGACACCGGCAATGGCGACTAGCGGCCACGCCGGGGCAGCCTCTCCTCGGCTGGCTGCCCGGCCAGGCCGATGGCTTGGGGGAACTGACGCTGTTAGCCAAGTCTGGCCTGGCTAAAGGGGGGTCCAGAAACACCGATCATCTCCCTCTTTTAACGCTCTTGGAGACTCCGGGTTAAGAAAAAGAGAGAGAGAGAGAGAGAGAGGAGAGAGAGAGAGGGAGAGAGAGAGGAGAGAGAGAGAGAGAGAGAGAGAGAGAGAGAGAGAGAGAGAGAGAGAGAGAGAGAGAGAGAGAGAGAGA
>CM053764.1:135260001-135274879 GCA_028658305.1 Pachyuromys duprasi
TAGATTACTAGGGTGCTTCCTTGGTTGCTTGATTTGGAGGTCAGTGGAAATGTCACTTGCCCCCTTCACAGCCTGGTTTTGATGCGTGAGGCTCATGGACAGGCCACCTGAAGTTGGTGGATATTGAGGCAAACCCAGAACATTTCACTGGCGTTAGTAATTTGAGTTGTGTAGACCGTGATACAGAGGCAGAGTTGGTGGCTAAGTTCACATAAAGAGCAAATCTATAACTCGTAATGCATGAGTGGATACTTTTCTAAAACTGGATACAGTCAGGTAAAAGTCAGTTTTGTGGATGATGAAGTTCTCTTTAGGTTTTGGACTGATAGTAGAAAAAAAAACTAGCTAAAACCTGGCAGTTTGTTCTAAGCAGTGCTTCACTTTAATGGACTATCAGGAATATAGGATAAGAGTTGGCAGGGCAACAGAAGGAAGTGGACTGAAGACCCCACCTCCACCCCACCCCCACACAAGATTTGGCTCCATTGTCTTTGGTTACCTTTGTAAGAGCAGGAACCATTGCAACCCCAGCACTTTGCAAACCTTGTTGATTATTGTGTCATTGAAAGTACTCTAGTCCCTGCCACCTTTCCACCCTGGTTGTGTGTGTGTGGTTAATGTATAGGGGTGTCCCGTAGGCAAGGAAGCCAGAGGACAACCCAGGTGTCTTTTCTCAAATGCCATCAGCCTTTTTTTTTCAATTAAAACATTTTTATTAGTTCTTTCACAATTCTGTATATTCAGTCACACACCCCCCAGCACAACTTTTTCCAGTTCTACCTCCCTTCCCTTTGTGTTCTTACTTGTTTATTTTTATTAAATCCATCAAGACCCATTCGTGCTGCTCCAGTGCATGTCTGGACTTTTACTGCAGCATGGTTGTCTTTCCAGGGGCTCTTCTCTTAGAGAAAACGGGCACCCCCTCTCTTAGCTAGCAGCTGCCAATAACTCCATGCATAGGTGAGATGCATAACTGCTTTGAGTTTATAGGTGCAGCTGCCCTGCTGTGTTCAAAAGACACTTTTCCTGTAATCACCCTCCATCTTGGCTCTTACCCTCCTTCAGTCCCCTCTTCTACAATGACCGATTAGCCTTGGGAGGAGGGAGTGGGTGTAGATGTCCCATTTAGGGCTGGGCCTTCCGAGTCTCTTATTTTCTTCATGTTGACCAGCTGAGAATCTATGTTAATTACCATCAGTTCCAAATGGAAGTTTCTCTGGGAAGCACTGAGAGATGCATTAATCTGTGAGTATCAGAAGTTGCCAGGAGTCAATTTAATGCTACTTCTAATTTGCAGAATAATAGTAGTAGGTTTTCCTTTAGGGTCTGTGACCCACCAGCTTTGTGATGCCAGATGTGGATTTAATCATGCAGAGTAGGACTTCAATCCAAGCTGAAAGTGGTTGGTTACCCCTGTGCTGTTTGTAGCACTAATGTACTGGTGGGCAAACCCTGCCCGGCCAGTTAGTATACCTTGCAGGGTTCATAGGTGAGTAAGACTGATGATCGCTTTTTTCCTCTAATAGTGTAGGTACCACCGCCCAGCACTGTGGAAACTAGCCAGTAGGAATGCAGCTTCCGAGTTAATGCCAGCCTGACTCTCCATGTTACATGATTCAAGCATGAGGTGTCTTCCCCAAAAGGGTCACATTGTCAAGTGTTTCAGGGTAACCAAGGGCACTGGCAGTAGTCTGTAGTGTTTGGATGTCTATGGGACTCACTGGCCAACAGCTCCAAGAGCGGTAACCCATTTCTGACACTGAGTATTTTATAATGGAGCTGGCTAAATTGGGGTAGGAGAGGTAGGGCAGAGTAGAGAAGGGAATATGGGGAGAGATAAATAACAACATTAAAGACCTTTCAAAAAAGTCATATGGAAACCTACTGGCATAGAAGCTTATACACACACACATACATATACATGCATGCACAGATGAAAATTCTTAAAATGGAGTTACCCTGTAATGGGGCAATCATACCCACCCCTCCTAGATACCTTGTTTTGTTTTGTTTTTTGTTTGTTTGTTTGGTTTTTTGAGGCAAGATCTCTTAATGTTCTAGCTCAGCACGTAGGCTAGGGTAGCTAACCACAGAGTCCAGGATCCACCTGTCTTCACTACCCCAAGGCTGGGATTACAAGTGTGAACCACTGTCATGCCCAACATTTAAGGAAAAGGACAAAAGCAAAAATGGTGGGTTCTGTGAACTTGACCAACTCAGCTACCTTTCCTCGACTCCTCCCCGGTATTTTATTATGACCAAACATTAGACCTACAGGAAAATGAAAAAAGGGCCTGGTAACATCTACACAAGCCCCCACTCCCAATGCGGTTTCTACAGCAGTGGACACTTCACTGCACTTGTTTTCCCCGCATATCCGCTCTACCATTATGTGTGCATTTGGGGGTATATGATAGACGCTGATACCCCAGGCTCTGCGTGTGGAGCTCTGCAAGCAATTTCTAGATACATTCCTGGAGCCTGCTGAGTTGGGGAAGGATGGGGCTTCAGAAGCCACCAGATGCTTCTCCTGGCAAGTCATTTTGAGGTGCCTGCCTCTAAGAGTTCTTTTGTGTTACTTCAAGACCAACCCTCACCCAGAATTCATTATTGAATTAGGGCCCTTGTCTGGACAACAGAGAGCCACGTCCGGGCTTTTTGGAATCTTTTGCCCAAGACATTGGTTCCAGCTTGGACCAGTATTCCAGTTCAGAGATGCTTAATAACATTTGGCACATTCTAGTTGGCTGGGAGGCACGAGCACTACCAGCAGCTACCGAGTAGAGACTAGGAATCCTGCTAAGCATCCCGTAATATGCCAAACAGCTCCTCCAATGAGGGAAGCCTCTGAACCAGCAGGAATGTTAGTTTTACCAGGATTCAGAGGTTGACAAACTTTTATTGACTTAGAAGAAGTTTCCTAAGAGGGAAAAAAAATCATGCCATGAGGTGCGTTTTTTTAAGAGCCCAGTGGCTCATCTGCCCACTGTATACCTGGTTTCTTCCAGGTTCGTATTTGTGCTCCAGGAAGTGCCTTATTTAAAATAAACTTCTTTTTAAAATGTTGTTTTATGGTCAGTGATGTCCAGCATCAAGTGAGTTAACGTGAAAAAATAGCATTGTTGGCTTCTTGCAGTGTGCCTTAGCGTTATGTAATGCAGGCAAACAGAAGACAGTACTTAGGGACTGCAGCAATTAGTACAGCATGGCTTCACTGCCAAGAGCCGTGTTCCAGGGCGTGCCCTGAGAGTGGACAGGGATTTGGTGAGTGGGAGAAGGAGGCTTTCATCTCCAGAGGTGTTCCGAGTAGAAAGAACGCTCCAGAGGCCTCGTAGGAGGTGGGATGTTATTCTTCAAATGTGCCCAAGTTGGCTGTGAAATGAATGGCTTTCCTGTCTCTTATCGAAGATGCTGTGTACACGTGTGCAGACGTGAGTATGCACATGAACACCTGCATATGTGTGCATATGTGTGCATACATGCAAGTGTGCATATGTGGAGGCCACAGGTCAAATGACCTGTATCTGTTCCTCAGGAGCTGTGTTCATCTTGTGTCTGAGACAGTCTCTCACTGGGACCTGTGACTAAGATGGCTAGCCAGTGAGCCCTAGGGATATTTCTGGCTCTGTCACCTGAGCACCATGATTATGAGTGCATGCCACCACACCTGGTCCACACCTGCCATCACGCCTGGCTCTTTACATGGGTTCTGGGGTAGAATTGAGGCCCTCATGCTGCATAGCAAGCAGTTTACTGGCAGAGCCATATCCCCACCCTCAGGATATGCCTTTTGGTTAATGCTCTGATTACTTAATCTGTGTTTCCCTGGTATTTAAGGAAAGAACATTTGAATTTGGGATGGTGTAGAGAACATAAATCAGGGACAGGGACCCTTGTCTCTGGAAAATGAAGGAAGCTGGTGTGCAATGGGATTTTCTCTGAGGGAAAGTGTGATATTGGCTGGGTTGTTTCTTGTTTAGTTGGTCTGGGGATCCGGTGGGAACACATAGCAGGAATCCTGGCTGCTGGGTTGGGCTGAGTGGAAATGGGCTTAATTGCTGGATGAGTGTTTCATGCCTGTTGTTGAGGAAAAGTGGCCACTCCACAGGGCTCTGGGAAGATTAAGTGAGACAGGATGGAATAGTGTCACAGACATTGAGTGTGCAGTGCAGATGCTAAGTGCTCCTCTCCCTTGGTGAGAAAGCAGTTGGGGCTGGGTGCGGCAGTTACTCAAATCTAACGTGGATCCACAGGCAAAGCAGGTAGTGCTCTCTCCAGCTCCTCCCAAAAAGGAAGACAAAAACCAAAACAAACCCAAGAAACCCAAAACAACAAAACAACCAGAGAAAAAGAAGTGATCTGACTCCATTCACCCCAAAACTGCTTCTGCAGTTCAAATACACACCCACAGGCAGGCTACCTTCAGTTCTCCAGACCATAAATGTCCCCAGTTTCCACATACCCCTCAGCAGCTTTCTCTAGGACCCCAGGCAAGAAAATGGGCAAGACTTAGGCATACAGAGGCAGGCTGCCTCCGTCCTATTGAGATGTATCACTTCTCAGTCGTGAGCTGAACAAATTGTGGCCTTCCCAAGCTAGGGTTTCTTCACCTTTGTAATGGAAAGAAGAGCAGTACCGCTGTTTGGGGTGTTAGGACTGTCTTGGCAATCCTGAGGTTGGGGCCTGAAGCACAGCTAGGCGCTCTGTGTTTGTTACACTCACAACTCCTGTCCTCCTGCTTGCAGAAGTCCTTTCTCGTGAAAGCTCAATGCCCAAAATGCATAATGCGGACGAGAGTCAATGGTCCAAATACCACATTCTTGGTAGATGAGAGAACAAGAAAGAAACCCCACCGAGAAGCATTGGGGAGTGGTTAGCCCAGCAAGATAGGATAATCACACCCAGAGTTGACAAGCTTCCCATGGCAACTGCTCGCTTAAGCACTGGCTGGAAGGAGCATGGTTGCCAAGTCATTGCTCCAGGCATACATGCAGGCAGAACACCTATACACATAAAATAAAAGCAAACCCAATCCTTAAAGTTCTGAGGGAGATGACAGTGAACGGCAAGAAGGGTGGACAGTGAGGCAGTGTGAGGTGGGATGGGACCCCAGCCTTCATGTGGGAGTCACTTTAGATGAGGAACTGCCCTGGCAGGGTCCCAGGCACCAGCTCTGAAGTGTGCACAGTTGATCCATACCAACAGTCCCTCGCTCAAGGTCGAAGCTCTGGTCAAAGCATCAGGCTTGATGTCATAACCTTTGTGGCTTTGGTATGGGCAATACAACAGGAGTGTTTTTGATACCTCATCCCTGAAGACAGTTTTGATCTGGGAAGGTGGGGAGTCACCTGTTTTCATTCAGTTTGAGTCCCTTCCTGGATAATTTATGGACCCAAATTTATTAAAGCACCGGACTGTAGAGACCAGGAAAAGGTTCCTTATACCTGTCCCTGCTAGGACCCAATCCCAAAGCGTGTAGCATATACCTAACTGTTCTCAGTGGGGAGCCATGATTTGTTCCTTTGAAGCATGGACCCCTAAGGAGAAAGCTAAAGAATGCTGTGTTTGCTAGCTAGGTAAGGTAGAGTGAACGTCCACAGGTAAGCTAACAGTCCTTGTGACAGAAACTTACAGGGTGCTGGCTGCCCTGTGCTGCTGGCGTGGACCTGGGACATACTGCCTGTCCTCACACTGCCCAGGGCAACTCATCAGCTGTGAAGAATAAAGCTTCCTTGGGGAGCAGGAGAGATCAAGTTGAGACTGGAGAACAGGTGACTGGTAAGCAACCTGAATCTCAAGCATGGTCACTACAGAGATAAAACATCGACTGGATCTTCAAGATGACCTTGCGCTGATTACTGTTACTTCTATCTGCTGTTCTCCATGAACAGCTGTGCCGTGTGTGTGTGTGTGTGTGTGTGTGTAGAAATTGCTGTTGTGGGTCATGCTGTTGATATAATATCTGCAGCTCATTGTGTGATAGTGTAGCATGAGATGTTTATCCTGTCGGTTATATCTTGTGGCATTTTGAGAGTCAAAAAAGTCTACTTGCAGTACTCAAGCCTTGAGGTGGAAGTGTGACTTTGAACTTGGGTGAAGACAGCCCAGATGCTCTTTAAGTGATGAGGATGAATGAAACATTGTGTGTCTCCACCACGAATACTCCTGAGCCCTTCATTAAGGAATGAAGTGAAGCAACCAGTCATATAAGGATGTGTGGTCCATGAGCCCACGAACAGGAAAAGTCTACAGTAGGCAAACCCGAAGAGACAGAGGAGCAGCCTTGGGTTTAGTAGTGACATACAGGAACCCAGAGAGACTGAAGGAAGATCAGTGGCTATTTGGGAATTGGGGGTGGTAACTGCTGCTGATGGGAATATTCCCTCCACATATTGAGCT
Organism: Pachyuromys duprasi; assembly: GCA_028658305.1. Taxonomy (NCBI): domain Eukaryota; kingdom Metazoa; phylum Chordata; class Mammalia; order Rodentia; family Muridae; genus Pachyuromys; species Pachyuromys duprasi. The sequence goes on from CM053764.1 coordinate 135,266,401, forward strand.
TTTCCCAAAATTATCTGACTGTACAGCCTCATGAGTACCGTAAGAGCTCTTGTAGATTTCGTAGGGTAGAGGACAGCATGCCAGGCAACAGTGAAGACGTGCTACTCCATTCTGTGGTGAGCCATTCTGAAGGGTGGGGAGATAGGGACTGAAGGTGACATCATCAAAGCAGAAAAAGCAAAATTAACGCCTGGAGGTCTGGGGTATAGACTGAAAGAAGAGGCTGGAAAGAGGGGGCCAGATGCACAAGATGAATGGGCAAACAGGAAGTATGGGGGTTGGAGACCTTGCAGAAGCAAAGTATGTGGAGCGTGGAGTGAGAGTGTTTTGAGAGGACACCATCTGAAGCCTTGACATTTCTGAGCACTGTCATGTAGAACAGAGATACTTGGTAAATGAACCTGAGGTCCCATTGCTGATATGGTTCGTAAGGTCTCACTGGCTCTGTATTAATTTCGGAGGGGAACAGCATCTATAGCGCTTTTCTGAGCAGACTCTTTGAACTAATCGTTTCTTCCCTTGTTAGGAGAAGAATATTTTCTTCTAATTAACCACAGATTCTAAGAGGCTTCCAGGACCCTGGACTGGAGGTTGGAGAGAGACAAATGTGCTTGTTAATCATTGGCATTGGCTCACGCTGTACAGATTTTACAGCTGGCTGCAGGATGTGGGGGTGTTCCTCCTTGGTGAAGTTTGAGCTGTGCCTCCTGCATATGGCACCTTGATGCGCAAGCACCCGAAACCCTTGGCGGGTGCTTCTTTGGGTTCTATACAATGCCTGTCTTATTACCCAGAAGGAATGGCCTTGAGGGTGGGGAGAGGGGTGTGGGGTGGGGCAGCTCACTAACCACAGTTTAGCCTTCTCAGATTTGGCAGTGAGATGGAGGGAGGTAAGACTTTGGAAGAATTTCCAAGAACCCAGCAGCATTGGGTTAGCGTGGAGAATGTGTGAGAGGGCAGGAGGTGGGCGAGGGAAAAGCAGGAAAGAGACCTAGGGACCAAGATGAGAGAGGGACATTTGCATGGTGCATCTTCTGGTGGATATTTTTGGATCATTTGAATGTATGACTCATTTAAGAAGCCAAGCTCTGTGTGCATGCACACATGCATGCATGCATGTTTGTGTGTGTGCAGGTGCCCCAGCAAGCCAGAGAACATCCTCTGGTACCTTCTACTTTCTTTTGCAGACCGAGTCTCTTGTTGGCCTGGAACTCTCCAAGCAGGCTGGACTGGCTGGTCGCCAAGCCCGGGATTTGTCTGTCTCAGTGCTCTTAGCACTGGGATTGCAAGTCCGCATTGGTTTCTTAAAATGTCTTTTATTTTAAATATGATGATTAGGTGTTCTGCTCAGTCCTTTAACAGCGAGCTCACCTTCCCAGCCCCAAACTATTGCCTATTCTGTAAGCTGTACAGAGGAATTCTTGAGCCCAGAGCTTTAGTCTTTATTTTTGTTGTTGTTGTTCTGCTACATCGAACAGGACCAATGATCACGTGGCCAGCATAGTTTAAATGTAACCCAGCTCTAGGTTGGCCTCCATGGCCTTTCTCCTCTTTTCTACTGAGAAAAGCAGTTTTTAATCCGAGGCAATTAGAGGAGGGATAATCTTGAAGCTCCATCACATGGTTTTGGGGGAAAGCGAATGATTAAGGCATTGCGTAAGGCAGTGTGGCACACAGCTCTAGTGTTTGGCACTCACTGTGCCACATCTGCATCATTCTCGGCGATTCGACCAGCTGTGTGGCACTTCAGCCCGCTTCTGGCCAGTGCCATGGAAGCTTAAGGCAGCAGCCACAGCCACCACCTACCTCAAGACAAGGGCCCCGTGTGTTGGCCTTTCCCTGACGTTGGAGAGAGCAGCAGCGTGTTAAAGTTCTAGGTTAAAAACCTTCAGCCCTCGAAGCTTTTCTTTCACATGTGCATACTTTTGTGTATGTATATTCCAATATGTGCATTCATTGTATGCCGATAAGATCAGGGTAGTTAAAACTCTCAACCCAGCCGCCGGAGAGATGCTCAGTGCTTAGGAGAACTTGTGGCTTTCTCGGAGGACCCCAGCTTGGTTCCTTGAACCTTGGGAATCCCACGCACAAATAGTAGACAAACCAATTACACACACACACACACACACACACACACACATCTAAATAAAATAAATCTTAATAGACAACCCCACTTGCACCACCTCAGAACTCTTGGAAATGTTGTGATTCGAGTGTAGTAGAGTTAATTGCATGTTTGTGAGCACACAGTGTGCTATTTCCTATATGTAAAGAGTGCCCAGGCAGCAAATCATGGACCCTCTAATGTGCACACGGTTAAACGGCACACCTCATAGGCGACTATGACATACTAGTGTGTTATAAAACGTGTGCTTGTGGTTCACCTTCCTGACAGTCCATATGTCTGCCTTGACCTTCAACTGCACTTGCTATCTTGTTACCGTTCGGCCCCTATATAAAGTGTCTTATGAAGCTGGTCTCCCAGGTCTACAGTTTACATATCACCCACTGTTAGTAAAGTGTGCCACTGAAAAGGCTAAGAACTTCATGGTTGTATAAGTGTAAGTCTTGTGTAAGTGCACCTGGGGACGTTACTCTTATTATTCAGTGTCCATACTATAAACTGTTCAAAGAAGTGCCCCGCTCCCTTCCTGTGTAAGTAAAAGCCTGGTTTCCACGGTTGTCCTGGCTGTGAGGAAGCCCAGTGAAACTTGTGGTCCAAGTGTGGCAATTCTGTTGACCTGACTGACTGGCATATTTACTACATTCTCTTTCGTGAGAGCTCTGTTTTCTCTGAGACCACAACCTGCGGACACCCAAGGAAAGACTGAAGTAGTCTACAATTCCCAGTCTCTGTGAGATGTTATAGTTTTTTTGTGGGGGACGAAGGAGTGTCAGTGTTTTCAGATTCCACAGATCCTCATCCAGCTCAGCTTGCTTCCCTCACACGACTGCAGGCGCCTAGGGTTCAGCAGCGGCCGGTTGATAAGGTCTGTGTGGTCGCCGCAGCCTAGGAATTGAAGAACACTTGTCTTTTCTGGGAATTGTGGTCTCAGAGAACACATAACTCTCACACATTGCCTCCCTGTCCATTTAGGGTTTGCTTCGAGAAGAAGGGGCTGGAGATAGTGCAGCTTATGAGGGCTTGGGAGTGCTTGATGGGCAATGCACTAGACAGGAGGATAGGAGGTATGTTGTGACAGTGTACTCTCGGGGAGGCCCTGGAATCAAATGGCTTTCACTTTACCTCATAAGGATCTAAGGGGGAAAGGATATGCAGTATCCATCAGAACAGCAGCTCTGAGCTAGGTCTGTCCTGTCGACGTGCCACAGCCTGGGTGGCGTGAGTGCCAAATTTATGTTGGAAATTTTGGAGGCTAGGACCCCAATAACAAGGTGTGTTCCTGGTTTCCTCTGTGCCTCCCTCCTTGGTTTATTGATCTTCTCCCTTTGTTCTTATGACTTTTCCATGTGTGTCTGCATCCTTAAGGTCCTTCTTGAAGGGCACAGACCTACTGGAGTCATGCCAGCTTTAGTGATGTTATTTACAACTTGATGCTAATTACAATTTGAAATGCTCTGCCTGCTCAGTGCAGCTCTGTTCTCAGGTAGGAGTTCAGGGATGGGCAGAGATCAGTCTTTTGGGGATGATTGTGACATTTTTTTGGGTGTTCTTGACCCTGGACGTGGAAACCATGCCCCTCGGGAGTGTAGCATCTTCCTCACTCTGAGGTGTGTCTATCTGTTACACTGTGAATGTTACCCACCTGCCTCATTCCGCTGCAAACCTAAAGAAGCAGCCATGGACCTAAGCTCTCGTGGTGGCCTCTTGAGACCCTTCTGTCCCCCACGAGCATCTCCCACCACATCAGGACCCTTCCTCACCCTCACTATTCTCTATAAACCGTGAGCCAGTTGGTCTGTGTCATTTTTGAAGTGTGCTGACCACAGTTTGACACAGTGATGGAGGGAGTGGTCTAGAGCGTTCCTGACCACAGTTTGACACAGTGATGGAGGGAATGGTCTAGAGCGTTCCAGCCCGTTATGGTAGGCAGAGTTCAGGCTTTAGAGCATCTTAGGTTTTGAGTTGATTGTCCCTTGTCTTTGGGATGCTGATTGAAAGTGTTTGGACACTCCCCCCATTTCCTTGTTTATAAATGAGCTAATATATAATGAGGTAGGGCACACACATTATCTGATGGGACTGGGGTGTGGTGGCCTATCTGGGTGGCTGCTGGTGGTCAGGTGCCCTCTACACCCTTACGTAGTGCTTCTTGTGAGCCAGAATTTTGAGTAGACTCACTCATTTCATCTCTGCTGCACCATGCAGTAGATGTGTTTCAGCTCTACTTGGAAGAGACATTAGCATCCCAAGAAGCTATGGAATGGGAGCGTTGCTGCAACCGCTGAGAGCAGGAACCAGGGTTTCCAGTCACATGTGGGTGGTGCAGCATCCAATTTCTCATCTGCGGTGCCGTGTTCTGCAAACACATTATGGCATGAGACTTGTCTTCATGTGAACACATATGTAATGGTGTCATTGGTGTTACCTGCGACTGTAGGTGATCCGTTGCCTACTCTGTATTACCGAGGACTCATTCCCACTGTAGCAGTTGGAGCCAGGCATGCCTTGGGAAGTGGTTTGTCCCCTCTACCCTAGTTCTCTGGTTTGGGGGCCACTAAGTGTCATGTTTGGGACTCATGATTCTGTCACCCCCTATTAGATGTTCTTCGTAGCCTCATATCAGCCCCAGGTGTGGCCAACAGGCCCTTTAAGACCCAAGTTAAGTCGGGTCTGGTGGTGCCCAGTTACGATCTCAGCTACTCGGGAGGCCGAGGCGGCATGATCATAAATTCAAGGCCAACTCGGGGAACTTAGTGAGGTGAAAGTGAAAAGAGATCTGGGGATATAGCTTACTGGTCGAGAACTTGCCTGCCATGCCTGGAGTGGAAGTTCTAAGCCGGTACTGAAAGGAGAAAAGAAGATACAAGGTAAAAGGTGGGGTGGCACAGGAAAGAAGCCACTAATTTTTGCCACCCACACGCTCTTCTCAGATTGGCATGTCTAAGAAGGGGACATTGGCAGTGTAAAGAGGTAGACATAGCCAGGAATCAGTGCTGACTCTCACTTTGCAGGTGACAGAGGTGGGATGCTGGAGTCCAGGACGTGTTTTCTAGTTATGGATGCAGAGATTGTGTAGAATGAGGAGAAGCTGCCGAGGAGCTGTGAAATTGAGAATATAGTGGGTCTGGTGGGTCATGAAATGGCATGGACAGCCCTGGGTAGGGCCGTAGAAGCAGTTGTGAGTGTAAGACAGACAGGGAAGGAGCAATAGGCCAGGAGTAAGTGGTGGCTACTTCAAAAGTACCGAAGTTTTATGACAAACGTGTCAAGTTAATGGATGGGAGTTGGCACCTTGCTTTGAGATGAAGACTTGAACTTTGGTGAGCTAGAGAACTTTTCAAAGCACAGAAGCTACTATGACCAAATTCAGTTTCTGTGCAATTTAAGAATCATAGGTTTGAAGGGGAAGTAAAAAATTCTGACCCTTATTCCAAGAGCAAAAGACCAGTCTCTTCCCTCTTAAACTCTAATTTGAAACCCATATACGTGGTTTCATTATTACAGTGATAATGTGAATGAGAGTTATGCCAAAAAAAAAAAAAAAAGGACACTTTAGTGAAGTGGGCAGGGTAAGTCATCAGTTATAAGTTGTGAGGTTTTGGGAGTGTTAATTAATTTTTTTCCTGGATATCCAAGATGGAGTATTTCAAGAAGTATTACTCTCACAGGCATCTTGAATAATTGAAGGTTGTTCAGTGAAAGTGGGAAAGGTATCCCAACTACTCATTCTTACTCAGCTTTCCAGTCTGTCAAAGTCAGTTAGTAAACACCTCCCAAGAGCTGTCCAGGTCAGCATGAGTGTGGGGTAGCTGTGTGTGTGTGAGTTTGTGTGTTGCATGTGTATGTGTGTGTCTCTCTATATGTATGTGTATGTATGTGGGAGTGTATGTATTTGTATGAGTGTGTGATCTGCTGTGTCTCCCATTAGGAGGCTGGGCACCCTCCATCATCAGTCCATCAGTCCATGCTTCTGTTTCACAGTGAGAGTTCACTGGAAACTTTGTCCTGTGAGGAGACATCTGAGACATTGGGATGTTGCTCCGTGGCCTGGGCCCATGTGTCACCTGACAGTAGTGACATCGTTTGTGGTAGAGGAAGAGAGTTCCCATCATTTGTCTAAATACTGTGCTCCACACTAGAAGGGAATTGTCTGAAGGTTATGGAAAGAGTGATGGAGAAGGCCTGGGGTAGGCTAAAGCTGAAGGGCATTAGAGTCACTTTAACAGAATTGGAGCCCTTTAAAAAAAGTGTTTATATGGAAGGAATACTAGATGTTAGAAAAGACACAGGAGACTTGGGGTGCAGCTTAGTGATAGAGTATGTAAGTACCCAAGATGCATGAGGCCCTGGATCCTACATCTCCCCACCCCCACTCCATACATAGACTGAATGGACCACCTGAGGTATTGAGGCAGGTCCGGGGGGGGGGGGTCTTCAAACCTGAGCCTCTTCCTCCTCATGGTTTACTATGGCCACAGACACACGAGCAGTCCAATGTCTGCACATTTAAGTTTCACTTCCTTGCTATGCCTTACGAAGCTCTTCTCATAGACTGCAGCCCCTAGCTCTACCTTTGTAAAGTTTCCTCTGTAACTCTGCCCTACCCAGGCCCAGCGGACAACCGGTCCCATTTGCCCCTGTCCTTTCCTCACTCCTGCCCATGGAACCCTGCTGAGGCGATGGCCCCCTCCTACTCTGCTGAGTGGGCCTAGTGGGCTCAAGGCCAGGCTGCACAGGGCCTGTATTTGGGGGGACTGAGGTTGAGGTCAGACGTGTCAGACTTCCACGAGAGAAATGTATAGGCTCTATGCATTTGCTCTCCTGCAGAGTGCCTACAAAGAACACCTAAAAATACAATAAAGATGGGAGCCCCTCCCGCCCCCAGCCATGCTAATGAATTTGAAAAGAGATACGAAGTGACAGGTTGCAAGGATCTGGGTGTGTTTCTGGGATTTCAGAGGCTACTGACTGTATATCTAGCAGACCCTGATCTTCCAGATGGTTGTGTTGATTCAAAGGTCCAGGTCGTGGTGGCGAAGCTTTTGATCCCAGCCCTGAGGCAGAAGCAGGCAAATCTCTGGGTTCTAGGCTAGCCTGGTCTACAGAGTTCCAGGACAGCCAGGGCTACATGGTGCAGCCCTGTCTCAACAATCTAAAAAGAGAAAAAGAAGTTGTGAGGGCCCTGAAGGCTCTACTCCACACATTTATCAACACGTACCTATTTTGGGCCATAGGTTGGACACACAGTGGCTAGCACTGAAGGTGTCACTATTAGCAGGGTGCATCCCTCTGCACGTGGCTGGCTCACCTTCATGCACACATTTCCTGTCAGACACCTCTCATTTACACATCCTCAACTTCTCCCTCATTGCAGTTGGGCTCTTGCTCCTTCCTCTCTTGTGTTTCTGCCATCATGGGATCCAAGCTATCCTCACAATGGAAGGCAGTTTCAGGCACTGGCGGGAAATGGGAAGGGATTGGCTCCTCGGGACAGAGGGTAGGTAGGGAGGCTGGCACTAGAATTCCAAGATCCTCTCAGGGCTCAGATGATCCATGGGAAGAGGGAGAGGGCTGGAGATCAGCCCATTACATGCTGGGGTCCTCAGTGATTGACTAAATAAAACAGAATGAGCTAATGGAGAGGCTATATTATATAAATGCAGGCTTATTGGGAACAGCAAGGAAGGGGGAGAGAAAAGGGGTGCACGCTTTGTGGAGGGAAGGGAGAGAGAGGGCATGGAGGGGGGAATGGGGGAATAAGGGTGGAAAAGGGGGCTACAGAACCAAGATGTCTGGTTATGTAGTGAAGGGCCTCTGAGCGAGGATCCCCGCCCCTAGGTGGAGGGCAGGGTATGGCAGCCACGCCCTGCAGCAGGTAGGGACTCTGACACTCAGCATTGACTGATAGCAAGCTTCAGTATCAATCACTGCCAGTTCCTTGTAGTCTTTTCTATAGTTCCTCCTATTTCATACCGGGAACAGTATGCCTACGTACCTTAAATTCTGTCAGAAAACTCTCTGGGGTGGTTATGAATTTTAGACTCTAGGTTTTCAGGATGCCAAGTGCTTAATATTTTGGGGCTCTTTCTTTGAGATGCGCTTGTTTTTCTTCCGGCTGGAAAATCTCCTCATCTGTGTTTTTGTCTGTGCAGTCACTGTATAGTCCACAGCTTTGTGCCTGGGAATGGTGGATTAGTGGCCTTTGCATATAGAACCGATTCTTTTTTTTTTTTTTAATTTATTTATTTTTATCTCAATCACAGGTTAGGTACTTTGAATCCCAGGCGTAGCCCCCTCCCCCATTCCCTCCTACCCTCCCACTCCCTCCCTCATCTCCCTCTTCCCCACCCCCTC
>CM053764.1:135275379-135338318 GCA_028658305.1 Pachyuromys duprasi
GTGACTCTAACCAAGCAAGTGAAAGACCTATATGAAAAAAAATTCAAATCTCTGAAGAAAGAAATTGAAGAAGATCTTAGACGGTGGAAAGACCTCCCGTGCTCATGGATTGGTAGGATTAATATAGTGAAAATGACCATATTGCCTAGAACCGATTCTTAAGGCAGGATTGATTTAAGGCATTCTGTGATCAGTCCTATCTATCTAAGACATCCCCCCCCCCCCCAGTTCTTCCTATGAATCCACCTTGTGAGTTTCACTTGAAATGAGGTTCTCAGCAGGTTCGGCAAGCAGCTCTCTGCTTCCACCACCACCACGCCTTTTTCCTTTACAACGGAAAAATACAATTGATCCTTCCTGCAGGCCCATAAATGCCCATAAATCAGGAATGCAGCCATGTTGGGATGCTAATTCTTCCTAGCCATGCAGAAATCTTTATCACCATGGCAAATGGGTAAGAAAGAAGAGCAGGTGGCCGTGATAACTTGGGAGATATTTTCTTTACAGATTACACGATTAAGGTTCTGGTCTTCTGAGCATTGAAGCCAGCCCTTCATTACATTTCAGACCAAGCCAGCGCATCCCAGGAGGCAAACCATTTGGAACTCTGCCTTCAGTTACAAAAAAGAAATGTGAACGCATGAGGGCCGTCTTGTTCCCAAGAATTATGACACAGCCCTCCAGCTCCACGGCCTCTTTATTCTGATGGGGAAGAAGCGAGACCGCTGTCAGTTACCGTGAGGAATAATATTTTAGTGGTGGCTCCTCGAAGAGTGCTGTTGAGAACAGGGAGAGAGCCATAGAGTGTCCCTCTGAACTGTCGCCCAGGCCTCAGGCTGTGCACTTGCAGCCGTCTTAGGGGCCTGTTCCAAGTGGGGAAGCATTGTATTTGCCAGAGGAATAAACAGAGAACCTAAAATAAACCCATGCTTAGTTGAATAAAGCACCAGCTAAATTCTTTGGATTGGTAAAGGACATAGGGAACCAAAAAGCCCTGGGCGTCTCCTGAGCTGCTGCCTGGAATCCTGTAAGCTCCACCGAAGTCAGTCACCAGAAAGTGATATCTTATCTCAGGGTTTAACCTAACCAGGGGCCTTGACTGAGTAGATACCTTGTACCAGATATGCTGGCCGGCTGGGATGTTTTGCATACTGATCTGGTGGTGTTGAATGCCAGAGGGGATTTAATGGGAGCATTTGCATACCAGAGGTTGAAGTAAGAGGCTCACCAGAGGATCTTAGGGTGGAGGGCAGGCTGGGCCTCAGTTAGACATGCATGCATTTGTGAATGAATGAATGAAGCATTTAGCAGAAATAAAAATAGAGCCAGTGGGAGAGCGGCTGCTACCCTCCTCCTCAGTTTTACCCAGGGAATGGTTAAAATAACCACAACAATAACAATAACAGAGTGCTAAGCCGCGTGGGAGGAGAGTGCAGGGTTAAGGTGAGGTTAAGTGGAGGTCTTGCTGAGGATTGACAGGTCTCTCTGTTTGGGAAGGACAGCCATGGTGTCAGGTGCCTTTGAGTAAGTCTGCAAAAGTGAGAAGGACAGAAGCAGGGCTTGTGTAGAGATGCTGTGGTTGGGGAAGAGTCCTAATCCCATCAGAAGGCACTCTGATGGGTCCTTCCATGAAGTCCAGACTCTGTCTTAAGAGACAAGATGGGAGCCAGGGCTCCCTTCTTCACGTTTTTTTCTGTTCCCAGCAATTCCTTAACCTTCATGCCTTTGATCAAGGGCTACCGTGAATACAGGAGAATGGCTTCAGGAGTTTGGACCACTGATGGCAACTGCCTGGGTTCAGAGCTACTGCCCTTTCCCACCTTTTTCCAGTTATAGGCCTACACTGGGCCTTAGTTTGCACAATAGAGATAACATCTATTTTACAGTGTCACTGAAGTACACGTCAGTCACTGTGGCCATCAGCGTCTTGTCCTCATATCTCAGGGCCCACCTGCATATTCTCGCAACAGTTTCCAGAGCTCTCAAAAGGATCCTCCATTTCCCGTGGAGCCTTGGAGAGATTGCCAGGGTGCCTTCTGGTTTGCAAGGATAGCAAATGGGTTATATACCCCTGAGCCTCTTCAGCATGAAAAAAAGGGGTGCCGACACCCTTGTCTTCTCACACGTTTAGCAGACCCAAGCCATAGTGTGATTGGCGCCCACAGCCAACAGCATCAGGTGACTAGTGCAGGAAGGACAGAAGCAGGACAGAAGCAGGGGCCGAGTGTAGATGGCTCTGGAGGTACTCACCCCAATCAGAAGTTATTCTGAGGGCCCCCTCAAGTCTCCATGTTGTCTAATGAGGTTTAGACTTCCTGTTTTACGGGAGCTGCTCAAAGCCTTGCCATTGTAGCACTTGATATGGTGAGTTTCCTGTTCATCCTTGAGCAACAGTTGTGATGCATCTCTTACCGTCCCGTTGCAAATTAAATACAACAATGATAGTCAAGTGAGCTTGTTTTCAGATCGGTCTGACTATCTGGTACCTGTTTATCAGATTCTAAATGTTTTGACTTTGTTATAGAAACCGCACAACTTTTTGCAGAGGATTTCTTTTTGGGGAGGAGGAGCTGCACCTGTCTTGTTTTATGGGTCCTTGTTTCCCTCACAGTATCCAGCCCACCTTTTGCTGTGATAAGTGTTAAATGCTCTGGTTTGGTTTAGAATGGTGAAAACAAGCAGGCACAGATTCTCTGGCACAGAACTGGCATTTATTGAATGTCTGCTGTGTTCTAGATAGCAGCTTTCTTCTTTTAGTGTTGTGCTTTTAAGAATGGGAGAGAGTTACTTCATGCTACCCAGTGACCATTGAGGACCATTTCCTGGTAAAGGAAACTTCATTTATGTACTAAATAAGGCCACCTCCCCAGCACCACCAGAGGGCACAATCCATACCATAACCAGGAAGCCTGCCTACTTGGATGTTAGTTAAACAAGTTGAGCATGCTGCTCAGATTTCAGGCTGTTTTGGAAATCAGAGGTTTGGATTAGGCGTGGTCAGGGGATAGCATGTTCAAATATTTCTGAATTCAGAAAAGTGTGACTCTGAAATAATTCTTGTCCCAAGCGTTGTGGATTATGGACACTTGACCTATATCAAAAGAGATGGAGAGCCTAACTAGGGATGGAAGGCTGTTTGTTTTTGTTTTTGTTTTTTTGGTATTGAGATTTAGAAGGTATTTGAGGGACTTGTAGAGACACTTTAATGGCTACACCTGGGTAGCATGCCTAGTATAGGTACATTTAAAACCAGCTTCAAGCAAGATGGGTCATACTCCATTTCTTTTCTTTTAAGTTTTAGAGAGAAATTTACTGTAGGTTAGTTGGGGAGAGCAAGAGAGGAAGAAAGAATGCTCTGAGAGACATACAGACAGAGAGTGAGCATCCAGAGCTCTTATATAGCAGGAGAGGTCTCAATAAATAAGGTACCCATGAACCTCAGTGCCTGGGGGGTTCATAAGAAGAGCAGTGCACAGAAGAAAGGGAGAAATAGACAGAGCGGGCCATGCTTTCTCTTGCCTGTAGCTGAGGAAGGTGGAAGGGCAAGACGAGGGGAAACCAGAACATTGGTCCAGGTGCTCGGCCTACTTGTGATGCCTGGCCTGATACGTGAGGCAGGATAGGAATATTGGGATGTCTTTGAGAATGGTGGATCCCTTCTCAGGGAGCTGGGGTCTCAGAAACTCAGGTTCTTGTCTTGTGAATGAACTCCAAGAATGTAATTCAGGTGCTATAGAGGATGTATCTTGGAGAGCCTATTAAAGGCTAAGGCTCGGGGAGGGAGCATACAAGGCTTCTGTGTAGCAGGAGGCGTCCCAGAAAGTAGGTACCTGAGATGTCCAGTTTCTCTTGCTTGCTCAGTTTCTGCCTGCTTTTACAATACACTGGGAGGAAGTGTCTGATAAATATGGAGGTTCAATAAAATGAAAATGATTAACATGGGACCAGGAAGGAAAGGTTAGGAAATGGATATCAAGGACTCCTGAAACAGATGGTAGTTCTGAGTTTCCTGGCAGCTAGGAAAGAAGAAAGCTGGGCTGAGATATGCTTGCCCACCTTCTGCTCTCTGGACATGGGTACTTGGAGGGGGTCCGCCACGCAGGACACATCCTTGGGCCACCAGTGATTGGACCCATTAGCCTCATGAGTGAATGGAATTGTGCTGTAGTCCAGTGGCTCTCAACCTTCCTAAATGCTGTGACCCTTGAATACAGTTCCTCGGGTTGTGACCCTCCCAACCATAAAATTATTTTTGTTACTATTTTATAACTGTAATTTTGCCACTGTTACGAATCACAATGTAAATATCTGTGGCTTTCTGATTGTCCTAGGTGACTCCTGTGAAAGGATTGTTTGACCCCAAGGGGCTCCCAGCCCACAAGTTGAGAACCACTGTTGTAACTAACTGATGGTGTTGGCAGTGGATTGTGATGATGGTGTTGGACGCTAGTTTTTGGCCAGAAGTCAGAATGAAGACTGTGTGTGAAGACTTCTATCACCTGCTTGCCAGCTGTGGGACTTTCTCAAGGTGGTAGATGATCCGTGGGCAGTCCTTCAAGGACAGTTTCTCTCCTGACCTGTACATGATCCTCCCTACCCACCTAGACCCTGAACTCACCTGTTACGAGCAGGGTTGAAACATACTTAGTCAGGCATTTGCTTAGTTTGTACAAAGCCTGGGGCTCCATCCCCAGCATAAAAACGAAATCCTGCTGCCCGACGATACTTTTTACATGGACAGCATCGCCACTTACTTGATTTCTGAAGTTGGCTGAGACACCCCAACTCTTTCTTCTGGGAGAGAAAGTGAACCTAAACCAAACAACGAACCAAACCAACTGACCAACCAACCAATCAAAAATTAAATCCCCAGCTTTTTAGGCAGTGCTGGTACCAGCCTGACCAGCTGTGCCACCAAGGGCAGTGTAGTCCTCGGAGCCTGGGAACGGCTGGACTGAGAACAAGGCCCTCGCAAGCTGCCCGTTCTCAATGGGGGTTTTGTCCTACTGGTTCAATTTGCATTGGTGTGTGGAGTGCCTAGTTATGGAAAGAGCAGCTCTTTGTTTTGGGTAATGAGGGCTGAAGTTTCCAATAAGCATTTTTGGCTTCAAGTCTGTGTCAAGTGTCATTTGAGTAGCACAGAACTGCTGCTCTTCTGCCGTCGCCATCCCTGTGAGCACATTAGAATTTTGCATACCCCTGAGTGGACAGAGTGCAGAAGGCCAGCAGGAGAGAAAGAAAGCTGTGTTCACAGATGGAAGTGCCATCCCTGAGCTGTGCCTCCATAGTCTAGGGCAGAGAGAAGGGCCTCCTTTAGCTTCTTCCTTCAACGGGTTGGTTTGCCCTTGTTTCCGCCATGAACCAAGGCAAGGAAAGGGCCTTTCTTTTCCTCTTTCATTGTGCCGTGCTAGGTGCTCATGGAAAAGTGAGTAACTTATTCATGATGGAATGAATTTTAAAGCAAAATCGAAGCAGGTGGTTTAAAACCAGTCACTGAGTTTCTCAGGCTACCAGGAAGGTTTAAAGCAAGAACCAACATTGGTGTGCTGTTCCTTGGTTGGTTTCTATATACCCACTTAACTTCGGGCCTGTTTTAATCCTTTTTTCTGGTCCTCACTCACATCAGAGAGCCTACTCAGCTCACTAAGGAAAAACTCCTTGTGGTCAAGAGAATGTATTCTCTGGCCTGCTTAGAGACCTAACACTCTGTTTTCCTTTCTCTAATTTTTTTTCAAGCTCTGATAATTCATTTTGAAATAAGATTGGGGAGCTGGTTTCCTTCCATCTTCTGCCTTTATCACAAGCCCATTGCAACATGTTCCTGTTTTGCGAGGGTTGGTACGAGTCACAAGGCTGCATACCTGCTTTTGTCAATCGATTATTTTTAACCATTGCTGTGGGCATCCCACCTGCATATCCTCTCCTCTCCTGCCCTCACCAGGCCAGAAAACAAACTAACAAACCACCACCACCACCACATGACAAAGCTATAAGACTGCAACATTGCAGCAGAGAACGCTGCCAGGAAAGTCAAGCTTGTATGGAGTTATGAAGAAAGAGCACCTGACCATGGGAAAGTTGGCAGCATGGGCATTGGAGACAGTACATCTTGGGGAGCAGGGAAAGTGGCTGTGTCCATACTAATAAGGAGATGGCTGAGAAGGAGAGCAGGAAGAGGTCCTGGGAACAGTGCTAAAGGAACACACAGAACTGCTTGCTTCCCAATGTAGGAAGTACAGGGGATGAGATTCCTGTTCACAGCAGTTAAAAGGTGTTTGACGCCAGTGTTGTCAGGGTGGGTAGATGAAGAGACAACAAAGTGGCAGGATAGTTTAACAAGTAGTCTTGGCATGGCATAGCTATATAAGTGGAGTATTAGTGTACTGCAAGATGAATAAGCCTTAAAAGTGTGATACAATAGTAAGAAACCAGGTACTGGACTGACTGGTCAGTGGTTAAATGTGCTTGATGCGCAGTTGTGAGGATTGGAGCTCAGCTTCCATGTCACGAGCTGGGCATCCCATGTAAGCCTGTAAAGCCAGTTCCAGTTGAGGGACAGAGGTGGAGGATCATTGAGGCTCGCTAGCTTCCAGCCTAGCTGAGGAAGTGGAAGCCCCCAGGTTCAGGAAGAGGCAGGCGGACCTCTGAATTCGAGGCCAGCCTGATCTACAAAGTGAGTCCAGGACAGCCAAGGCTACATGGAGAAACCCTGTCTCGAAAAAAAAAAAAGAAAAAAAAAACATTACCGGTGTTTTTTAAAAATTATATTTATTTTAAATGTGTGTGTGTGTGTGCATGTGAGCTTTTTTGGGGTGTTAGGAGGTGGCATGTGTACATGTGTGCAAATGCTGCTAAAGGCCAGAGGCCTGGGATCCCTTGGAGCTGGTTATGGGTGATTGTGGGCTACCTGATGTGGTGCTAGGCGCGGGCTGCACTGAGGTCCTCTGAAAGGACAGCAAGGGCTCTAACCTCTGAGCCACCTCTCTAGCCCCATTCTTAATGTTTTAAATTACCGGTTGTACGATTTTCTTTTCAAAAGTTCCAGTACATTTATAATTGACATTTTAAAAAATGTTTTGACAATTTTTACAGGTCGAAGAATGATTGCCGCGTTTTCCCCTGTGACCACTAACGTTTCCTCCAATGATTTTACCGTTCATGATATTAGTACTAGGCAAATTGGAGACCGCCTACACACAGTACGTATGACAGTGAATACACACTCCAGATAGCAAACACTGTACTTTGCTGCTGGAGATTCTGAGAGACTTCTGTTACAGAAGAGAAAGTGTTAGGCTTACCCTTAAAAACAGAGGAAGTCTGATTAGTAGTTACATTAGTGTGACCTTCTAGGACAGGGTATGTACAATGGTCATTTGGGTTTGGCAGAGGACCCAGGCGCAGCACCAGAGACGCTCATGAGAAGTGGCTGGCTGCTGTGTATCTGGATGTGAAGACCTGCATGTGTTTTAGCTTGAGGAAGTTTGTCCAGAAGGAGGATTAAGACTGACAGTCGAGATCCCTGGCACCCAGGAATTTGTTCACAGGCCATGATGGTGCTGTGTGCCACATTGGGCCACGATGCTGTCGGGTGCTGAAGGAGGCTTATGGTACTGCCTACTTCCAGCTCACCTGGTAACTGCCTTTGTTTGCACTTATGCTTCTGGTCTTGTTATGGAGCCCAAGCTGGTTTTGAACCCATTGGGCCTCTGGGATGACCTGCATCTTTCTGTTTCTGTCTCCACTGGATGCTGTCTTTAGTGGTGTGTGTGTGTTGTGGTTTCTTTTGCTGTTCAGGCGGTGGTTGTGTTGCAGCTGGTTTACTCTGTATCTACCCGGCAGGGACTTTAGAGGCTGGGAGCTGTGCATTAGTCACTCTGGAGACTGGCGCCTGGAAACACATTGCTTAATAAATACTTGTTAATAAGTATCACATGATAGGAAATCAGGAACTTAATCTACATCTTTTAAACTGCCAAGGGAATCAGCTTATCTTTGCTTAGGATCATTGGTAATGTGTTCTGGGCCAAGCTGTGTCTTCCACACCCATGGTCCTTTTTTTTTTTTTTAATTTCTCTTTCTTATATTCAGACTGTGATTAAGAATGATAGGCAGGGCTGGAGAGATGGCTCAGAAGTTAAGAGCACTGGCAGTTTTTTTAAAGGTCCCGAGTTCAGTCCCAGCAACCACATGGTGGCTCATAACCATCTAAAATGAAATTGGGTCCCCTCTTCTGGTGTGCAGGCTTAAAGGCAGGCAGGATACTGTACAAATAAATAATAAATAAAGAAAGAAGAATGATAGGCAGTACCCACCATGACATGATGTCATAGGTCAATGTGTTATTGTGAAGCCGACTGCCTAGGATGGCTCATTCCCTCTGCTTGCATCTTAGATTTTATTAAACTAAAATCTGATAAAGCCAGATGTTCTCCATCAGGGTTGCTTGTGTGATTTCGGGTGGTTCTGGGGATGAAAGAAACACGGAAGCCAACTTAAAAGCACTTGCCGTCAGTGAGAGTAGCCTGTGTTGCAGCTGGAAGGCTATATTGTAAAGCATACCATTTGGCTCAAGCAACCAGCCTTCCAAGGGTACTCAGATCAAGCACTGTCCCTGAGTAAAGAAACCCTAGAATGCCCTACAGCTCTGTGTGCACACTCACAGCCGAGCCAGAGCTGATTCTCCCTGTAGAAAGAAACTCATCCCTGGCTGGCTGTGGTGAGATGCAGGGAGGAGGAGTCCTTGTCTCATCTGTGGCCCGGTCCAGGTATCAGATGGCCTCATCCGGGCACAAACACATCTTTACTGCATGCGTGTTGTTGCTCTCTCCAACACTAGAGAGCTCAAGAGCGCCCTGCTCTAGGAATGCTACCACCTGCTGGGCCTTATGCTGTTTTGGACAGCTCCTCAATTGGGGTTCTCCTCTCTCAGGTGATTCTAAGTTGTGGCAAGTTGACATTTAAAACGGATCTTCACGGCATTTTAAGATGACGTTAAAAGCACTGTCTGTGGAACGGTACCAAAAAGGACAGAAGATGCCATGTGTGGGGGCCTAATGGGCTGGTCTCTGTCAAGTGTCTGCTGATTGGCTGATGCCATGAATGGAGAGAAAGCTATGCTGTGGGGATGGGGAGGGAGGGTTCAGGCACTTCTCTGTGGCATTTGGGCAGCTTGCTTACCTCTTGTGAGTTCTCTTTCCTCTTTCTTCTACAATAAGGAGGAACTCATCCCAGAAGAGTAAATTACTTAATTAGTATACCAAGTTCTGAGAGGTATACCTGGCAGAGAGGAAATGTTTAAAATATACACTTACTATAGAAATGTGGCACAGTAAAAATATGTGGCCACAATTAATCCTCCAGGCATTCATTCGGAGTGGATGGTGTCTGTGTGCAGTGAGAAAGTGAGACGCTTAGCCAGTGGCCTAAAGTCGGCGATGGAGGAGGGAGTTAAAGCAGGAGCTAGAATTGCCCCTGAGCTCTTGCAGCCTGTGTTGCTTGACTGACAAGGCAGGATAATGGGTAGGAAATGCAGTCTTTACAAGGACTGCCAGAAAGGACCACAGGTTGGGAGGCTTAAACAACAGACATTTATTTTCTGGAGACTAGAAGTCCAAGATCAAAGTGTGAGAAGGCTTGGCTTCCTCTGGCCCCTGTCCTGGGTTGGCAGATGGACATCCCTTCCCCGTGCCTTCTCCAGGTTTTCCAACTCTGTGCTTTCAAATTTCCTCTTCCTGTGAGGAAGTCCTACTGGATTAGGGCCTGCCCTAGGCACCTTATGTCCCCAAACACAGCCACTGTCTGGGGTTCTGAGATGGCATGGGACTTCAGTGTATGGAGGAGGCTTTGGGGCGCTGTGTCAGCCTATAGCAAGAAAGGCGGAAATGGGAACTGACAGCTGGAATGCTTGCCTGGTAAGAGATAGAGAAGACAGCACCAGGAAACACAGCTGCTGGAGCCAAGAGCTTGTTCGCTGAGATGTTTGAAAATGGCTTTCAAAGGACCAAGTTCTGGAATAGGTAGAAAGGCCCATTTCAGTGTTGAGAAGAACACCCTCTGAGTACAGATGGCGGGGATTGGCAGCACCCCCCTGTGGTGGGAAGGTGCGGTGATGGGCACATTGTGCTAGCAGAAAGAGATGAGTGCAGGTGCTCAGTTGGCTTTTTCTCCTTTTCCTGTTTTCTGTTCCATCTAGGATCCCCCCTGAACGGGATGCTACCACCTAGATTTAGAGTGGGTTTCCCCCCTGGTTAAACCTCTCTGAAAACGCACGCGCGCACGCACACACACACACACACACACACACACACACACACACACACACGTGTATCTCTTTGGTAATTCTATATCCAGTCAGGCTTGTTGATGTGCTTGATGATACTCCTAGAAATCAGCATTTCATCTTGACCTGTGTGTATTTGACAGTTGAGTTTGCTGAGCAAAAAAATATGCAGCTATTGGGACTGGGAGTATGGCCCAGTGGTAGAACACTTGATCACCAGCTTAGGTGAGGCCCTAGAACCATGAAAAAGAAAACAATGAGGCAGAGCCCCTAATGGGCCATGATACAGTTCTTATCATGGTATGAAGTGTAGGGGACAGAATTTGAGTTTCCTGTTAGAGCCTTAGAAGTGGTTCCTTGCTCTAAAGTTGTTTCAGTGTTTTGTTTGTTTGTTTGTTTGTTTGTTTTTAAATACATCTCTCAATAGGAAGGGCCTTGCTCTTTTAAGTAGGCTTTAATCTCATACTGTTATTATTTTAATGGCCACATTGGTGTAGCAGAGATTCAAGGCTGGGATTTAAGTCCTAGCTCTGTCACCCAGCAACTTCTCACACGAATGGCTCCCACCTTCTCAACAGTAGAAGGGGCTCACACACCTCTCACCACAGTTAATGTGTGTAGCGCTGCATGGAAAGTTCTAGCCCTGGGTCATTGTGTGGGCTGGCACTCTGGAGGAAACTGGCTACTGCTGGAGGCGGACAGATAAAGGAGGTTCTTCTTATTCGTTCCTTTTTTAGTTTGTGTGTTTTAAAGATGGTTCCATGTATCCCAGGATTCCCTGAAACTCACTGTGTAGCAGAAGATAACCTTAGCATTTGGTTCTTCCGCCTCTGGAATGCTGGGATCACAGGTGTGTACCATCACACATAGTTAATACGGTGCCGGGCATCAAACCAGGGTTCCATCTGAGCCACATCCCTACCCCAGTTACCAGATAGTGCAATGTGGACAAATTGGGGGAACCTTTTAAAGAACTGTTTTTAGGAGCGCAAAGGAAATAACTAAGAATATTGGTTGGTCTGTCCTTTGTACAGGTAGCTAAATGGCCACATGGGTCTGGTGGCCCTGTGAAAGGGCACTGGGTAGAGGAGAGCTTCTCTTCACTGCCTTGTTTGTGAAGACTGTGACCAGAGATTTGGAGTCTAGGTTGTTTACAGATGTGAACCTCTATCCACAGAATAGGCAGAAGAATTTCTCATCCTACAGAACGTGGGTGTGGTCATGTAACAACCGCTTAATTTAAAAGAGGAGGATAGATGGTCTTTGGCAACCTCAGTTAACATAGTATTCTTGAGTTATCCACTCCGTTGAAGCAAGTGTCAGTACTCAAGTTTTGATTTTTGTTTTTGTGTTTAATTTATCAAACCATATTCCACAGCGTAGGCTACAGTGTTTTCTAAAATTGTGTCATTTTTGAAGACAGAAACTATGTGGACACCATAGGGTATTGCTCAGGTATTTATATGTTGATGGACATTGGGCTGTTCTTACTATTTAAAAAATTGTACAATAAGGTTGTCAATCAATAAATTAGTCAACGAACTAACTAATTAGCTTGAGACAGGTCTTGAAATGTAACATCAGCTGGTTTCAAACTAAGCAGTCCCCCTGCCTCAGCCTCCCAAGTGTTGAAATCGGGTGTAGTACCATTGGCTCATGCTCTCTGTATGTACAGGTTTGCATTTGCCTTGGTTTTGGATATAGAAGTAGAATGGCCTCCCTGACCATGCACTGACATTTAACAGTTCGAGGAACTGTGCAGCTGTTCTCAAAATCACCCGCGTCACCTTCCATCTTCATTGGTAACATATAAGGCTCCCAGAGTTTCTGTGTCATTGCTGTGTGTTCTGTGTGTCTGAGTATAGCTGTCCTAGGAGTGCCTCGGGCTGTTTTCTGTCATTTCCAGCATAGCTGAGATCACTTTTTCGCTCTTTCATGCTTGCTTCCTTCCACTTGTAGCTTAAGCTGTTTTTTCTTTTTTTTTCCTGTTGTTTTGTTTTTGTTTAACTGAGTTAAGCTGATTTATGGTGTTTGGTTGCTTACTGCGAGTTGTCTACATCATACGTGTTTTACAAGGTAATGCTTTCCTTCTATTACCAAACCTGCCCTCTCAGTTTAAAATGAGCTATTCTTTTAGTATTTGATGCCTTAGCTTAACCAGTTTGTAAAACCTCTGTTTTAGATTCAGGTTCAAACTGAGATGGGTGGCATGGTCTTAGTACAAAATTATATCCTGTCACTAGTGTGTGTGTGTGTGTGTGTATTGGAATTTGTTAGGAGAGGGGCACATGTATGTAGGTATATGTGAAGGACAGAGAATGTCCTTTCCTTGTTGGCCGATAAGTTTGTCTTTTGAGGCAGGGTCTCTCACTGGCCTAGAGCTCATCCCAGCAGGTTGAGCCGACTGGCTGTTAGCACCCTGCTTTTTCTGTTTTTCTCTGTTGTCAAGGCAGAAAGGGTTTATTTTTGGGTCACAGCTTGAGGGTAATGTCCATCATATAAGGAAGACACAGTGGCCAGACTTGAGGGGGCTTGTCAGATTGCATCTGAAGCAGGAAGCAAAGTAGGAGAGGGAGAGGGAAGGGAGAGAGAAGAAAAGGAGCAGAGAGAGGTGGATTCACTTTATTACTTCTCCTAACTGAAGAAGTTAGGTGACAGTTTCTACTTGTTTGTTTGTTTTCCTTTAAATCTCCTTTAGTTTGTAATAGGTAAAAAGTAAAATGTCTTTTTTAATGTCTGTATTTGACTATTCATATTGTCAAACCGTATGGTTTCTGCTGTAAGAATGTTTCATCTCCCTACAAACTCAGGTCGAAATCCTAATGCGCCGTGATACTAGAAGGTGGAACCCTCGGGAAGCGATGAGAACATGAGCCCAGTGGTGGGACCCTTGTCTTGATACAAGGGCACACCCCAGAGAGGACCATTCACCTGTCCACCATCAGAGAGCACAGCTGGAAGACTTGGCTGCGGGCCAGAAGGCATTCCTCACCAGACACTGAAACTTCAGGAACCTTGAGCTTAACCATCTAGAACCCATGAGAAGTGAAGTCTGTTTATGAACCACTGTAACGGGAGTTTGCTAGGAACCCAAATGACTCAGATGGTTTCTAAGGACGAGAGCAGTGCTGACTGACCTCTTTGGTTAGCCAGTCTGGCATCCTGCCTGCTTGGCTTTCTGTGGCGACAGAGCAGATGGTCCCTGCCTTCCTGGAGTAGATGGGCTAGCTGAGGACAGATGGCAAAGGAACAAATGCAAATGTGGGTATGGGTTGCACAAGAGCTTTTTTCCCATGTGCAAAAAACACATAATGCATATGAAAGGAGGCGGTCGTGTGACAATCCATGTAGATGATTGTGATCCCACAGGATTGAAATGGAGCTGAAAAATTCCTGTTGTTAAGTGAGTTTTAGGCTGAGTAATCCCAGCTTCCCTCCTGTGTCCTGCTGAGGCGGCCGAGCGTGACTACTGCACTGTCAGAAAATACAACAGCGTCTTTATGTATGGTGCACAAGCTTGCTAAAGAGCCACGACTGTTGCTTTATAAATTATTCTATTATGCCTTTTGCCATTATTTCGGAGTGCACACCTTTTGTGTGCAGATTGTATGTGTATTTGAAAAATACATTACTGGTGTCCAGTTGACTCATGGGTTGGAATTGGGGGTATGTGAACAGAGGATGTAAGAACCCGGAAGGGTGGACTGAAGCTATGGCTGTATTTGGGGGCTTTGTAATCAGTCTCTTCTTCCATGGTGGTGTGGGCTTTCAGACATCTCTTGCCTGCTTGCATTGCTGGGACATATCTTCCCTGATAGGATGGCTCAATGGTTAGGTGTTAGTCAGTGAGTCTGAGGACCTGAAATAACTTCCCAGGACCCCTGTGTGAAACCACATATGATGACATTCATCTGCAGTCCCGGCCTTTGTGGCTGGCAGAGAGAGCTGTCGGGAAGCATACGGGCCAGTTATACTGAAACACAGTGGAGCAAAGAGAGACCCTTCTTTAACAAAGGGAAGGCGAACACTAATTCTCAAAAGTTGTTCACTGGCATGCCATGGCATGCACACACACACACACACACACGCACACACAGAATAATTAAATGATAAAAAAAAAGTAAAATGAGCCATCCTTTGGTAAAGGCCAGACAGAAACCTTTTTTAAATTTGACTGCGTGAGGGAGCTTCTGCAGTGAAAATCTGTCAACTGAACTAGAAAATGTGTTCTCATGGGTTGTTCCTGCTCGGGTACATTTGGAAAGTTCAGGATTGCGCTGGGTGAAGTCTGCTGTGTACAGCATCCGCAGATTGTAGGGAAAGACGCTGCTGGGATCATTAGAAGATCTCTGGGAGCCTGTAGATTCTTCTCATTAGGATCATAAAATGTGGTATGTGTATTTGGGTAGCTCGTGACGTGGATTAGCAGCAGTCGGGGAAAGGCTCCCTAGACATTGTGTGGACTGACAGATGGGGACATGCCTGGGGATACATGTCCACAGATGCAGCAGCTTGAGAACAACACAGATTCGTTATTTTGCAATGAGTGTGTGTGTGTGTGTGTATGTGAGGGTGGAGTGGGGTGGGTGATGGGCGGGTGGGGGTTGGTGAATGTGGTCTAACTTGTTCACTGGGGTAAGATCAATGCTTTGGAGATTCCTGGATTCCGGGAGAGAACTCTGTGGCTTGTCCAGCTTCTGGGGGTACCTGCTTTCTCCAGTCCCTGCTGCCGTCTCTCCGAGCATCCTTGTGGGTACAGTTTTCTCCATCTCAAAGGAGATGTCTTCTTCCTACTTTCAGGAAAGAGCTATTGTGGTTACATCGTGCTCACCTGGATAATCAAGGGTGATCTTTCTATTTTAAAGTCAGCTGACTCACAACTTTAATTTCATCTGCAGGCTGACTGTCTCCTCTCCATGTAACCCAGGAGAGTCACAGAGTCTGGCTCAGGATGTGGACATCTCTTTGGGTCATTGTTCTGTCTCCTACAGTGGTAGACTTAATTTAAAGCTGGCTACATTATTAATTTACTTAGCTTATTGGCCTTGGCCTGTCTGTCTCTTTCTCTCTCTTCTTACTTTTCTAGTCTAGCCACATAGTATGAACTTAAAAATCACAGGATTAGATTTTCTCCTGGGATTGGAGGCCTCCATGGAATGCCCATGTGTCAATGATCATTTTTAAAGCAGTCTTCGGATAGGTGTGAGGACTCATTCAGGAAGCCCTGAGAGCTGAGGTGTGTTGATTCTCATCTCTGCAGGATATTAAAACACTAAGAGGGGTGCCCAGGAGTCCTCCCAAGATGAATTTAAAAGCTTGTCACGGGATGATCAAGAAATCCTGGATTTTTACTTCCAGTGCATTGACGGAGAGAGAGCTTTGGTGTCAGCTTTGGTCTGGGCTGATACAGAGGAGCTAGGATTCTATTATTGGAGCTTTGAAGAATGACTTGCACTTTCCACGTTCTGTTTAATATCTGCTTCAGTGGTGAGAAGTCTATCTTGTATGTGTTATACATCAAAACAGGACAGTGGGAAACGAAACAAACAGAGCCCATCAATAGGAACACTTCTGTGAGCCATATCAATAGACAGAATTTTTCACTTCTGCTTTGATGTAAGCTTGACATTAGAGTTTCTCTCCCCCCTCTCCACATTAATAAGTTAGAGGAATCAATGCAGGACATATATTTGGCAGACTCTAGGAAGCCCTCCTGTGCATGTGTGAGCTGGAAGTCTGAGACGTAGATGGCGTGCCCAAGGAGAAACATAGGTGTTGATTTTAGGTGTCTTGATTGTACCCAGTACTGCCAGACTTTCACCCATACTTTGTGCCCTCATAAGCCAGTCACACCCTGTAGCAAGCCTCCTGGGACTGTGGATAACCTAGGCTGGCATCCTGGCTAAACAGTCACCAACTGGTTATTTGTTTATGATGCCTGGTCCAGAGAGCTGCTCAGAATGGCTTTCTCATTTGTGTTTGAGCAAACACATGTAGGAGCATAACCAGGCCCCCGACAGTTTTCTGTGGGTCCCCAGACGGTTCCTCAGATCATCTCATTTTATGGAATTAGAGAATTGGACTTAGCATCATAACATTATCTTTAGAGCTCAGTGGTGTGAGTTTTTCTGTGCCTTGGTTGAGCCGTGATTCATTGTCCCAGATATAGACTCCTGAGCTCTCCCAGGTCCTATGCAGCAGAATTTGGGAGTGTGGGTCCTAGGACCCCTGCAGGTAGAAGGAGCTTCTGGGGAGACTCACACAATATTGATTTGGCATCAGGGAAGGCGTGCCTCAGTAGTAGAGTTTGCAGAGGGGACCAAAGCTTAAGTAGAATTTGTAATGTTCCTCACCCTGGTGAGTATCCGGGCTGGGCTGAGTAGACTCACTCAGCTGTGTTTGGCCTTGATCAGATCTTCATGTGCAGGATGATGAGGACCAATGCAAAGAATGGGCCTGAACAGCCAGCTCTCCGCTGCTGCCATGCAAGTCTTCCTGGCTGGCACTCGATGGGGTGGGGCTGGGCGCAGGAGAGCTATTGGAGGAGCTGCCGCTGGCTCCCTTCACCTGGATGGGAATCCCAGGCTCTCTCCAGGAGAAAGGCAGGCCTTAGTACATAGAAGAGGAATGAGCTGAGGCTCTCAGGGGCGTAGAAGTTCCTAGTCCAAAGCAGAACCAGTTCTTCCTTTTCTTCATGTTTTGTTTTCCTTCCAGGTCTAATGTAGTTCACCCAGACACTAATTGTAAATCAGTGTATGCATTAATGAGGATGCAGGAACACACCCAGACTCGGTTGCTTCGAAGCAGGAAAACATCCCATCCTTATTTCCATCAGCATAATTTATGTTCAAGATAATATGCAATCAATTAATTTTTTTTATCGGGTTCAAATTTGATTTGGGTCTCTCTTTTTCAGTTTGGAAGTCAGCCACATTTCTACCAAGCATCTGTCTTTATGTACTGGGAAGTGGTCAGCCATTTTATTTTAATTTTTATTAGGGAGTTATATACTGGCAAAAAATAAAATTATAAGTTAATGAGGCCAGGTTTGTGCATATGAATAATCAACCTCATTACTTCCTGGATACCTTTGACTGGTTGCCCCGGGGATCTCGGACCTTTGCTTGTGAATTGAATGGGAAAGTTCCCTTCCTTGTTGTTATCAGCAGAAGCCTTGCTTTATAACCTCAGGATTCTGGCTGCATCTGCGACACCAGCTCTCCCTCCACCCCCACAGCCATCAGTCCAGATACGTAGGGAGTGTGAGTGACAACCCAGCAAGATTTTTTTTCTTTTTTGTCATGGGAATACACAGCCTGATTATCTTTGAGTTTAATGTGATTTAAGGGGCTCGCGTACCTTTTCATTCATGAAGCAGACACAGAAGAACACACAGAATTTCAAGAAAACTCCAGTGAGCCCTAAGCTTTGTGACTCAGTGGGGCCAGGGTGATAGGTCAGGTTACAGGACTTGGTGTGCTAGCATGAGGACCTGCCTGAATCTGATCATTAGCATCCATGGACAAAGAGAAGCGTGGGTGTGATAGCATGTACCTGTCATCCTCGTCTTAGGGATGTAGAGATAAACAGGCCCTTGAGCCAGTGTAGCCTAATCAGTGAGGCCCCAGGTTCCATCTCTGAAAAACAGATCCTGAGGAATGACACCCAAGGGTGGCGTCTAGCCTCTACACCCTCATATGTATATGCACACATATGTATGTACACATGCATACACACATCCAACCAAAGCAAACCAAAAAGCATTTGACCCAGCAGTTGGTAAGACACAGACATCTCTGTTGGCAAACATACCAGATCAAGAATATACTCCCTCTTTGCATTCTGTTGGATTTGCTTAACACTTGATATATAGTAAGCCTCACTTCTCAAGTGCCTGGGTGTCTGGGGTGAAATAAAGATGAAAACTGAGTTAGTGAAGAGAATTTTAAAAGAAAAAACCCTATTTCCTGATGTTATAGTTAGAAGTTCTGCTTTGTGGGCAGTTATGTTAAAATACCTTGTTTGCACAAACAAAAGAAAAACCAGCCCTAAGAACTTCCTTAACCCCCTCTCCAGGCTCCACCTTCCCACCCAGGCTTAGTCACCACACCACAAACTTTTTGTACCAAATCTTTGAAAATGTCCCTAAGTTCTCAAGAAGCCATGAACTGTTGATGCTGAAGGGAGATCAGTCTAATCTCTTCATTTCCAAGGGGCAAATTACTACTTCCATCAAAATAGCTGTGACTTAAGGATAGGCACCTTGCATCTCTCCAAGAAGAGATGCTTACTCTGGGTCCCATTGGCTCAAGAAAGCTGGTGTTATATACTCAATGCTCATTCCATAAAACCTTTGGCATCCTGGCCCAAGCTGGGTTCCCTTTGAGGGTGCCCATCTCTGATGTCTTTTTTGGGCCATGGTTTAGTATCTATCTTGGTTCTTGCCTACACCAGGCCACAGTGTTAGTTAGCCCCACGCCTGCGGGTACCACGGTACTGTGCGAACCTCCTGGCCTCATCTTTTTTCACAGAAGTTAAGTCTCACGGTGTTTACTTGCATTGAGTCCAAGCCCTGTCTCAGCTGAAATGTGAGTTATTACTAGCAATCACATGTAGTCTTGACTGCTGGCGGGATGCCTGCATCTCACCTTTCACATCATTCCCTTCTGCCCTAGGGGCCTCATGGGGCAGCACATCAGATCCATGTAGGAGGGCCTGAAAACACCTTAGCTGTCTGCTAACCTTTCCCAGGTGCCAGAGCTGTTGGGAAGCTGGCGGAAGGTGACCATAATTCTGTACCCCTGAACCCACTCTGTTTTCTGTCCCTCCCTGTCCTCGGTGTCCATCGTGGCTCCCTGGAATCTTAGTCTGGCAGGTGTCTTTTGGAGCTACCTATTTCTGTATTCCTGTGGACTCGTTCATGAATTGTCGCCATAGTGCCTTTGCACCCGCACTGTGTGCTTCTCTAAAACAAGTTTCACAGCCTTGCTTGCCTGGGTGCACCAGGTAGTTCTGAAGTAGCTTCTAGCATCAGAAAGTCGGTGTGGGATATGACCATGTACTGCCTACTTCGGCTAAATGGCTAGGAAGAGCTTCCATTCCACTCTCCAGCCTATTGCTAAGGTCCATTCCTCTACAACTCACACCAGAGTTCCTAACTGAACTGGCTGTGGTGGGTAGGCACAGATTGAGTTCAAAGCTTGCCTAGGTTAGTCTAAGAAGCAGGCAGACTTAAGAACTGAAGCTTGCCCTCTGGATGTTACTGCCTCCTTTAACCTTGCCTTCCAGTGGCGTGTCACCTTGGAGCTATCAAGCAGGACATTCAGAAGCTCCTTTGTCCGTCATCTTTGTCCCTCCATCTGTTGACTGTTGGAGGGAGGATGAAATCTTGCCCAGGGATGCTGTTCCTCATCTCTCAAAGGTTCCTGTGAGGTTTCAATGTGAAGTGCCGCCCACAGGCTTGAGTACGGCGGGGACCCCTGCTCTCCAGGTTTGGGAGGCTGCCTTGCCTCGATGTAGCCTGCAGAAAAGGGTTGATGGGGGTGGTGTCTTAGTTGAGGTTCCTCTTGCTGCGATGAAACACCATGACCAAAAGCAGCTTGGGGAGGAAAGGGTTTATTTGGCTTATACTTCCACACCGTATCCCATCACTGTAGGAACCCAAACAGCACAGGAGCTCGGAGGCAGGAGCTGGTGCAGAGGTAGATGGTTGGAGTCCTTAGTCATTGATTATGTGCATGTGAGGCTTTCTATCAAGAGATGGAAATGCCAGCAGGAAGGCATGCTGCTTATGCTACAAGGTCTCTTCCGAGACAACTCCTGGCTCTGGGAAGGTGTCAAGAGAGTAAAGAATAGGATGGTGATTGGTAGGCAGAGATCTGATGACCAGAATCTTCACGCTAATGCATTTAACAGAGGACCGAGCAAAGGCGTTCAGTGTTCCAGGGCCCTGGAGGACAGTTGGGTTTAATTTCCTTCTTTCGCTTAAGCAAATGAGTGTTTTGTTCCCAGGGATGGCATATAGCACAGAGGAAACGGGCCCCAGTCCTGTGGCTGTTGGCGAGTATTGTCTTCCATTCTGCTCTCCCTGACGTTTTGCTCAGTTATGTCTTTTATGTACCTTATTTCCTAATTTTCAAGGCAATTTAAAATGATGTCAGCACATGGAAAAACTTAGCGTGATCTATTGTCTCACATGAAGAAATACTCTTTGAGGCCTTTTCACACCCTTCTTGTTTTCCTAGAGACAAGCCATTGTCCAGGAGTGAGGACTTTGAGACCCTTTTCTCTGCATACCCACGCACATGTATTTCTATATATTTTAACACTAATTCATACTATCTGAAGAATACATGAACAAAGTTTTCCAACCTGAGAGGATTTTCAATTTGCGTTTGTAAAGAAGCAAGGCCTGGGAATTGTTCGTGTTTTGGGGCTGTGTCGCCCTCTAGTGGTAGCAGGCTTTGGCTGAAAGCTGTCACGCCGCCCTGGGCAGGAGTAGGAGTACATGGCATGGGAGAGGTAAGTTGCACAAACGCAGTTGACTGAGCTCTTGAGTAGCTATTGTCCTTGGACCTCCAGTTTGTCCTGTGGTAGAGAGAGAATTCAGACAGGTTTCACTTTCCAAATGAAGCCCATTTAGGCTGGGTGAGCTAGTTAGCCTGCTGTTGCCCACCAAACCAATGTCACCAGTGATAATTTACTGTCACTGCCCGTTCTTTTCTTGTTTCCTTTGAGTCTCCATCTATCACCAGCACTGCCCTCATATCCTGTGTCTCCCCTCAGTGTCTCATCACCTCTGTTCTTGTGGAAGCTGAGCTGACTGTTCCTGAAGACACCCCTTATAGAGCCCCTTCCAGTCATTTGTAGCTCACAACCTATCTTTTTTTTTTCTTCCCATTTGTTCTTATCTTAAAACCTCACCTCCCTTTGGTCCTTATGCCACCAACTGTCCCTCCCTCTTGTGCCTCCTTGCTGCTGTCTCTCACCCCTGCCCACCCATACTCATGGTCCCCTCTGGTGTCTTGCTAGCTCTCCTCCTTGTGGAAGCCTCTATGAGCACTTATACTCCACCCTGTGACCCTTGGCCTCTCCAGCTTCAACAGTCTCTACCACAGTTCAGTGAGCCTCTTTAGTCCTCCTTGCTTTGGTAACTTCTGAAACATAGATCTGAAGCTTCCTAGTCAATGGTCTTACATTCCTTTCCTACCTGCGATTCCTGCTTGGAAATGGAAAGTTCTATCTTGGCGTACGTGTGGGCCTGCCTTCTCTGTCCCGCTCCACACAGATACCCCCTCTCACAGCTCACACTTCAAGTGTCCCCTCTTATGAGGAAGCAAACAACACTGTTCCCCTTGGAGAGACTCCAGCCCTGGTTAGACTAAATTTTTCTATTCTTCCAAAACTCCAGCTGCTGAAGAGCTATCAGTGGGCATCTTATACTTTTAAGGTGCCTGTTTGCATCTACAACTACATGCCAGCAGAAGGCATCAGATCACATTATAGATGGTTGTGAGCCACCATGTCATTGCTGGGAATTGAACTCAGGACTTCTTGGAAGAGCAGCCAGTGCTCTTAACCACTGAGCCATCTCTCCAGCCCCTGTTTCTTCATTCTTGAGATCCTTCCAAGTGGCACAAAACAGGCCTCACAATGTGGTAAGTTTAAGGTTTCCTGAATTCCACGTTCTACAGCTGGAGAGATGGCTTGGCCATTAAGAGCACTTGCTGCTCTTGTAGAAGACCTAGGCTCAGTTCCAGCAGCCCCATGGTGGCTCACGATTGTCTGCAACTCCAGTCTCAGAGGATCTGACACCCTTTTCCAGCCCCCATGGGCATTGCACGCATATGGTGCACAGATACACATGCAAATAAAACCACTGAGACAGGTGAAAACAATTTAAAAAATCTTTAGTTTAAAAAATCTTTATCTTATTTGTATGTGCATATGTACGTGAATACAGGTATGTGCACCACATGTGTGCAGCAGCCCTCAGAGGTCAGGAGGGGGCAGCAGATCCCTTGGAGCACTTATAGTTGGCTCTGGGCCCCTGGATGCTGAGAACTGAACTCAGGTCTTCTGCCAGACTCGTGCATGCTCTTAACTGACCTCTCTCAAGCCCTTGAAAACAAATCTTTAAAAAACCCCAAACCCCAAACCATCTTCCTCAGCCACCACTTTGTTTTGTTCTTCGCTCCATGGAGAGTGCTACACACCCGTCTACACACCCAGCCTGCTTACTTTTCTCCTCCTACACGTCACTGTTTTCTTACTTCCCTTCTCTTAGCTTACAGCTTGCTGACTCCCACTAGGTTGACTGCAGTGACTAGTTGTTACTTCTTAGAGGGCCACCTACCTCATCCACATGAGATGTCAACACCGGGCCCTTTCATCCACCCTGACACTCCTTGCTGTGACCGGTGGTAAAATCTTCCAGAAAGCTTAATAAATGAGAGAACCTTCTCTTAGAGGTGGTTTGGTTGGTGATAGATGGGAGTTTCCAAGTTCAGATCTCTATATTGTGGCCTCAGAGGAAATGATACAGGCAGCATGACAATATGAAACTTTTGTTTGTTTGTTTGCTTGTTTGTTTTTGAGACAGTCTTGCTACAGAGCTCAGGCTAGTGCCAGAGTATTTCCATCTCCCTCTCTTAAGTGTTAGGATTATGGGGCATACCACCATGAGGGTTTGGGTTCCCAGATAACAGGTTCTGCTACATGAACCTAATTCCCAAAACCCTGCTCCTTTCTGCCCTCTCATTGGCTACTCTTGTTTACATCTCCTCAGAGTACTGAGTGTGAGGAGGGTGGGCACCGGCAGTTTGCAGTGAGCCTCTCTTTCCCAGCTTTGGTGGGCAGACAGGACTCTGGGGGACTTGGTCTTACGGCTCCTCTGTGCTGGGGGAAGGGAGTGTCCCTTCTTTGTGTGATGCATCCTGACTGAGGACACATTGAAATGCCTGGAGCGTAGGATGGAGTCTGGGCTGAAGTCTAGGAGGCCGAGGGCCCTGGAAGCTTTTGTTTCTCCTGGCTGAACTTGGCCTCTGGATCACAGCGAGTGCTCTCACTGTACTGTCAATGATTTCCTACCTACAGTACCTGCTCTGCTGAGTGCATCAAATACAGTACGGTTAGTTCCACGCCGAGGAGCGCCTGTCACGCATGCATAACAGGCTGTACTTGGGAAGGGGAGGGGGAGTTTGGGAAAGGGGTGATATTTGCTTGCAGGGTTTGTTTTCAAAACAGAATTCCAGATGACGCATATGAGCTTTAAAAAAAAAAGTTAGCCTTGTGCCTTATTGTCTTATGCAGCATGTATACGTGTTGTGGGTTCAGCCATGATTGCTGATAAAGTCTTAGAGAGCGCTCAGGGGGTTGCATGTGCTGGGTGGCAAGGGAATTGGTGTGGGTTCTGTTCTCAGTCACCAGCAGAAAGAAGGAAATGTAGTTTCAGTGACAGTCATGTGCCTTTGGCCTCCTTGTGCGACTGCCCTGAAACTTGAGCCTGGCAGTGTCTGTCCCGGCTTGGGATCAGATAAAAGAACAGAGACACTGAGTAAATTCATCATTCCTGTTGGCCATCTGTCTCCTATAGCGCAGCACTTAACTTTGCTTCAGCTTTCTGGCCCATCTGCATTGGGGAGTCAAGTGATACAGCGTTTGGAATCCTTTGCTGGGGTCATGATAAGCAAAGAAAGGACTCCGCTAAAGCATCTGTCTATGCCTCTTTAACAAACTCATTTGTAGACAGATTTATTGTCATTTTTTTATTTGTATGCATGTGTGAATCTGTGCCAGGTGGGTGCGGGTGCCCTCGGAGGCCAGGAGAGGGGATTGGTATACAGGAGCCCTCGGAGGCCAGGAGAGGAAGTTGGGTCCCCTGGAACTAAGTAGAATTCTAGGGTTTCATGAGGTACCTGACATAGGTTCCGGGAACCACACTCACTCTTAACCACTGAGCCACCTCCCCAGTCTCTTATAACAAACTCTTAAGAGATGTATCCGACAAGGCCATATGTGGCTCAGCCCATCCATTCAGGGTTGTGTGTTGGTGGCTGTGTGAACAGGTTGAGTGTGAACGGCTGATGGTAGAGCACACACCTGCTGCTGTTTGTTCACCAGATTGCATCCTTTGGGCCTCTGTGCCCTGTTACTTTTTCCTCAGAGAAATGTGCAGCTTAAAGAATCCTGAAAGCAGCAGAAGGAACTTGAAGAAATGGAGAGCACAGAGCCAGTGCTGACTGGGCAGCTTCTGGGGCCTGGTCACCCACGGTGAACGTCTAGTAACTGAGATTGTATGTCTACGTGGAATTCCAGGGTAATACAATATGTGATTTGGCCAAGAGGCAATTACTTTAATTGTGGCTGAGTATCACTGACTCCCAAAAAGGCACCTCTAGCCGTTTCTCCCCATCCTCACTGCTGTAGGCTGAGCACCCCTAACTCAAACAAGAAATGGTGAATGCTGCACCAGCGTGGCCCCACGAAAACTGAACAGTCCGGGTATGTTTTCTGCACAGAATTATTAAAATTGTTGTGTAAAATTATCTTCGTGAGTGAATTTTGTATTTCAGAACAGACTCCCATCCTCAAGATGCTTAGTGTGAATGTGCAAATATTCCAGAAAGCACAAATAAAACCCAAACCACTCTGGACACACACCATCTGGATGAGGGTTATTCAACCTGTAATATCTTTTCGATTTACTCTGTTTGAGTTGTTTTAGCTGGAAGTGTGACAGAGAAGTGGGGTGCTTGCCTAGTATTCATGAACCTCTTGGGCTCTTTCCCTTGCAACACATACACCACACACACACAGAGTTAGGGGTTTTGTGGTGGTGCTTTTTTAACAGTCATTGGAAAGGGAATTTGGAAGGAACCATCAGTGGAACACCTTTGGGATACCTTACACGAGGTCTGCTGTAGAGGAATGACCGCAGGGCAGTAGTGTTGAAATGATTAAGTTACTTTTGCCGTGCTGAATTACAACTCCGCATGCAGCGCTGTGAAAGGGTAAACGTTACTGAGTGTGGTTGAGTCCGTGTGTAATCCCAGCAGTTGGGAATCAGGGGCAGGAGGATATCAAGTTTGAGCTGGCCCACCCCCATATACAGCCAGGCCTTGTCTCAACCACACAGACAAAAACAATTTTCCTGTTTGGTTGGAATGTAGCAGAAGGTACCTAAGTGCTTAGGCCTTTGAAGCTTCCCTTGTCAGGTAAGGTATGATCGCGTTGCTCTAGAATGCTTTTAGCAGGTCAATTATCCTATCTCATACTCTGGCTTCCTTTAGTGCAAGGGGCCATAATAACAGTCTTAGGGGGTGGAAAGTCTAAGGAATTATGGAGGTACGCGCTCAGCAGCTCTGCCTTTCTGAGCTCAGAGGCCCTTGGGACTTCCGCAGGCCTTTGCTTCCTGCTTTCTTTCTCTTAGTTATTGTTTAAAAAAAAAATTTTTTTTTTGAAGGGGCTGAAACTGTGTGTGTTAAACTTGAGCTCATGAAAGCTGAAAGGTTTTGTTTATGGAAAATGACAGAACTAAGTTAGAAGGCAGTGGATAGAAAGTGTTTGGCATCTGTAGCTGGAGGCTGGGGGCCCCTACGTGTCAGGAGGCTATAATAAATGAGTGGCTCCCACAAGGGAAACAGAAGTGGTAGTTCAAACGGAGGACGTTAACGCTAGCTTTGAAAAACCACCAGGTGAGCCCCAGCTGCATGGAGAAGCCTCTTTCTCCCATGGATTTCAGTCAGCCCTCTGTAGCTCTTTCTCTTAGATGCCTGGCCCTGGGACTCAGTTCACCTGAGGTGAGCACCAGGAAGGGACAGTTGGGACAATCGGGAAGAAGATTATTTTTTCTGGGTCTTTGGGAGACCTGTGCTCTAACCCTAATGAAATGCTGGTGGTTTTCTATGCTTAAGGAAATGCTCCTGCTGATCTCACCTGTGTAGCTTGGAAGGCTTGCCTCTTCGAAAAGCATCTGCGCAGGTTTTCCCTTTTCATATTTGTGCAGTTTGAAAGTTTACAAGGTTCTCTGGCCTCCACTGAGCCTTTCCCTGGAAGGCTTTTATAGAGTTGGGACTCAGGAATTTCCAAAAACAATAATTTTTCTTGTTCTTGTTCTTTTCTTCCTCCTCTTCGTATTCCTCCTCCTCTTCCTCTTCTTCCTCCTTCTTCTCCTTTTCAAGACAGGGCTTCTATGTGTAGCCCTGGCTGTCCTAGAACTCTTTAGACTAGGCTGGCCTTGAACTCAGAGATCCACCTGCCCCTGCCTCCTGAGTGCTGGGATTAAAGGTGTGCACCACCACACCCAGGTAAGAAATATATTCTTATTGCCCTAATTTCAGTGGCTGACATGAACTTTGATCCCAGATTTCTTAGTTTAGGTCGTAAGTGCATTAACTGGAGCTGATGGTGAACATAGCTGTGTATTAAATACGGATCTAAGCTCCTTCCTGTACCTCTTTATTTTTATTGCCATTTTAGAGATTTTTTATATAACACAGGCTGGCCTCAGTCACTTTGAAGTCAAGGCTGACCTTGAACTCTCCTGCCACATCTGGCCTTAGTTTTCAAGTTCTATCTACACTCAGTACAGTGAGCATACTTTTTGTAGATTACCCTGCAGGCTGCTGTCAGTAACCACGGGCAGCTCGCACAGCAAGCGCGTGCTCTCTGTTAATCTGTTTTCAAAAGTCCTTGGGTAGAACTGGAATTCACATAACCCTTATGGTACATTCTAAGATGGATGTGAAACCATCCCCTCCCCGCAATTTGGGGATGCAGGTGTCAGATACAAAAAAAACAGGCTTTGGTCTTTTAAGGTTTTAACTTGGCTGTTACCAGGATCCATCAGTTCAAGCAATTCTGTTTCCTTCAGAAAATGTCAGAATTTGATGCTGGGGGGTGGGGCTGTGACTCAGTGGATAAGCTGCTGCACAAACATTGGACTTGTGCTTGGTGCCTAGCACCCATGTTAAATGCCTCCATACTCATTAATGCTCCTATGGAGAAATGGGAGGCGGAGAGTAGAGAGTCCTCCAGAGCCTGAGAGCCAGCTAGCCAGCAAGGAAGGAACAAGAGGCTCTGTTTCAAACAAGGTGGAAGGTGCTGACTAACACGTGCACCATGTCCTCTGTATGTACATATACAGGAACGAGCTAACATACATGCCATATACATACATCATACACATACATCCTAAATACACACACAGATTTGTTTTTTTTTTTCCCTAAAGGTCAGGATGTCTTTCTTTTTTTTAAATTTTGGGTGACTGTGGGCGGAAGTGGGATACAGGGTGTCATTAGCCGAGGCTGGCCTTAAATTCTCCGTGTAGCTGAGAAGAGCCTTGAACTGATTCTCTTGCGCCTCCCGGTTGGTGAGGTCACAGGCTGTCACCACCATGCCCAGGGCTTCCTGGATGCCGGCAAGCACTCTCCCAGCTGAGCTACATCCCTGGTCCAGGTCTCACACTTTATCAGGAACAGCCTGGCTATGTATTTCTGAAGGCAGGGGTCATCTCCTTGTTTGTTTACTGAAGTGTGGTGGGTAGACCAGTGAGGGCAAGCAACTGTTCCTTTAGAGCAGAGAACAGGGTGAAGACGAAGCGGTGTTGGCTGTGTTCTGAGTTCTGTAGCAGCTCTGGCCTTAGTGATACTCTCTCTTCAATGGGGAGAATGCTCCCTTCAAGCTGCAGTTCGTCATAAGCTTGTCTGTGCCTCTTGGGAGCCAACAGTGCTGTGCTGGGCCTGTTCCATCCTCTTTGGCTGGGTCACCCTTCTGGGTATAAAATTTATGTCGGTACTAAGGCTGTCGGACCATACCGAGAGATAAAAATTGCCTTGTCTTTCTAGAAGCGGTGTTAGCACAGACTATGAGATTTTAGGTTCTGTTCTCAAGCATTTTGCAGAAGCTGACCTCTGTCGTAGTTGGACAGAGCCTACCTCTTTCTAGTAAATTCCTCACTGCTTCTTGGCTTTTCTTGTGGCATGAACGCATTAAATTTTCTTCATTGGTATTCCTTGTGTGAGGGCTGGAATATTCTTCAGCCCTTGATTTGTGGGATTGTTTTGTTTATCTTTGGGTCACAAGTTTAAGTGAGAATAAAGTCAAAGTCAAATGAGGTATGACAGGAATGGAAGGGTGTCACATGTCACACTCAGGACGCTCCCAGGTTGTTTAGACAGCTACTTCAATGCATTTCCCCACGAAGACACTGGATTTTCTTTTTATTTTCTCCTTCCTTCCTTCCATCCATCCTTCCATCCTTCCTTCCTTCCTTCCTTCCTTCCTTCCTTCCTTTCTTTCTTTCTTTCTTTCTTTCTTTCTTTCTTTCTTTCTTTCTTTCTTTCTTTCTTTCTTTCTTTCTCTCTTTCCCTTCCTTCCTTCCTTCCTTTCCTTCCTTTCCTTTCTTTCTTTTATTTTTTTGGTTTTTCGAGATAGGTGTAGCCCTGGCTGTCCTGGACAGGCATGCACCACCGCACCCAGCTTTGACACTGGATTTTCTTTGCCCCCATTGATGTCAATACCCCTAGTGCTGTTGGTCAGGTAGCTGCTCCCCACTGTGGCTTAGGTGTAGATAGTTCCACTGCCAGGCTCAGTGGTCTGTTTACCTCCTCAGGAATGGAAAGGGGATTTAAATGTAAACTCAGTTTGAGACTCTTTGTGACTAGAGGTAAAAGCAAGAAAATAATGAAGGTAACAACTCTCACCCCAGGGGGCGGTTCAAATATTTATTATTGGGGATATTATTTGCTGTCTCTGGGAAGAGCCCCCATCATTAGTCAGCCCGCCAATCAAGTGCTTCAGGGAGATTCCTCCTACCCCAGCAGAGAAAGCTGAGTATCCAGTGTGGCTCTCTGGGCATGTTTTGCCACTGGGTGGAGATGATGTCTTCTGAATTTAGCTACTGATAAAGCGTTTATTACGCACCGTCTGCTTCCTTGGGTGCCTGTGAGTGTCTGCCGGCTAAGCCTCTACTCCCGGAGTTGGAGTGTATTTGGGATGGGGCATGGATGCATGAAAGGTTGCAACAAATGTTGTCTTCGAGAATTTGATTTGGTTTTCTGTGCAGGAAGCAGGAGAATGGGAAGGCAAGGAGCCTGGCAACTCCCGGCTGCAGTAGGCACTTGTACTAGCAAGACCTACAGTACAGTTCTTCGATGTAGTGAGGGAAGAGGTGATGGAGGAAGACAGGCTAGAGGGAAGTTTTACAGGCTTCCAGCCAATGACAAGTGAAAGAACTCTCTAGCCCAGTGGCTCTCAGCCTTCCTAGTGCTCTGTGGCCTTTTAATACAGTTCCTCATGTTGTGGTGACCCTCCTCCACAAAATTGTTTTCATTGCTACGGCATAACCGTAATGTTGCTACCGGTATGAATCACAATGTTAAATACCTGATTATCTCTGATGGCCATAGGGGACCACCCAGAAGGACTGTGACCCGCAGGTTGAGAACCACAGCTCTAGCAGGACCTAGGAATTTCAAGACAGTAAGGCATTAAGATTTGGGGACTGTGAAGAGAGACTCTAAATCCAGCACTATCTAGAACTTCCCTCTGGGCACATTTTCATGTTTTATTGACTCCTTCAAAGTATACAACCCAGAACTGGACATGCCACTTCACAAGTGGGTCAAGCAATGTTGTGCACTAATTAACAAAAATTTATAACTAGTTACTTTGATAGTTAAACATGTTCTCATTTACACTTTATTTTGGAGTTTGGATATCTGCAGCTGTATGTTTGTGTAGATAAATATAAAAGGATGACAATATATATTATATTTATCTATTATATAATTAAAGATAAATACAACATGGATAAAATGGCAAAAATGTGTCTATGTTTATGTAACTTGTAACTACAACCTAACCCAGGGCCTTATGCGTGCTACATATTCTATCACTAAACTATACCTCTCCTATTCCTAGACTACAAACATGATTAATATGATTTAACAATATTTGTTAAATTTGTTAGATTTCAGAAAGCAGGAAACACTGCCTCAGTGGGTTCAATGCCCCTTCAAGTCTAGAAGAGTATTCTGATTGTCCTTCGAGGAAAACGTGTTCCTGTGATTGATGTCCTATAGGACAACAGCTTCTTCACTCATTCCTGTGACATTAGGCAATACAACACCATGTCATAAGTCCCATCTATGTCAAAGGGCAGGAAAAGAATTCTGTTTGTAACGAGCAGGACTTGCTCATGACAATGGGGGATGGGGCTCTGTGAGGAGGAAGCAGACAGCAAGGCCTCAGTGGGAAGTGGGTTTAGTACCTAGGTAGTGAAGTTTGGGTCCCTGAGAGTGGGGAAGACAAGACTCAGAGTCCTTGAGTATAGCCACCTGTCCTCACTTTTGGTTTGTTTTGAGACAGGGTTTCTCTCTATAGCCTTGGCTGTCCTGGACTCGTTTGTAGACCTGGCTGTCCTCGAACTGAACTCAGAGTTATCTATCTGCCCCCTCTGCCTCCTTGAGTGCTGAGATTACAGGTGTGCACCACCAAGCCCAGCTACGTCCTCCTTTTTCTTTCTTTCTTTCCTTTCCTTCCTTTCTTTTGTTTTTTTTGAGACAGGGCTTCTCTGTGATGCCTTGGCTGTTGTAGATTTGCCTTGTAGACCAGGCTGGCCTCGAACTCACGAAATCCACCTGCCTCTGCCTCCGGAGTGCTGGGATTACAGGCCTGTGCCACTGTGCCTGGCTTGTCCTCACTTCTCAAAAGGTGGCTGTAGTGTCAGTTAGCTAAGAGCTCTACTCCCAGAGTTGGAGTGGTTTTAATGGCTCTTCCTGCTTTTATCACAAAATCTCCAAAAACATGATTTTGTTGCTGCCTTTTGAGTTCTCGTATTCTCATTTTCAGCAGATCAGCTCTCTGTCACCCTCACACCTCTCTCTCTATCACATGCAGTCCTGTTCTTAGTTAGGACCTACAAGTTTGGTTTTCTGCATTCACCTTGTGATGACTTTGGAAATGCCCATTGCACATGGCTAGGTAGTACAGACAGCCCAGGAACTTGCCTTGCCTAACTTGCCTAACTTTGAATACTCCAGGATTGTGTTTATTTGTTTAGCAGCCTCCCTGCCCCTTCACCACCCTTTCATCTTTGGTGTTACATGTTCCTACATTTGTGAAATATCTTATGGCACTTTCCACCTTGGTCTGATCTAGACAGTGACTCCTGCACTGGCTGACAGCTCATGTTCTGGGCTTGCCTGCGTAGTTAAGGGTTTCCTCTGCTGTGACAAAATGCCATGACCAGAGAAACCTGGTGAAGAAAGAGTTTATTTCACCTGACAGTTCATAAGTTTACCATCCAGGAACGTCAGGGAGTAGGAATCTGGAGGCAGGAACTGGAGCGGAGGCCATAAAGGAGTGCTGCCTACTTGCTTGCTCCTCCTGGCTTGCTTAGTTTGTCTTCTTATACAGCACCTGCCTAGCTGTGGCACTATCCACAATGGGATGGGCCCTTCCAACCTATCATCAGTTAAGAAAATATGCTACAGACTTACCTACAGGCCAATCTTATGGGGGATATTTTCTTGATTAAATTTCCTTCTTCCCAGAAGTAATTGCTGTAATTATGTCTGTAATACATGTCTGTGAGAAATAAGCAAAACATACAGGAAAGAGGGTGCTAGGGACGCAGCTCAGTTGATAGAGCACTTGTCTAGGACAAATAAACAATGACACTTGTCTAGGATGAATAAACAATGACCAGAGTTTGCTTGCCAGCAATGTGGAATGGTGTGATGGTACAGCCTATAATCCCAGATTTGGGAGTTGGAAGCGGGAAGATCAGAAGTTCAAGGTCATTTTTCAGCTACATAGTGAGTTTGAGGCCAGCTTGAATTACATGAGTTCCTGTCTCAAATAACAAACAAACAAAGAAGCACTACTGAAAGAACAAGGCACAGAGTGAGAAACTCTTGCTCTGGTTTCTCCAGGGCAGATGAAGGAGAGGATGGTTTCTGTCTGCATTGCTTTTAAGTTCCATACAACCAGTCTGCATTCTGGTGGAGCTTCAGATTAGTTGAGTTGAGACAGCTGGGCCCCAGGAGTCTAGCTTTAGGACAGCTGTGCATACTCATCTGTCTTGTTCCTTTCAAAAGCTGGGGGATGGGGTGGAAAGGGAGTAAGGGGTTAAGCGTGGGGCTCATGAAACCATAACTGAGCTCTCAAGTTTGTTCTATTCATTGCAGTCAGGCATGGGATGTCAGTGTGTGGGCAGGAGTGGATCTAGGTGAGGTTGGTGAGCTATGCAGGTTTGGTTAAGCCCTTGACATTAAGAGTTTCCTATAAAAATGTATACTTATATCTATATTGTTTCCCTTGCCCATAAATGTTGGTTCGTTGTTTATTGTACTGGACAAGGTCGAGAGCAAAGGCAGGGGCCTAGTTAGGAGGCTGTGTGGGTCGTCTTGGGGAGAGATGCTGGCATCCTGGATTAGGATTAGAGCATCGGAAGGTTGCTGGGGCAATGATATACCAGTACTCAGTCCCAGAGGGCCCTGGACTGGCTAAGGTCAAAGTGTGTGGTCTTCCAGCTGCCATGAGGAAGATTTGTGGGAGGGAGATGTACGGAAGTTTCTATTGCAAAGTCAAGGACTTGCCAAGTCTTGGTGGGTGAATTTGATACTCGATTAGCATCACAATTTCTGATCATACTGTTCTCTCACAAAGAGCCATCAGAACAAGGAGATTCACGGTCTATTCCCTTGTCATGTCACAAAACTGGATTGGTGCCGTCTGCTATGAAAATTCCAATCAGATGGCTTCTTTGTGTAGAAATCAATGGATCCTTTTGTCTGTTCCTTTCCATTTTTAGTGGTGTATTCTCCATGGTTCTCTCTGAGGAGGAATGCCCTTCTGGCATAATCTATCCTTTTT
Organism: Pachyuromys duprasi; assembly: GCA_028658305.1. Taxonomy (NCBI): domain Eukaryota; kingdom Metazoa; phylum Chordata; class Mammalia; order Rodentia; family Muridae; genus Pachyuromys; species Pachyuromys duprasi. The sequence continues at coordinate 135,308,546 of CM053764.1, forward strand.
TGCTACAGAGTTGTGCTGCTCAATGCAACCTTTGTGCTGGATTGGGCCACTCTCAGGTGTCTACTGGAGGGAAACCAGGTGCAGAGGCCTTGGCTTTGAATTGTTGCTTGCTTTTCTGACATTACCAGTGGCCTTAGAGGGAGTTTTGAGAATGTCATTTGGTCCAGTTGCCTGTCACGTTATCAGTAATATGGCTCTGATGAGAGGGACAGGTGGAGAGTGGCTCTGTGGGTTGATGGACCTGGGGTAGGGACCCAGTTTCCCTGTGGCAAACCCACTAGCTTTTGGCCTTTAGGTGACCTTCTCTGAGCTCCAGTTCTTAAAAGTTTGGGAGAATGGACTTTCTGACAAGCTCTGGGTGGAAGACGTGCCTGACACTGCTTTGGTACATTTCACGCTAGTTATCACGAGGGGGGATGTCAGCAGGATTGGTGATGATCCTCCCTCATTGTTGCTGATTATATTGTCTGTCACCTTGCATGGAGAGGAGGAAATGCTTTCAAATGGGAGAAACAACATGAGGACTGGGGGTGTAGCTCAGTTGGTAGATGCATGGCTAGCGTGCAGGAAGCCCTTGATTTGATCCTGACCATCACCTAGGAGTTGGCACAGTAGCACACATCTATCATCCTATTATTTAGAAGGTGGGAGGATCAGAAGGATCAAGGGGTCATCCTTGACTGCAAAGCAAGTTCAAGACTACCCTGGACTACCTGAGACCTTGGTTCACAAATGAAATAACAATCAGTCTGATTGGAGAACTTAGGATCTCTTCATTAGTAATATCACAGAGGTCAGTGTGACAGTTGGAGTGTAATATTGTAAAAAGGCTTTTGAGTTATGTAATAAAACAATGTCCACTTAATACATTGGTGTAGGCCAATGACAACATGAAATATTGAAGCTTTCTTTTAAAGGATGTTTGTTTGGTGTTTTGAAGAGAGTAAAGTGCTTGTTTGGTGATGATTGCTGATGGGAGTGTTCTTTCTGTGAGTCAGACCAGGAGCTGATTTTCTGATCGTGTGTACAATAGCATTGTTGTGTGAAGAAGTTCTAAAAGCCTAGTGTATACCTGTATTCCTAATATCCTGGGACCCTGTTTCAGGAAACAAATAAGTGAGTTCATCAAAACAATCTATTGCCTTTTAAAAGATCGTGCTGAGACTATTTCTGTATAAACGTGGTACATATTAATATCATGAATATGTATATATATAGTATGTGTGCATCTATATTTAGACATGTATACAAATTTACATATATACAAATGTCTAATCTACCACATCTCTATATGTCTAACCTAACTTAACCATCCATTTAGTTTAAATATGCTAATATAAATACTTGAAAAATGTCCATAACCTGTTTCAAATTTACAAGCTTACAGTGAAACATGAGATAGCCTTAGGAGTGTCTGTGTCTTCCAGTTGAGTTGTTTGGGCAGCTGGCATGGACAGAGATTCCTCTGACATTTCAGAGTCTGGCACCTGGACTCACAAATACTCCAAACCCCAGAGGGTTGCTGAATGACAGAGTTTGAAACTTAAGCTGCACAAAAAAAGTTCTTGGAATAGTCCTTTCTATTGTGCTTTGTAGAAACAACTACATTTACTGTATTTCTCATTATTGGCTTAAGTGCCTGTGCATTTAGGAAAGTATCTTTTTTTAAACTTTTTATTTTAGTAGCCATATGTAAGGAACGCTTAAACCTCAATTGGAAGTCTCTGGGAGTGAGAATTTAATTTCTCCTTAAAAAATTGGAGTTGTAGATCTCACTTTTCATTTTCTGTTGAGTTTAAAACTCAGTTTAAGAAGAATCTTTATCTGTGGCATGTATAGATTAATCAAGTCACGGGTATGTGTTGGCCTTCAAATGGACTTTGGATGAGAGCGGACACTTCCCTATGGTTGGAGACAAGGCAGTGTGCACAGTTGGATGTGTACCTGGCTGGTGATCAGGAGACATGATCCTTTGTCCTGAGTTGGGAGATGCTATGTATGTGTAGATCCCTGTGAACCCCAGGCACTGTCCTGGCAACTAGCACCACTCATTCTCCCATCAGCCCTTCAAGATAGATAACCAGGATATGTATGTTTTATCTCTGTTAACTGGTAGGAACTAGGACCTCATGCTTGCCTACCATCCAGCAGCTGATAAATAATTGTATGCAATTATTAAGTTAATTTAAACAAATTAACTTTCAAGTTTTGTATTTTATGTATGTGGATGTTTTGCCTGCATGCATATGTGTACACCATGTGTGTGCAATGCTGGGGGAAGGCCAGAAGAGGGTATTGGACCTCATAGGACTGGAGTTATAGACAGTTGTGTGCAGCCCTGCAGGGGCTCAGAATTGAATCTGGGTCCACCAGAAAGAACCTGTGCTCTTAACAATGAGCCATCTCTCCAGTCCCCTGTAGCTGAATACTCTTGATCCCATGCCATGACACTGGACTCAGCTTGTTAGAGGACTTGTGACATGTCAGCCATAGTACCTGTGCCTTTACCAGAAATGTCTGTTCTGCAACTAAGTATATTTGCAAAAAGGCCCTGTTAGCTTACTGTTTAGTTTTTCTTTATCTGCCGTAATGACAGCAGGCTCTAGGACAGATTTCTCAGAGCTCGGTGTCATTCTGTCTCACAAACCCAGGGTCAATAAGTTAAAGTTAGCAAAATATGCTAGCCGTAGAGAGCACTCAGCAAGACATGTACATCCATTGGCCCATGTCTGCCTTGTGTTTGGTATCAGAGAGATGGTGGGGTGATGGATGAGAAGTGAGGGCAGGTGGCAGTGGGCTGACTACTGTCTGCTAATGGACCTGTAAAGACTTGCATGTGTGTTCAACCCTTTAATTTTTTTTAATATTGATTCATAAAATCCAATTCATTCCCTGTGTTGTTTTTGGTGTTGGACCTTTTGACATTGCCACGTGATGTTGTCATCCACAGAGTTCATGCTTGAGCACTTGGAGTCATGGTCCAGGGAAAATAGGAAACTCCAGGTTATTTTAAGCAATATTTTAAGGCCATGTTCTATGGCCTTAGTTTGGCTTTGCTCATAGCTGGCCTTGACCTCATGTGAACCATAGAATATGAACTGGACGCATCTACCACTATTGGGCAGTTGAGAGACAGGCCAGAAAATGTCTGCTGCTGTCCAAGGAAGAAGACAGGGATAGAAGCAGGTCTGGTCTTACTGGATCAGCGATAAGGCTCTAGGTCATTCCAACATGTAAAAAAGAAAGCACTCAGTTATCATTATATAGAAATGGACATTTCCTCTGTCTGGGTACTATTGCATCATAGTTTTCCATGTGCTAGAACTATTAGACATGCTAGACAGTTCAGCTAGTATCTTGTTGTTGCTGTAAGTGTATATCAGATCCATTTTGTTTTTATTTCTTTGGCCAAACTCACATCAGAAAGCATTTTTCTATTAGCACCATTTCATGGCGATCGTAATGATGTTGAACAGCACCCCCCCCCCCGCACAACTGTTTTTAATACTCCAATTTACTGTTTTTTTTTAATTTTAATTTTATGTTCTTTGGTATTTTGCCTGCATGTATGTCTGTGTGAAGAAGCTTGAACCTGGAGTTACAGACAGTTGTGAGCTTCCATGTGGGTTCTGGTAACCAAACCAGGGTCCTCTTGAAAAATAGCCAGTGCTCTTAACCACTGAGTCACCTCTCCAGCCCCTCCAATACACACCCCCCCTTTGTTTTTTGTTTTGTTTTGTTTTTGTTTTTTGAGACAAGGTTTCTTTGTGTAGCCTTGGCTGTCCTTGAGCTCTCTCTTTGTAGACCAGGCTAGCCTCCAACTCACAAAAGTCTGCCTACCTCTGCCTCCCGAGCGCTGAGATTAAAGGCATATACCACCAGCACCAGGATTCCAATTTACTCTTAAGGGAGTTCTATTAATCTCTTGGAAGCATCATGAGTTCTGAGAGGAAGCAAACCTTAGTGGAAAGTCATCTTGAAAGGGAGTTGGAAAAATGTGTTTCTTAAAGTTGTAGCCCTAGGGTCACAGACAAGTTAAAGGGTAGATTTGGAATTGAGAAACAGTGGGGGAAAATGCCTCTACCTTGTGTCATGTGTATTGGTTTCTCTTCTATTGCTGTGATAAAAGTGCATGACTAAAAGTGGCTTAGGGAAGAAAAGATTTATTTTGGCTTATAGGAATGGAGGATTGAGTCCATAGCATCAGGGACCACACGGCCGCAGGCAGCCAGAGCAGGGAGCTGAGAATTTACATTTCTAACTGAAAGCATAAAGCAGAAATAGCAAACTGGAAGTAGAATAAATTTGAGTATACAAGATAGGTATTCTTTTTGGATTATTGATTTTTTTCTTCATAACTCATGGTGTCAAAGAAATAATTTAAATAAAAGTGTATTTATTAACTTAGGTAGTGCCCAGGATATAATGTTAAAATAATGAAAAATCAATGAGACAATACAAAGAGCAGGACATGATCTTTGAGAGACAGACACACTCCCACATATATTAGTTAGGAAATAAAATGCAAACTCTGATTATAGAGAGGGAGATTTCATCTTAATTCCCTGATACTTAATTGTGACTGCAAGCATGTCTTATTCTTGTAACTTAAAAAGAGTTCTTCAGCTCCCATACTTCTAGGAAGGCTGTGAGCTCCCAAAGCATACCCCCAGTGACATACTTCCTGTAGTAGGACTGTACCACCTCCCCAAACAGTGCCGCCACCTGGAGCTGGGTGTTCAGAGTCCTGAGCCTTGGGGGGTATTTCCTGTTCACTCTACTACATCATGCTAAAGTATTAAAGCTGAAGGCAAATTCCGCTATGAATTATATATCTCGGGCATTGGTGTGTGTGTCCAGTATTGGTTTTGTTTGTTTGTTTGCTTGTTTTTCATGGAGCAAATTCTAGAGTTAGCTGCTGATCCATCCGTTGTTTTAATGACTCAGACAACATTTTTCTCCTTTGGAAAGTCTACTGAGTTTTAAGGATTAAATGACAAAAACGTCAAAGCACTGTCACATAATCCTAGATAACAGTACCTGGTGATTGTTAGAGTGATGTTAGTTGCTGCAACTGATTTTTCTAATACTGTTAGGTGGACAGCTAAAGAATAACTTTCCCATTTATGGACATTCTTACACGTTTATCTCTGCCCACTTGATGCTCTCAGGGAGAGGTTTTGAGAAATGGTCTGTGAACCTCTCCCTCAGCGCTTTGCATAGATTTTGTCACATTCTTAGAAATGTTACATCACCTTTCACTCCTCCAAACAGGAGGTACTCCTCCCTTCCCCACATTAGCTGCCAGTTCTGGGTGGTTTTATTCTTTTGACTGGTTGTCTATCAGGTGGTGTCTTAGTTTCTATTGCTTCAGTGAAACACCGTGACCCAAAAGCAAGTTGGAGAGGGAAGGGTTTATTTTGCTTACACTTTCTTATCATTATTCATCATCAAAGGCAGTCAGGACAGGAACTCAAGCTGGGCAGGAACCTGTAGGCAGGAATGGATGTAGAGGCCACGGAGGGGTGCTGCTTACTGGCTTGCTCCCATTGGCCTGCTCAGCCTGCTTTCTTATCAAACCAGGACAGCCAGCCCAGGGATGGCCCCACCCACAATGGGCTGAGCCCCCCCCCCCCCATCAATCAATAATTAAGAAAATGCCTACAGCCAGATCTTATGGTGGCATTTTTCTCAATTATCCTTTCAGATAATTCTAGTTTGGTGTCAGCTTGACATAAGACTAGGCCAAGTGGTTTGGGGAAGCATACTATTGCTTATTGCATGTATTGGTGAGCTTGATACAGTTTTCCAGAGACAACAATGCAGATAGTTCTACTTTGGAATTAAGACTGAGGAACCAAACAGTCCAGTCAGTGAATGGGCTAATGAGCAGACAGTTCTGAAAAGATAAACCACAAATGCATGTAGATACAAGAAAAAAAAAAAGGTTAAACATCGTTAGCCATCAGGGAGGGCCATGCAGGCTAAAACCACACTGAGGTTCCACCTCACCCCAGTCAGAATGGCTATCGTTAGAAAACAGCAGCAAACACTGGCGAAGCTGCCCAGAGAGAAGAGAGTACCTCTGTACACTGCTGGTGGGAACATAGGTTGATCTAGCCATTATGGACATCAATGTGGAGGCTCCTCAAAAATCGAAAATTAGAAATACCCCATGACCCAGACCGACCATTTCTGGCCATGAAACAAAGAGTTCTAAATCATCTTGACAAAGAGATACTCTCAAACATCCATGCCAACTGCAGCCCTTGTCATCAAAACCAAGTCATGCAGTTGGCAGCAGACGGATACCTAGGAAAATGTGGTATGTATTCACAGTGGAGTTTCATCCAGCCATAAAGAAAATGAAACTGAGCTGGAGAACTGATCCAGTGCATGCAGCCTTTGCTGAGTAAGCATGAGCACCTGACTTCGGATCCCCAGGACCCATCTGAAGTCAGATGTGGTAGCAAGTATCTGTAATCCTGGCGCTCCCACCGTGAGGTGGGAAGCAGAGACAGGACAGGAGAATCTCTGGAATCTTATTTTTTTTCCAAGACAGGGTTTCTCTGTATAACAATCCCTGGCTGTCCTGGACTCCCTTTCTAGACCAGGCTGGTCTCGAACTCACAGAGATCTGCCTGCCTTTGTCTCCTGAGTGCTGGGTTAAAGGCATGTGCCACCACGCCTGGCAAATCCCTGGAATGTTAAATGCTGTTGTACACAGCTGCAAACAAGAGACCAGGTCTCCAGGTGAAAGGCAACGGCTGCACCCTGATTTTGACCTGTCCATTATGCATAATTACTTACATATACAGAGAGTGGGGGAAGAGGAGGAGGGAGTAAGAGAGAATAAAGGGAAAAAAAACACAATCAAATTGTTAGTTACAGAGAAAATGGATAGAATTGGGAAGAGGCAGACTTGGGCAACTATTACATGTTTCTTCTCACTCACAGATCCTAGATTTTGTATAGACATATACAATTATCTGTAGATAGGACATGAAAGTAGAAGAGAGATAGTCCAGATGAGACTGTGAGAGGGGGCAGAGAGGAGGCAGAAGAGTGAAGGAGGAGGAAGTAGAGGAGGAAAGTAAATACAGTCAAAGTATATGATGAATTTGTATGGAGTTATTTTTATGAAACCTGTCTCTATGCACAGTGAATATATATCAAAAACAATTTTAAAAAGCTGGAGTAGGTAAGGTACTTTCTAGCTTGTTTTACTAAGTCAAGCATCCTCCATGTTTTGTTGGCATCGTTTTTCTCCCCACAGGGTGGGGTGGAGGAACACTCATCTCTGAGAAGTACTGTAGGATGATGGGAAAGTGTTTATTTACGGGGCTTTTGGTTGATACATGCACGACTCTTGTTAGCTGTTGGACATGATGGAAAGGAAGAGAAGTCTGGCAGCAGAGGACAGTGGAGTGAGGCATTCAGAGACAAAGCAGTGAAGATGCCGGAGTTTAGTATGGATGTGGATTCAGGGTGATTAGAGGTGTTTGGAGGCCTGGGCATCATTTCTAGACCAAGGGTGCTACAAGGACACAGGCTTTGGTATCATCTAGGATACAAGATTTGGGTCAGAGAAAAAGTTAGTGACCTAGATACCTGCTACTCATGAAGAGGGAATGAGTACTGTGAGGGTGAGTAGCAGTGGGTAAGTGGATTGACATGGTGGCTGTGGTAAGAAGTTCCAGTGGGTGGTTAAGCCGGGACCTTGGAAACTGCCCTCCCAGGTCCTTCTTCAGAGCCAGGCTTAAGATTAAGAAGTCCCTGGAGGGCTAAGAGGACACAGTTGCTAAGGTGTTGGCTGTGCAAGCGTGGGCACCTGAGTTCAGCCCTCACAGAACCCGCATAAAACAGAACCAGGGACTTTAATCCCAGCATTCAGGAGAAAGAAACAGGAAGATACCTGGGGCTTGCTGGCCATGTAGTCTAGAATCCGTGAACTCCAGGTTCGTCAAGAGACTCTCAAAAATAAGATGGAGAAGCAGTTGTGGAGGGCGCCCTCAGGTACATACGCTTGTGAAGTCATTCAAAAGAAGCGGTAGGAGCCATTTGAGAATAATGATGAAGTCCTGGAGGGGCTGGAGGGGCAGAGGACAGAGCGCTGTTGTGTACAGCAAGCTGTTGGTGGGCTCTTCCTGTGTAGTTACTGGCCCCACATACCAAGGGGTCCAGGGTTTGGTCCGAGGCTCTGTTCTTGTCATCTCATTATCCATAACTGATGAACAGGGCTTGCAGGTTCATTTTACATCGGGCCTTTGAAGGTTCTGTATCTGTCTTTAAAGATTAGGGAATGGGAGACCAGCTGAGAAGAGGCAAGGCGAACACGCTAAGCAGGTGTGGACTCAGGTTGGAATGGCCGGATAGCCAGGAGACATAGGTTAAGTAAAGGGAGAATTATCTCAAGTAGGTGTGTGGTGGCCAGTGCTGTTCGTTACTCTGCTTGGAAGGTTGAAGATTAGAGGTTCAAGGACAGGCCGAGTCCAAAAAAAAAAGAAAAAGAAAATGAAAAAAACTAGAGTCAAAGAAAGGTTGCAGTGGAGCATGTGTGTTCCTTTGTCTACAGCCCTGAGTTCCTCTGGTGACCATTGGGCAGAACCATTCTCTGTTAGAGAGCTGTCGTGTGCCTAGGGCGTGTATTTGCCAACTCCTCGCTTCTACCCAGCAGGTGAAGGTAGGATGTCACTCCACTGTGTTAGTAAAAACTGTTCTTACACAGTGCTGTGTTTTACACCTTTGAGGTGTAAACCCACCCCACCCCAACCCGTTCCCCAGTTGCAAAGCCTTGCTCTAAAAGGATCTGAGCTCTCTGTCTAGCCTCAACTTCTTGCAGCCTTTGAGCTAAATCCAGGCATTATTATTTTTATAAAGTATTTATTAAATTTATTTTTTTAAAGGTTCTACATTTTATTACTGGACAAACTTCACCCCCAATTTAGGCAAGACCAAGTCTTGAGGTTCAAAATGTAAAATTCCATCTGGTAGGACTGACTGATAATCACAGGACCCAGTTGATAATGATGATTCATAAACTCCATATAAACCTTCAGTCTTGCCATTGTTCGAATCCTTACAGACCCAGCTTCGTTCTCCTCCAATGTCTTCTCTTGGAGTTGTACCTGATTTTGTTACCAGTTTTCATCCGAATCCGTTGAGGAATAGGACGATTCTGCTTTTGTTTCTTGGCCAGGAATCGCTTGATTCGGAAAGTCTTGTGAGAAGACATAGCAAGAAGCCAAGTTAGGCGTAAGGCTCACGATGGAGGAGGAAAGGAGAAGAGCAATTTATTTATTTTTATTAATTACAATTTATTCACTTTGTATCCCAGCTGTAACCCTCCCACCCCCTCCCTCATCCTTTTCCAACCCCACCCTTCTCTCCTCATCTCCTCCCATTCCCCTTCTCCAAGTCTACTGATAGGGGAGGTCTTCCTCCCCTTCCCTCTGACCCTAGACTATCAGGTCTCATCAGGATTGGCTGCATTGTCTTCCTCTGTTGCCTAGTAAGGCTGCTCCCCCCTCAGGGGGAGGTGATCCAAGAGCCAGCCACTGAGTTCATGTCAGAGACAGTCCCTGTTCCCCTTACTGGGGAACCCACTTGGAGACTGAGCTGCCTTGGGCTATATCTGTGCAGGGGTTCTAGGTTATCTTCATGCATGGTCCTTGGTTGGAGAATCAGTCTCAGAAAAGACCCCTGTGCCTAGATTTCTTGGTTCTGTTGCTTTGCTTATGGAGCACCTGTTCCCTCTAGGTCTTTCTATCTTCTCCTTCTTCCATAAGATTCCCTGCACTCTGCCCAAAGTTTGGCTATGAGTCTCAGCATCTGCTTTGATACCCTGCTGGGTAGAGTCTTTCAAAGGCCCTCTGTGGTAGGCTCCTGTCCTGTTCCCTGTCCATCTCTTTTGCCTTTCTGAGTGAGGATTGATCATCTTACCCAAGGTCCTCTTGCTTGCTTAGTTTCTTTAGGTGTACAGATTTTAGTATGTTCATCCTATATTATACAGCCTACAGATTGGGAAAGAATCTTCATCAACCCTCTATCTGACAGAGGGACTAATATCCAAAATATATAAAGAATTTAAGAAGTTAAACAACAACAACCCAAGTAATCCAATTAAAAAATGGGGTACAGAGCTAAACAGGGAATTCTCAATATAGGAATATCGAATGGCAGAGAAACACTTAAAGAAATGCTCAACATCCTTATTCGTCAGGGAAATGAAAATCAAAACAACCCTGAGTTTCACCTTACACCCATCAGAATGGCTAAGATCAAAAACTCAAGTGACAACACATGCTGGAGATGATGTGGAGAAAGGGGAATCCTCCTCCAGTGCTGGTGGGAATGTAAACTTGGACAACCATTTTGGAAACCAATCTGGCGCTTTCTCAGACATTTAGGAATAGTGAAAGCACTCCTAGGCATATATCCAAAATATGCTTAAGTATACAATAAGGACATTTGCTCAACCATGCTCTGTAGCAGCTTTATTTGTAATAACCAGAACCTAGAAACAACCCAGATGTCCCTCAACTGAGGAATGGATACAGAAATTGTGGTACATTTACACAATGGAATACTACTCAGCAATTAAAAACAAGGAACTCATGAATTTTTCAGCAAATGGTGGGATCTAGAGAAGATCATCTGAATGATGTATCCCAGAAGCAGAAAGACACACAGGGTATATACTCACTTATAAGCCAGGTATTAAGTCTCTTCAGAAGCCTCAGCACGCTGTCTCGTTGTCGTGAGTACCCTCTCCTTTGAAAGTACCCAAGGTGTTAACAGTTTTAAATTTCACTAATTTAAGAAGTATTAAATTAGACGTGATTTTAATTTGAATATGATGATGAAGGCCATAAGCAGGTATTTTTGTTGTTGTTATAGTTTTTCAAGACAGGGTTTCTCTGTTTAGCCCTGGAATTTACCCTGGAGCCCAGGCTGGCCTCGAACTCATAGATCTGCCTGCCTCTGCTTCCCAAGGCTGGGATTAAAGGTGTGTGCCACCACCACCTAGCCCATAAGCAATTATTTTAATGTCTGTTTGCTCATGGCATAGTATACTGTGGGACTGACCCCTCTGCCTGGTTGTCCTGTTTGGTCTCCTTTGGGGGTCAGAATTCCTGTGATCCAGATTCTACCCCTCTTCTGAGATACCCCAACCCCTGGCATCTTTGATATGTGATCTAGCTACTTCGTTCTGGCCATGGTCTTGAGATGGGGTTGAGCTCTGAGTGTGGTTTGCTGGTCAAATTGTACCTGGCCAAGAGCGTTGGACCCAGGAGTTCATGTCTGCCTTGCCCCCAGTCATCACCAGACTCAACAATGTTTTAACCCGGAAGAGTGTTCTATCATATACTCCTATCTTACTTATTATTCATTGATTTTACAATGCTGTTCTCTTTCTGCAGCAAGCAGAGACCACACAAATGAGCTTCTCAAAGGTCTTGCTGCTAGGCCATCTTGCTAAGGCAGCAGCTCTCAACCTGTGCGTTAGGGCCCCTTAGGGGTCACATATCTGATATTTACATTATGATTCATAACAGTAATTAAATTATAGAGTTAGAAAATTATAGCTATAAAGTAGAAGCAGAATAATTTTATATTTGGGGGTCCCCACAACTTTAGGAACTGCATTAAAGGGGCACAGCAATAGCAGGGTTGAGAACCCCTGCTCTGAGGTGTTTCTTAGACAGCAAGTGGCTTAAGTCCTGCTTCCCCCAGCCCTGCCCCCCTGGCATGCACCAGGCACATTGGATTTAGTGGCATCTACACGACCTCAGCTTGATTTAATCCCTTTGTTTTAAGGGCCTGTCTCCACGTGCAGTCATAATGTGAATACTGAGGGTTAGCATGTCCAAAGGATGATTTTTTTGAGAAATATTTTAATATTTTTTTTCTAAATATTTAAAACCTTTTCATTTCTCTGTGTGGATATGCCTGTGCCACGCTGCTTGTAAGTCAGAGGACAGCTTGTGGAAGTAGCTTCTCTACTAACACATGGCCTCCGCAGATTGAACTCGGAATGTCGAGCTTGGTGGCATTCACTTTTACCTGCTGAGCCATTTACTGATGGTGGGGGGCAGTTCAGCCTGTAACTTAATTTTAAATCTTTTATGATAATACACCTATGTCCAGGAGATTGTTGGGTCTTTTTAGAAGGTGCTGAGCCAAAAAGTCTGGTGCTGTAAGGCTCTGTTAGTTGGTTGTTTCTAGGAGTTGGTGAGACTGAAATGTGTCTTGGCAGAAGGCCAGCCTCACACTTAAGAGGCCTTGATGTGTTTACTTGATGTGTTTGTCCTGACTGGGAACAGTGTTGACGCTTCTGTTTTCTGAGCTGAAGACAGAAGCTTTGCATAAGCTGAGAGTGACAGAGGGGAAAGTGCACATGGTAAAGATGAACTGTTACGAGGGTTCCTTTAAGACAGGATGTACTGTCAACATTTACCGAAGGAGGAGGGAGATGGACACCTGATGCTATCTTCCTGGGGCTGTTCTGCCTCTGCTCTCATTGCATTTTGAAGAGGGCATCTTGGCAGGGAGTCTGAACTCTGGTGTCCAGGGAGAAGGCTCTTTAGGCACCTGGGATGTGACGTGTGCAGGGAGTAAGGCAGTGTGGTTCAGGGATGAGCAAGCACCCAGTGTGTGCTGCTTCCCAGAGTAGAATTAGAATTGCAGTCCTTTGACCTTGGCACCAACTGGGGAGAGTTACCAAGGTGAAGACAAGGCCTGTGTAGATGCCTCAGGACACACTCATGCCCTTGACTGTCCTGCTTCCTTCCTCTTCATTGTGTAGACTTTTTTTTCCAAAGAGAGACATCTTACCTCCAAGAGACTACTGATACTGGGTAAGATTCTTCTCAACAGGAGAGATTGGCTCACTTCTGAAGCATCAAAAAACTCTATAAACTCACCCATTGTCATTATAATTTTATATTACCTCAAGATTCTTTTAAAATATTTTTAGTATAATAAGCCTGTGCAATATGTATGTGTGTTCACATATTTGTGTGTGTGTATGTAAGTGTATGTGTCTGTGTGCCTTTATGCGTTACATGTAGGTCGTTCCATGCATATGAAGATCAGAGGACAACTTCAGCTGTCAGTCTTTACCCTGTCCCTTATTTGAGACAGAGTCCCTGGTTCACTGTTCTTGCATCAGGCGGGTTGGCCTCTGAATTCCCAGGGATTCCTCTGCATCCATTAGTGTGCTGCTGACCACAACTATGTGGCTTATGGGGATTCAAACTCAGGTCCTTGTGCTTACTTAGAAAGCACTTTACCCGCTGAGCTATTTCCTCAGTGCTTCTAAACAGTTTTTCAGTGCAGTCGCTGGGATCAAACCCAGGCATTCCGGCTTGCTAAGCAAGCACTGTGCTGGGCTACCACAGAGCCCTATCTATCTCAAGATCTCTGTGCTGCTAGGTCATCATCAAGTCATTTACTTGGGTTACATTTCTTTTTTTTTTTCCCTCCAGGAATCTGTGTAGGTCTCAAGGTGGCGAGCTTTATTCAGCAGGAGCAACTCTGGAAGGGCCTGGTTGGTGTTCTAAATTCAGATGTTGGGTTGGGAACTAAATTAAGAAAATGAATGGATTGAAGATACACGGACACTGAAAATTTCGAATCTTTTTCTTTACTGGTTGTGTGTGATGTGTGGTGTCTGACCGTTGATCAGGTGTGTAGTGAGAACTGAAGATTTCTGCGGGTAGCACTTGAACTTCACATGGTTTGACCCAGTCAGGCTCCTTTGGAGTTTTCAGTGTTGAGACTTGCTAGGGTATGTTCGGAGGACAGGTGGATTTTTTTTCTTTTTTCTTTCTTTTAGGAGAGGGATGGTTCATAATGTCTCATTATTAATGAGCATCTTAGTGGAATTGGCTGAACAGCATGTCTTTCTGTGTCCTTAAGGGATAGCACCTTTTGGTTCTCAAATCAGGATCTCCATTCACCTGCTGTTTTACTCTGCCTGCCTGGACTCTCTGTGGTTCTGGTTTTGATAAATAATACCTTTGGGGTTGAAACTATTGTTCCTAGTGCATAAGCAGAAGACTGGAGGCACCAGTGACTGACAAGAAGCTGACAAGAAGCATTTTAGGTCTCAGGTACTGTGTATTTCTTTGCTGAGGCGCGAGGGAGGGACTGAGAGCAGCTGTCTGGGAGGGCTGCAGTAACTTCTGTGGTGGTCTGGGGGGCTGCAGTAACTTCTGTGGTGGTCTGGGGGGGCTGCAGTAACTTCTGTGGTGGTCTGGGAGGGCTGCAGGAACTTCTGTGGTGGTGGTGGTGGGTCCTGGGGGCTGTAGTAGCTGTCCTGGGGTAGGCACACTGGTTGGCTGGCTTGGCCATGGTGGCTGTGGTTAGACTGAACTTTGCATCCTTGGCGGACCTTGGTCCCATGGGCTGGTGTTCTGAGTGTCCTCCATTTGCTGTGGTCTTGTCTCACTCCCCCTCTTGCCCCAGGTGAGTGAAAATAACCCTTGCTGCCCCAGTTAGAAACGTATTCTGAACTTTGACTTTCATGGGAGTCCAAGGAAACAAGAGATAGGAGTCTAGCTTATTTTTAATAGATTTCACAACATGGCTATTACTGCCTGAAAACTAAACAGCCTTGACTTTTGGAAATCCTTCCTGTTCCAAACACTCATTCCTCAGGCACTTGCCTCAAATGATTTTTAACCTTTGCCTGTCCGTGGGTCTTCCTGGCCTTGGTTGCTGGAGCTAGGCCAAGGGTAGTAACCTGGCCAGTGTTGCACATTGCTACTCAGCTGTACCCAGCTTCCTGCATGCTCTGCCCGGCCTTCTGTTTTCTTTCTCTTCAGTGTTTGTCCATCTCCCTTGTCAGGGCTTTGCATTCTCACCTTGCTTCCCATCATGCATCACAGCCTGCTTTAGGAGGTCCCCAGTAAATGGTGGTCCTTCTGAAAAGTACATTTCTGTCGCAAAGGAGATATTTACTAGTGTTTAAGTGGAAGGGCAAGGGTCCAGAGGCAATATGAGTATACAGAATTCACCATAGCTGGGCAGTTCACAAGATGGTTCTGAAAGAGGAAGCTATGCTGCTAGGTGGGCTGTGAGGAACACTCAGTGTAGCATGTATGAATGAATGTAAGTATACACTCATGTTCAGGGTTGGAGAGTGTGCATGTGTGCGTGTGGTGTGTGTGTGTGTGTGTGAGAGAGAGAATTTGTGCAGGTGTGCTTGTCCATGTGAGTGCTGTGGGGGCAAGAGATTGATCTCCTCTACAACTTTCTGCCTTTACCAGGAGCTCACTATTCTGGCAAGACTGCCTGGGTCTTCAGTTCAATTCCACTGGTCAATATGTCTGTGAGATGCCGGCATCATGCTGTTTTTATTATTATAGCTCTGTCGGTAATACGTTTTGAGGTCAGGAATGGTGACACCTTCAGAAGGTCTTTTATTACTTGGGATTGTTTTTAGCTATTATGGTTTTTGTTTGTTTTTGTTCTTTTTGTTGTTTGGTGTGTGTGTGTGTGTTTGTGTGTGTGTGTCTGTGTCTGTATGAAGTTGAAGACTCAATTTCTGTGAAGAATTGTGTTGGGGTTGTGATGGAGATGGCATTGAATCTGAGTGCTTGTGTAAAGATGGTTATTTGTATAATATTAGTCCTAGCCATCTATGAGCATGGGAGATCTTTGTACCTTCTGATAATCTTCAATGCCTTAATATGTTTATAATAGTCTTTTTCTTGCTGGCTAGGGTTCTCCCCCATCCACCCGTATTTTTGTGGCTATTGTATGCTATATACTATTTCCCTGATTTTTTTTTTTCCCCTTCAGTTCATTTGTCAATTTGCATTAGGAAGGCTACTGAGTTTTGTGTGTTAGAAAGTGTTTAGCAGCTGTAGAAGTTGCATGGTGGAGTCTTTACTTTAGGGTCTTTTATGAATAAAATCTTATCATATGCAAATAAAGATACTTGACCTCTTCTATTCCTGTTTGTACCCCTTACCCTCTCAGTTGTCTTACTGCTCTAGCTAAGACTTCAAGTATAATGAGTAGGTATGGAGAAAGTAACATCCCTGTCTTGATCTGACCTTAGAGGAAATGCTTTGAGTTTCTCTCCATTTATGTTGATGTTTGCTGCGGGCTTGCTATAAATCACCTTTATTATGTTGAGGTATGTCCCTTGTATCCCTACTCTCTCCAGGACTGTTATTATATTTTGCCAAAGGCCTTTTCTGCATCTAATGAGCTGATCATGTGGTTTTGTCATTCAGTTTGTTTACATGGTAGATTCTGATTTATGTATGTTGAACTATCCCTGCATCTCTGGGATGAAGCCTACTTGATTATGGTGAATGATCTTCGAGATGTGTTATTGGATTTAGTATGCAAGTACTTTGTTGAGAATTTTTACATCTATGCTTATAAGAGATATTGGTATATAATATTTTTTGTTGTTTGTTCTCGGTATCTGTGTGGTTTTGGTATCAGGCTAATAGTGGCTTTGTAAAAAGAGTAAGAAATGTTCTGTCAGTTTCTGCTTTGCAGAATACTTTGAGTGTTGTGGTTAGTGCTTCTTTGAAGGTCTGGTAGAATTCTGTGCTGAATCCATCTGGCCCTGGACAATTTTTGCGGGGGGGGGGGGAGGAGATTAAATTACTGGTTCTATTTTACTAGAGATTATAGTCCATTTAAATTCTTTTTTCATGTTGATTTAACTTTGATAGGTCATATATATATCAATAAATCATCTGTTTCTTTGGGTTTTCTAGTTTGGTGAAATAGATATTTTTAAAGTATATCTGTATGATTGTCTGACTTTCCTCAGTGTCTGTTGTAATGTCTCCTTTTCATCTCTAATTTTATCTATTTGGATTCTCTCTCCTGTGTGTGTGGGATTTTTGTTGTTTTTGTTGTTAAATTTGTCAGTCCTGTTGAGTTTTTTTCAAAGAACCAACTCTTTGTTTCATTTTGTTTGTTTGTTTGTTTTTGTTTATTTGTTTCAATTTTATTGATTTCAGCCATGACTTTGATTACTTCTTCCCTCCTATTTTGGGGCTATCTTATTTATTTCCCCTTGCTTTTCTAGGCCTTTCAGGTATGCTGTGACTCACTAACACACCTCTTTGGAGGCTGAACCTGTACACATACTGTAATAGAGATCTTCTCTCTTACAGTTTAAATAAAATCTGTGCAGACAGCTTGACTTAGTTTTCACTTGGAGTTAAGAAGGCGCTAAAGAGAGGCTCATGGGTAAGAGTGGGTGCTGGTCTTACAGAGGACCGAAGTCAGGAGACTCACAACTGCCTGTAACTCCAGCTCTAGGGGGATCCTATGCCTCTGGTCTCTGTGGGCATGCGCGCGTGCACACACACACGCATACAAACACAAACAAGAAGCCCAAACACTGCAAATTAGAACCTAGATAAGCCCTTTAATCTCAGGCATTTTATAAGGAAACCTGCCAAGCTAATCCATTTCTGTTTCACTTTTTTAAAGGTGTAATTTAAAACAGAAGGCAAGTTTCAGATAAGTTAGGGAGTAGAGGTTTTCCAGAGCCAAAGTTACCTTGTTAATATGTTATCTTGTAGCTAAAAAGTTCATCTCTGTAATAAAGTGATGAGGTGACAGGCAGAGGTTGTCTGGGTTGGCTTTGGGAGTCTCTGGCCTTGGACAGTTCCATCAGTGATCCCCACCATCCTCACATCTGCTGGCCTTTGGCGGGAGCTTGTAGCTCTCTTGGTCCATAGCACTGGGCTTTGGGCCTTCTCCATGTTTCTGATAAGTGGGCTCAATTCCATCTGCAGTGTCTCCTGAGGCCAAGATTGTCTTCTTCCTCTTGCCTGGTGGTGATTCTGTTTTTTCCATTTGGTTTCATAGTTCAGGGTTGCAGGGTTGGAGCTGGCTAAACTGCTTTTCTAGGATGTCTTTCTTGTCATGTCTATATCCCTGAAGCGATGAAGTGTGAGCATTGGTACTCTTCCTAAGAGGAATTTTATAGATCAGCAGAGTGGGCTCTGCACTGTAAATCGTTTTTGGAATAAGAACAGTACTACACAGAACTCCCAAATGCTGTAGACAGAGACTAGTATCTCATTTCTATGTTCATGCTAATTGGAGACAAACAGGGAGAAAGCACACGTTTTGAATGATGTGTGCAGCATAAAGGAAGTGGGAAGTGTTCATTATTCCTGTGCTTTCTCTTGGAGACCTCTCAACCCTGCATATCAAGTACTCTGCATACTGCACTTCCTACTGAGATGAAGGTCTGGCTTCTCATGTGTGAGTCTGAAAATGTCAGCATTCAGCAATGAGGAGGGATACTGAGACCCTCTGGTTCATTTCCTGCCCCTGTTGGTTCCTCTGGTTGGAAGTCAGCCTTACTTTCTGGCTAGAACAGACTGGGGGCATGCCCTGTTCCAGGAGGCCGCTGGTTCCCAGTAGGGCTCCAGTAAGGACCAGAAGTTCCCTCCCTGCTGTGAAGCATGTCTGCTTTCTGCATATTTCCCTGGACTGAGCTTTCTCCCTCTTCCTAACAGAAAGTGACATTGCTTTTGCTACTGTCCTGGTTCCTTCCTGCAGAGAGAATATGCTTGCTTTTTTTTTCTTTCTTTCTTTCTTTCTTTCTTTCTTTCTTTCTTTCTTTCTTTCTTTCTTTCTTTCTTTCTTTCTTTCTTCCTTTCTTTCTTTCTTCCCTAAAACAAGGCTAAGAATTCATATAGTATATTTTTAATAACCTTTCAAAAGTTAGTTGTTTTAAGTGTATGAGCATTTCCCCCGCATATATGCATGTGTACCAAGTCATGCCTGGTCCCAGTGTCAGAAGGTGTTAGATAACCTGGAACTGGAGTTGTGGATAGTTGTGAATTACCATGTGGGTACTAGGAAATGAACTTGGGTCCTTAGAGCAACAAGTGCTCGTAACTTCAGAGCCATCTCTTTGTCTCCTTTTATATCGTTCTTAATATACCTTCTGTTACTTTGACTATTAACTATCCTGGCTACTTAACACATGTTTTTACGTTGTTAATTCAACTCAGTGGTTTTCATTTTAAAAAGTCAAGGAGGATACATGGAGAGAACTCTTATCTTTCCTGCTGCCTCTGTGCCTAGAATCTGCCAGTGTCACCAGATTCTTGTGTCCTTACCAAGTTTTCACTATGAACTTTCAAACAAATATTTGTATGCATGGCTACTTCCTCCTCTCCTTCTTACATAAAGGCTGTCACACATCACACAATGTTCTGCTTCCTATTTTTATTTATTTATTTATTTTAATGTGCCAGTCTATTTTGGACCGTCAGTCACACCTGTATGTACAGAACACTGTCATCCTTTCTTAGGTTGGCTTAGTTCTATTGTATACATTTCATCCTATTTTTAAACACTAATAGTGTTCCACTTAAATTATGGCACTTTGGTTCTGAACATCATGCTGGCCAAGGCAGTTGGCATGAAAGCCTTTGGTCTGGACTTTGAATAGTACAAACAAGTTACCCTGTCCTGTCACTCAGTCCTGTAGACCTTGAGATAAAATAAAGCCCCAAAGATTGCCAAGCTTCCCTCTCATCTCTTCTGTCCTGCTGTTTGCCCTGAAGTGAGCAGTCAGGCGCACACACTACCACCAGACCCAGCCTAGGCTGCTTGGCCCTCTACCCAGTCCTGATGAGAGAACTGCTGGATTCTGATGTGGTCATCTGATAACCTTACCCAGTCGTGTAGAGCCACTGCAAATTGGATTAACTGACTGTTCGTGTCCCCATCTATGCCGTCTTGTCTCAAAACATTGTGGTGTTGGGTGGATCTAATCCCTGTGAATAACCTTGGGCATTTCTAATGGGTATGACTCGGGCAGGAGCTAGCACCTGGGCACAGTGGCACTCTTGTTAACTCTGCTTTGGCCATAACTTCATGTGATCTTCTGGTCCAGAGAAGGAGTGACCCAGCTGGTAGAAGTCCTTGCCTGCTATGCTTGCAGGGCAACCGAAAGCTGTTAGCCTCCTCAGAGAAGGACTTGCTCTCCAGTGTTCCTTCCTCTATCTCCCGGCAGCTCTTGGGATCAAGCTCAAGTCTTTATACATTCTAGGTGGGCACTTCGCCAGCTGAATTTTATCCCCAGCCCTCTGTTACCCCTTCCTTTAAAGAATGTACGTATCCACATGCCTGGTCAGAGGATAATCTGTGGGATTCGCTGTTCTCTCTCCACCTTGTTGATGCCTGGGATCCAGGCTTGACGGTACCTGTGTCTGCTGAGCTATTCCTGCTGCCCACTCCTCCACTTTCTGATGCTCACTATTTGTTGTTCAACCTCTTGGTTTTTTTTGTTTATTTGTTTGTTTTGTTTTTGTTTTTTAACATTAGCACTGTTTAGTCAACTTCCCTGCAGTTTCAGGTGCTCTGTTCTTTGCCAGAATCCGGGAGGACAGTCTTGTGTCAAGCCAGTTGAGAGGCAGGCACCTTCAGGTGCTCTCTCTCTCTGGCCGTGAGAAGTTGCATGTGTCCCTTTATCCTCATGAACTGCTCAATGCTCCTGCTGCCAAGGCTTCATTTTCAAGAAGAGAAGCTAGTTTAGAGAGCAGTGGAAAGAATGGGCCAGGAGAGTGACAAGGTACTGTGGGGCCCACACAAGAAGACGTAACTGGTCTAGGGCCCCTAGAAAGTCTGTTCCAAACACAGCCGTAGCTGTGCTGACAACTGCAGGGCAAACAGACAGAGCACAAGCAGCAAACCAGCAGTTCTGCAGAAGCAGTGCCTGTATATAATCTGCAGAATTATAATGGTTTGTCTTGAGGTTTGGGATGTGCGCATATCTGTCACCCACCAGAATACAACAGAGGCGTCTCTCAGTGACTGTATGACTTCATAGAGCCAGCAGGAAAGCCCAGGTAACAGGTGCTGCTGTCCCAGGGCCTCAGGTCCTGAAACTCAGTTTCCCCTCTTGCCTTCTTTCTGGTCACGGTGGATCAGCTCCGAATGGCCTCTAGCTTTAGCTCATGTATGGATGGGTGCTTAACAAGGGAATCACAGGTAACCAGGAAGGAGGAAGAAATTACATTCTGAGCATGAACCCAGCAGCAAATGACGTATTAATAGGAATGAATTCAAGACTTAGCTAAAAAAGCAGAGGAAATCTGTGGTGCCAACAGAGTCAACTCGGGGGCCATTTGTAGGATGGGGTGGGGAGGACCTTATCAGTCATGTCTCATGGTCAGAATACAACCTGATCCATGGAAGCAGGTGGCTGTCTGGAAGTAGATACCTGCAGAGGGTCCCATCCAGTGGAAAGTGCAGTACCTGGGAAGCAGCAGCAAGGAGTGAGGGTGGGCCCATTACGAAGCTAAAGCCTCCCATGCGCACCAGGCAGCTTGTGATGACCTGCAGTTCAGCCACGGGGGGGGGGAGTACACGTCATTGCCCCCGTGTCTACCCAGAGGGTAGCTCCTAGTGTAAGTGCCACTCTTGCTGAGTTTTATCTCTGAGGCCTAGGGACATCTTCTTGATGGCCCTTGGGACCCTGGCTCTTTTCCATTCCTTTTTATTTAGACTATACATTCCAATCAAAACCCAGGCCTCAGTTTTTTTTTTGTTTTTTTTGTTTTGTGTGTGTGTGTGTGTGTGTGAGAGAGAGAGAGAGAGAGAGGTCACTTACACTGTCATGAAAAAAATGCAGAATTTTAGATCCTGAGCTAAGAGTTCTGGCCTGTGACACAGGGCTGCTATTTGTGGTGGCCATTTTTAGAACTGCAAACACGGGATGATTCTCAGTGATCTCAGAGGAACTTAGAAATGTTTCCTGTCTTCTGATTAGAGGGACAGAACAAAAGGACCGTTGATAAGTGGATCCTTTAAAAGCCTTTTATAGGGAGTTTGACCAACTGTTCAGTTAAAAAAATTTTTTTAAATTAACTGAGGAAAGTTGCTATGCTTGCTGGCTCCTTCACTTAGTGGCCTTGTTCTGTGATAGCCTCCTCCATGCTTCCTTATTTCCTGTTCACTGTGGCTTCCTGACGTGACGATTTAATGTTTCTAGCGGGGATCACTGTGAAACATCACGTCCACCCAGAAGAACTCGAATGCCTTTTGGGGGCTTCTGCATTCTGACCGCACACCATGTGTTGTGACCCTGCACTTGTGTATTTCAGCCATGCTTTGTATATTCTGACGAAGTGCCGTGAGTGACATGCCCCTGTAGCACTAAGCTATATCTACAGCCCTCTTTTTGCTTTTTAATTTTGAAGCAAGGTTTCACAGAGGCTGGCATTTAATTCTCACTCCTTGAGCTTCCCAAATAGCTCGGATTATAGGTCTGTTCCACTAGGGTTAGCCAGAAAGAACTGTCTGTCTGACCACCCACTATTTCTGTGTGTGTGAGTTCAGGCACACCTGTGCCATGGCACCATATGTGGTCACAGGAAAACCTTGATGAGAAGCATTCTTCCATCAGTGAAATGAGCCAGTTCAAGAAAAGTTAAAGTATTTAAGTGAAAGTTTATTGGGAGCAGTTCTTGGTGGGTTTATCTGTCCCAAAGTATGAGGCTAGGGAAGTTGCCATGCAAGGGGAGATAGAAAAGTGGAGAGAGAGAGAAAGAGAGAGAGAGGGAGAGAGGGAGAGAGGGAGAGAGAGAGAGAGAGAGAGAGAGAGAGAGAGGTGGGTGGGGAGCAGAGAGAGGGAAGAATGTAGAAAGATGGAAGGAAACTAAATGTCTGGATTACATAGTGAAGAGCCTCTGGGAGAGGGGAAATCCCAGCCTCTGCGCTAGAGAGTTCAGGGTAGAGGGCGGGGCATGCCAGCTATGCCCTGTAACAGGTAGGGACTGAGGGATGCTGGGAGAGCCTGGAGCCAGGCACCTCAACTATTTGTCCTGGCTTTGAAGCCCAACACTTGAGTACTAGTTTGTATCTTCTACTTTGGTTGAGGTGGTATCTCCTTTGTGTGAACACCACCAACAAAGCTGGCCTTCGAGCATCTAGGGGTTGTCTTACCTCTGCCTTGAGTCTTGCCTTAGTAGCATTGGGATGGCAGGCATTCATTGTGGCACTTGATTTTTACTTGAGTTCTAGAGATTCAAACTCGGGTCTTTTGACTTGCATGGCAAGACCCTCTGCGCAGTCTGCTTAGCCCTAGAACATTTATTCTACCTAATACATAGTAGGGGCATATTTGTTGTCATAGTGCTGAGCCTAGTCCTCACTCACTCATCAGCCTTCGCCTGCTTTCACCTCATCTGTTCAGCTCCCTCTTCCCAAGGGACAGAGCTTATAGGTAGAATGATGTCGAAAAATGAAACATGCTAAGAACTCAGGTTAACCACTTTGAATGTCACTCAGGGCCAGACACAAAGGCATCTGGTGTTGTCCTTGCGGGAGAAATGTCACGTGAGCACTTTGAAGGCGTGAGTCAAAGAGTATTGAGTTCTTTGTGCAATTCACTGCAGGCCCAGGGATACTAGCGCTGGATGGACTGTGGGAATTTGCTGGTTACCACCTCAGAGCTTTTCCTCAGCGGGTGCTGTGGCCATGGCTGGTACATCAGACCCTCACTGGACACAGTTAGTTCCTGGAAGACCATCTTCCTTCTCTTGTCTTACATTCAGTTTCTCCTGGAGCATACTGTGTGTGTGGCTTCTTTCTTGCCAGGGACCCCAGAGGGAGCCAGGAGGCAGCTGCACTCTTCCCTTGACAATTTTCAATCAACTTAAGTTTCAGTTCCAGCTTCCTGCCAGTCCACTTCCTCTGAGAATTTTCCAGAATGTCAATAGTTATCTTAAAGAGAGCCAGTGGCCTGAGTTGGCCTTTTACCTGTTTTCTTGCTCCCTGCTTCCTCTTTCAAGTAGGCAACTTGGTGACCTCATTGGGGTTGTGTTGGACTCCTCAGAAGGTTTCCAGTCTCTCTCTCTCTCAAATAATGTTCATTGTGTGTGCCTGCATGTGCCCTGGGGCCCATGTGCTAGTCAGAGGACAACTTGGTAGAGCGGCTTCTCTCCTTCTGCTATGTGGGCCCCAGGAACTGAACTCAGATAGTTAGATATGGCAGCATGCCCATGGAGCCATCTTGCTGGCTCAGGTTCCCAGGCTTTGTCACACTTGTCAATTTTATATGTGCACAGTAATTTTTTGACTTGCATGCATGCAGCAAGTCATCACTTTTACCGGGCTTTAGAGCCCCTGCAGGCATGTTGGTCTTTAAGACTGCAGAAGAAACACTGACCCTCGAACATGTAGTTAGAAGAAGTCAGGTCTCATTCCCAGCCTGCTGAATTCCACAGGGCAGTTCTTTGACACATTCTAAGTTCTAATCCTCTCTCTCCTTTTCTCCACTTTTACCTCCCTGCTTCCCACAAGAGCTTGATCTGACTCCTGCAGTAATTCTCACATTGAAGACTTGCCTGGAAATGAGGATTTTAGCTTTGAGTGTGATGGCTTTTTGTTGCAGTGACTGAAAACTTGAGATAATTAACCTAAAAAGGACATATGTGTGTATGGTAGTCCTCAGTTTGGGAGGTTTCAGTCCCATTTGTTTTGGGCATGTGGTGAAGGAGTGCATTGGTAGTGGAGAGTTTGTAGTGAACAAAGCCAATGGGCACCACTTCCTAAATGTTCATCTTACAGTACTGCCATAGACTGCTGGCCTTTGAACATTCCTTTATCAACATGTAGCACCGGCTCAATCTCATAGCTGCAATAGGAGCCCTCGTTGTTTGTGCATACAAGCTTCTGTCCACTTGTGAGGTGGCAGGGCGAGATGGTGTGTCTCATGGCCTATTTCTTCAAAACTATGCTCTGTTGCATCCTCTGTATTCTACTAGAAAAGAGTCATTCAGTCCAAGTCCTGAAGAGAAGAGGACCAGGAATCCGTGGGCACATTTTAAATGTTTCCTACGTGGTTTGTGAAAGCAGAGTCCTCTTGGGTGGTTCCATTAGAGGCCAGCCTTTCTCTGAAGAGCCATCCCTGTCTCCTATTTGTTAGCCGCACCTACTTGATAATGAGAATGGCTATTTTCCCATCGAGGTCAAGAAGTTTTTGTTGTATGGAGCCCTGCAAGTTCCTGCAGTTTTCAGATGCCAGTGGTTTTGGGTCTTCACTGGTTTACAGTGTTGTGGAGCTGAACTTGGCTGTGTGCCCTGAGTTGGGCTCATGATGGGCTGGCAGCCATAGGATATAGTCCTGTGAGTTGGGCCTTGGTATTGCCATTGTTATTCCTTAAGATGGAGCTGGACCTATAGTCCAGGCATTGGGCCACTCCCATTTTTTTACTCTGTATGTTTGTTCTTGCCACTGATCTTTTCCACCTCTAGCCACTCCCGTGGAAGAGATAACTGTGCCTGTATTTAACTCCACAGTTGATTGTCTGAGGACAGAGCCCCACACCTGGGGCCTCCTCGGTGCTAATATCAAGCCTTGAATACAGTAGTTGAATGTGACTTAGGCAGTCAGAGTGGAGAACTGAGGGAAACAGTTACAGAGAGCTGGAAGAATGTTCCTGAAGCCTGCCATGGAAGCGAGGAGTGGAAAAGGCTTAGCGGGCAGGAACTAGAGCAGAGGAGACAGAAAAGCCAGAGGACAGGGTACAGAAGGATTGGCCACGATAGGGATGTGTGTGCCATGGGGACGGGATGTTTTAGGATTCTTATTTAAAATGTATACGGAGGGAAGGGCTGTTACTTATTTGTACATGCTCATTGACTACATGTTGTTCAGAGTGGATCCTGCAGGAAGCCATACATTTGGCATGATGTCGCTGATGTGTTGTCATAATTTCATCAGTGGTAACACGCACGCGCATCATAGATGCAGGTAGTTGATGGTGGGGAAGTACATAGGGAGGTAGGTGGCCTGGAGGAGATCCCTGTACCTTTCATTCACTTAGGCTGGGAACCTAGAACTGTTCTTTAAAAAGGAGGAGATTAAAAAAAAAGGTCTTGCAGAAATATATAACACAAAATTTTGTCTGGGGTTTGGGACAGGGATACAAAGATGAATGATAACCTCTTAGGTACTATGTTGCATGACATGTATGCATTTCATGGTTGAGAATGGTACTGGTGGTCTCTCTTAGTCCATATGTGGCTCTGGAGTGTCACAAGTACTGACTAGAATTATGACCAAGATGGTGAGGTCCCTGACTTAGGACTTCCTCATCCATGTGAACAGCTGGTGTATGTGAAACCTGGGGTCACACTGGTTCCCCATGAAACATGATTTCCCAGCTCAATTATGACATTCTCTCAGAGCATTGGCTGGTGCTGTAGATAACACTGGTAGATTAGTGGGTAGTATCTAAGGAAAGAGGCAGATCCCAGCATTGGGAATTTTGGGTAAAATTCAAATGCGTGCTTTGTTTTGTTTGCCAGGATGAGGATTTTGATAGAGTGGTATTCAAAGGACCTAGAACTACTACCATCATCTAGAACTACTTACATAGAGTTTGAGAACATTTAAAGCCTTGCCATCAGTGTTCAGGAAAGACACACATACAAAGTACCTGGAATCACCGCTGTGATGTAACAGCCATACAGAACAGTAGATTAATAACAGGAGACGTGGCAAGTTGGGTTTGGCCTAGCCTCTTCTATACCTGCTTCCTTCTGTGTTGTGCAGTCTGTCTTTGAATAATATTTTTATTGTTGATGCCAAGCCACCTTAGTTAAATATTTGATTCCACTAAAGTTGTAAACAAGGACCCAATATCATGCATAGATTTTATGAAAGTAATAACATGCTTCAGAAAGTACAGTCATTCAGCCTGAGGCCCACTGCATGTGGTAAATTAGTCACACACTTCTTACCTGCTTCCTTTCTCAGTGATGATGGCTGCTTATCTGTATTTAGGTTTGTCATTTTGAGGAAACAAAGATAAGAAATCTTTACTATTTAGAAATGATTTTTATAGAGTAACATTCTTTGCTTGAACTTGAGAGTGAGCAAGCTTTCTTGTGAGAGCTGCTTGTAAACAGTTAGTGCTCAATAAAAGGCCCTCCAACTCTCCCCATCTCCCAGCTGTTGCTGCATATTGCATAAGATTTCATATCTTCCAATATGAACTTCTACATCTTTGTGAGTTGGCAGAGCAGAGCAGATGCCAATGGGTTTGTTTTTGTTTGATAGAGTGGGTTTACTCATTTTAGAAATGCAGTAAGTTGGATGGGTCTTGCCTGTGACTTAAGTTTTTAAATTTCCTGTATTGTTGGTATATTCTGAGACTTCTGTAAAAGATGGGGATCCTTCCCTTTTCACACTTTGTGGTGCTGGCCATGCAGGTGCCCTATGGAGCTAAAACCTCAGGCAAATGTTTATTTTATTTATTTATTTTTTAAATAGTGTTTGTTTCGAAGGACAAACTGCCAATAGACAAGGAGACATTGCCCACTAATCAGAAGTAATTAGTATTATGACATCTTTCCTACTTTGTTGCATAGCTATGTCTTTGACTCTTTTAAAAATTAATTTTTGTGTGTGCATGAACCATGTGCAGATGTGCGCCTGTTAGGGCTGGTGTGGGGAGGTCAGAGGACAGCTCAGGAGTCGCTTCTCTACTGCCATCTTGTGGGATGAGGGATTGGACCGCAGCTGAGTCTCATCTTGCTGCTGAGACATCTTTTCAGCCCTGTCATTGCCTTAAAACAAAACAAAACCAAACAAAAACAGTAAATGCTGTATAGAGAGGCAGGCTCACTGCCGCAGCGGTCTTTGGTTTCCGGTGGGACGGGAGGGGCAGCAGGTCATGGGGCAGGCTTCTCTTTACTCTCTCCTTGAAGTTTCCACTTTCAGACCATCATGCACCCTCTTCTCCATTTAACAGAGATGGGGCTGCAAACAAAGCCTGTCCAAGTGGGATGGCTTATGAATTACTAGCAGAAGCCCTTATCATTTCTGTCCACGTATTGGCCAAACTTAATCACGTGATACCTCCCTAGCCACAAGGAAGGCTGGGAAATGTAGTCTAGCTTTGTCCTGGGAGAAGAGGGAGACAGCTTTATTAACAACTTGCTTGGCTGTTAGCTCATTTTTATTTTGTTCGTTTGAGTTACTACTTGTTTCTTGAAATGAGATCTCTGTATTTCTAGCTGTCCTGGAACTCACTGTGTAAAGCAGGTTGGCCTCGAACTCACAGAGATTCACCTGCTTCTGCCTCCTGAGTGATGGGACTAAAGGCATGCGCCACCACGCCAGGCTGGGAGTCAGACAGTTCATTCTGAACTTAGGTTTTGTGGCTTTGAGACAGTGTTTAACTGTACTGTCCCTGATGGCCCAGAGACCATGACTGACTCCCGTCAGCCCCCCCGAGTACTGGAATTGCAGGGACACACCACCATGCCTGGATGAATGTGCTTTGGGTTTCTCAGTCTGGTCACTTCTGTATGTCTACCCTTCTGGAAGCCTTACCAGGTCCTCTACCTCCTGTTCCTGCCCTCCTTCCTCTGTAAGCCACAATTGTCATCCACATTATTAGTGCTTCTGTCAAAGTGATTGCTGTAATGTCCACACTCTTCTAAGGAATCCTGTCTGGTCTCTGACCTCCACACACCACAGTGACCTTCTGGCATGTTCTCCACTGGCTTGTCCCCGTGACTCTGGGTTTGCTGTCAGCCCTGCCTGAAGCTTCCTGCTCAACCTCAGCACTGCTTCCCGGGGTGTCCACTCAAGGGTCTTCCCACCAGTGGCCTTTCTTTACCACTGGGCAAGCATCATCCACCTCCTGCCTCCATCAGTTGCTTCACTGACTATCATAGTGTCCCCAAAGTGTTCACTGCCAGCCCTCAGGAATTGTCTGAACTGTGTATTTCCAGTCTGGCTTTCTGCCTTTTTTAGATTCTTGAGCTCTCTGAGAACTCTGTCAGGTTCACATCTCTGTGCCCAGATACAGTGTCTGGATCCATCTTACCTCCACTTCACCATCGCTGGGATTGCAGGCAGGTGTGGCTGTACCCAGAGTTCTGTTTTGTTTTATTTTGTACATGGGTGTTGGGTGCTAGGGATCCCAACTCAGGTTGCCCTGTTTGCCTGAGCCATCTCTTCAGGCCTTTAATGCCCTTTAACTGGTAATATTATAGCTCATTGTATGGAAATAGCTACCTCTTATAGAGGCTTTTTTAGAGTTTGTTTGTTTCAGATGAAAATGTGTCTTGACTTCCAAACCTCAAGATATTTTTATTTATTTTCATACATGTCTGTAACTTTAAAGCTCTTTCTGTGTGTGGGGGGGGTGCATTTGTGTATAAGGGGGTATGTGTGTATGTGTGCCATGGTGCACATGTGGAGACTAGAGAACAGCCTTCGACTTTGTTTGAAAACACAGTTTCTATGCCAATACCATGCAGTTTTTATAACTATTGCTCTGTAGTACAGCTTGAGATCTGGGATGGCAATACCTCCCGATGATCTGTTGTTGTACAGGATCGTTTTGGAAATTCTGGGGGTTTTGTTTCTCTATATGAAGTTGAGAATTTTTCTTTCAAGGTCTGTAAAGAATTGTGTTGGTATTTTGATGGGAATTGCATTGAATCTGTAGATTGCTTTTGGCAGAATGGCCATTTTCACTATGTTAATCCTACCAATCCATGAGCATGGGAGAGCTTTCCATCTTCTGATATCTTCTTCAATTTCTTTTTTCAGAGACTTGAAGTTTTTCTCAAACAGATCTTTGACTTGCTTGGTTAGAGTCACCCCAAGGTACTTTATATTATTAGTGGCTATTGTTAAGGGTGTTGTTTCCCTAATTTCTTTCTCAGCCCTTTCATCTTTAGTGTACAGGAGGGCTTCTGATTTCTTTGAGTTGATTTGGTATCCAGCCACTTT
>CM053764.1:135338818-135370697 GCA_028658305.1 Pachyuromys duprasi
CTGAGTGAGGTATCCCAAAAGCAGAAAGGCAAACATGGTATATACTCACTTATATAGACTATAAGATAGGATAAAAATACAGAAATCTAAACACCTAAAAAAGATAAACAAGAAAGAGGACCTGGGGTAAGAGGATTAATACTCACTTAGAAAGTCAAATGGGACGGACATTGGATGTAGGAGTAAACAAGTAGCAGGACAAGAGCCGGCCACAGAGGGCCTCGGAAAGACTCTACCTAGCAGGGTATCAAAGCACATATTAAGAAACATAACCAATCCTTTGGCAGAGTGCAGGGAATAATATGAAAGAAGGGGAAGTTAGTATGACCTGGAGAGGTCAGGAGCTCTGCAAGAACCAAATATATCAGGGCACAGGGGTCTTTTATGAGACTGTCTCTCCAGCCAAGGACTATGGTTATAACCTGGAACCCCTGCTTGTATGTAGCAAATGGTAGCTCAATTCCTAAGTGGGCATACTAGTAAGGGGAACAGAAACTATTTTGGACATGAACTCAATGGCTGGCTCTTCGACCTCCCTGTCCCCCGAGGGAGAAGCAGCCTTGCTAGGCCTCAGAAGAGGGCATTGTAGCCATTCCCGAAGAGACCTGATAAGCTAGAGTTAGATGGAAGGGGAGGAGGTCCTCCCCTATCAATGGACTTAGAAAGGTGCAGGGAGAAGATGAAGGAGGGAAGGGGGGGATAGGGAGGGAATTCGGGAGGGGGCTACGGCTGGGATACAAAGTACATAACCTGTGATTAATGTAAAATAAAAATGAAAAAAAAAAAAAAAAGAAAACACTGCATACAAGTGCTACCTCCTGCGGAAGCTTCTGGGGTTCTGTCTCCACCTTCCATCTTGCCCTAGGAGCACTGGGATTTCGGATGGGCCTCTGTGTCTGGGCTCAAAGGATAAGGAGCCCTCACATTTGGTGAGGTAAGTGCTTCAGTCTGCTGTGCCTTCTCCCCATCCTCATCTGTGACTTACTTTCTTAGGATTAACAAATGAGATTCTGTCAAGTAGAGCCGGTGAATGATGCCATAGGGGATTTAGAGATCCTAAGCGTTTTAGCGGGCTTCTTTGGGCCTGTGTCCTCGCATCTTGTGAGGGCTTATGGGAGGCACCCTTAGAGGCCCAGGGAGGCCAGCTTCAGGGCAGGTTGACCTCGGTATCTTCCCTGTAGCCTTAGATGTCAGAACAGGTGCTCACATTTGCTAAGTGAAAAAAACTGATTTCCACTAGAAAATTGTAGCTTTCTCTTTATTTCAGTTTATGTTTTTCAACACTTACTCTGATTTGTGCTGAATTTGGGAGGTAAGCCACCCAAGTAAGACCTTTCACCCAGTGGGAATGCAAATGCAGGGAACCCAGGTGTGAACTAGCCTCCTCCTGCCACTTCAGACCCAGAAACAGGTTGGTTGAGGTTCCTATCAAACGATCTTTGCAGGGCAGTAAGTACCGTACTCAGGACTTCCGAGAAGGCCAAGAAGAGTGAGCTCTTTCTCCCTGACGTGCTTATCATCTGTTCTGTGGTATGCTTCTGTTAGTCCCTTGCTCTTCACCGTAGACACTATCCCCTCATCTCCTCCACATCTACCTTCACAGGTGCAGACAGCCACAGGGGTGTATGAGTTACACGTAAACACCACTAGTGTACTGGGTGCTCGATCCTCTACCTTAGGGTCATTTCACGAATCTCCCCTTACTGCCAGCTGTCCCTTTAGTGGCACATTAGATTCTATCGACCTTCCTGACATACACACACCCTCAGCATGGCTGCAGACTTCTTGGCTGTAGTATACGAGGCTCCTTGTTTCCTTATTGATCAGGCATGGACCCATTCCACTCATTTGATAAGTACCTGGATAGCACTCAGTTTTTATGCACTGGGCACTAATAAGCCAAATACACTTCTTAGGTGTGCAAAGAATTCTGCAGTGGTGTGTTACAAGATTTTGATTCATATGGAAAAAATAGTTTCACTGTGCCATCCCTCAATATGAGCAGGGCCTGAGGGGCACCGCAGGACCAGGGGCAGAGAACAGCTTAGGGAGAAACAGAAAAGAGCCTCCACCTGCAGAGCACCATGTGCCACAGAAGGAATTTTTGACCCCTGTTCTGGAAGTATACAGGAAAGGGGTCAGGGATTATCCCAGCAGCCCTCAGAGGCACCTTGAGAACTGCTTGGGAGCCTGTCCCACTAGCGCAGCATGGTGTCTTCATCTTGCCTGGAGAGTCTGCCCTGACTTTCAGTCCCCTGATGAATCCTTTGAGGGCTGTCAAACACCACTGTTGTTTTGGATGCTGGGGAATGAACCCAGTTCTAGGAAAGTACCTCTGAGCTGATAGCCCCGACACAGACATGTTGTGAATATCTTTCTTTACTTTCCTGCACTTTCCTCTGTGTTTGTGTGGAAGCAGCACTATGTCAGGGAGGGGGCCCAGGAAGGGTGGGATGGCGGACGGATGCATGGGTGGATCGGAGACCCCTGGATTATAAGTCATTCAAGTACATTCTGGTCGCCAATGCATGTCAGGGATCTGTGGTTAATTAGCAAGGGCCCGGTATCAGATTTGATCCACCCCTGGCTTTTCCCTGTGTGGTTTTTTTTCCCTGTTATTATTATCTGATCATGTTGATTTCTGGTTGCTTCTTTCGTGTCTCAGCACTGGTGTTCCAGGGGCTCCATTCCTAGTCATTACTTTGATTTTTCATTCTTCTTGGATAACTTTCTGCAAACCTCCAGTTTGATGCTGATTAGCTCGGACATCCCTAACTGTGACCCAGGCTTTCCCCCATTGGCCATCTGATTTGTTGCCTAGGCATGTTGGACACAATTGTCTATTTCAGTTTATGTTAATAGTGACCCAAATTCAGACTTCTGTGACCTTGGTTCAGTCCTCCTCCATTCCTCAACCTTTGGCCCTTCACCTGCTTCGGGTATGGTGGTATTGTCCATTAGACCTAAGGACATACTTCTGTTTTTATCTGAAGGCCAAATTCAGTGCCAGTGCATAGCCATCCTTAAGAAATACTAGAAGTGAAGAAGTGGATGACTGGATGGATAGATAAAAAGTTGACTGACCAGTCTGAGAAGGGTTACCTTTCAGAACAAGGCTTTTGATTTCTTTTTACTGGAACTAGGGAATTATTTTCACTTGTGAATAGTGCATTTTGAAGCGCACTTTATTTTTAAAGTGATATTTCACTACATAAAAGGTCTTTCTATCTGACCCCTGGCCACATTTATAAATGTGTGCACTTGAAAGAAGAAATTATTTATGGTGATTTTGGTACCTGGTTATTGAAAGATATTGCTTCAGTGGCTCCTGTGTTTGTGTTCTTGGTACAACTGGGCAAGTTCCTCAAATATCAGAAGGAAATGATGTTAATCACCTGTCTACTTAGAATTAAACCCGAGCTTCACTAATAAAAATGCTTCAGTTTCCAGAATCTTTAACATCTTTTTTCATTGTGTATGTGTAACAAATGTCATTCTTCAAAATGCCATCTACCTTGGTTTTGGTTGGTTTGCTTTAGTTTGGGTTTTTCTTTGTTGTTGCTTTGCTTTTTCCCCCTTTCTTTAAAGACCTGGTTTTTCACTAGCCTGTATTTCAGCAAATCAGTGAGGGCTGCTGTTTGGTGAACCCCAGGGATCTCCCTTGCTCTGCTTTCCCAGCACTTGGATTGCAAACTCACACCATGCCCAGTTCTTTTTATGTGAATTCTGGGAAGTGAACTCGGGTCTTCACGCGCGCACAGCAAACTCTTTACCCACTGAACCATCTTCCTAGACTCCTATTTGGCCTTTTGTGTGTGTGTGTGTGTGTGTGTGTTTTTTTTTTTTTTTTTTAACATGGAGGCTCAGTACACAGCCCTAACTAACCTGGACCTCACTATGGACTAAGATGGCCGGGAGATTGTGGTGAGCTTCCTACCTCTGCCTCCTGAGCGCCTAGTTTGAGTCAGCATGGTCGAGTGGCAGGGTTGCCTTCTGAACTTGACTGTGAGCAGAACTTGCCCGAGCGTGAACTGAAGTATGTTTATTTCAGGGTTGGGCTGAGTGGAAATTACTGACTTGAAGCTTCGAGTTGAGAGAGCTGTCTGTTAAGGGTCAGGTTTAACCTTGTTATTTTTCCTCTCCTTTTCTAACAGGGAGAATCCCGTATTCTCAGAGTAAAAGTTGTTTCTGGAATTGACCTAGCCAAGAAGGACATATTTGGAGCCAGGTATGTTTCCATTTAATTGTTCATTCTTTTATTAATCTATCTATCTATCTATCTATATTTATTTTTATGGGCTTCTGGAGAACCTAGTAAACTTTTGGGGGGTGGGGCTGGGGGTTAATCTAAGGGCCTGGTGCATGTTAGGCAAGTGGTCAACAAGTAAATACACTACTGGCCCTCCTTTTACTCTTTCTTTTGAGACAGGGGCTCACTAAGTTACCGCAACTGGCTTTGAACTTGCGGTTCTCTTGTCTCAGCCCCTTGAATGCTGGAATTATGGCCTAAGCCAGAAGGCCTGGCTGGTAAATCCTTTCCAAACTTAGGTATGCACCTGGACCACCCACGAGGCTTCAGCAGAGCCATCTGAAATCTGGTTTAATGCCTGGTGGTGGCCAGGGGTGGTATTTGCATGGATATCTAACCATGGTCCCTGATGGCATCACCATGACAATTAGCTGGCTCCTTTCATATGGGCTGACCACTTGGGGAAAATAGATTCTGGTGAGGTTTTCTTCCTTCCGTTGGTTCAGGAACATGGCTGGGCTAATTTTGAACACCTCTGCTGGTTCTGTATCCATGGGTTCTGCCAATCCACAATCAGAAATTTTGGGGGCGGGGAAATGATACTGGTACGGAACATGCACAGTGTCCCTGTTCCACCCCCATCATTATTCCTAAGCGACATCATACAGTAGTGATGTCGCAGTGTTTAGGTTGAGTATTATGAGAGAGCTGCAGTGATTTAAAGCATATGGGAAGATACGCGCTGGTTACTTGCAAATACCACAGCACAGAATTTTACATAAGTGACATAAGCATCTGAGATTTGGGATCCACACAGTGAAGCTGGAGCCAGTGCTCCATGGACTCTGAGGGATGGCTTTTCTGGGTTTTGTTTTGGCTTTTAATTCCTAACTAGGAGGACAGAAAAGCATGGGCTGTCTCTTTAACTGGGTTTCCCCGACATGTGTAATCTGCATGCAGGGGAGGAACGACTAGGTGATACTGAACTGGGTATCATTGACATGTATAATCTGAGTGCAGGGACAGGGTGCCTGGGTGAGGCTGGTGATATATATTGTCTCACTGATGCCCTGGCTGCCCTGACTGGGCGGTAGTCTGAGCTTTCTGGGTGCCTTAGCACTCACATTTCAGTATTGCTCATGACGTTCCCTGGCCTTTTGGCCACTTACTTAGGCTCTCTGTAGGGTATGGCAGGAGGCAGGATGATGGTCAAACAGCCTGGAAGGGTTTGTTTGTTTTTGTTCATTTGTTTATAGTTTTTTTGTAATCAAACCGACATAGATAAGACCTTACATATTTAATAAAATCTGTTTCCCCTGCACAAATGGAAAAAAAAATTAAGCTCAACATCTCTAGACCAATATGAGTATTTATTTATGTACGATGCCAAATAACATGGTAAACTAGGATAATTTTTTCCAAAGGTGACAGCACAACTGGAGTTTCCAAAAAGTTAAAATATATATATTTAAGGAGTCGTTCTCTCCATGAATGTCAGCTGAAAAACGTTATTAAAAAATGAAATATCCCTAGGACAAAACCTTATAACCACTGGATTCATATGAAGGTGACCTAGAGGAGGCAAGCAAGACCTCACCTTACCAACACTTTATCAAAGGAAGGAGATGCCAAGTAGTGCTTCAAAGCTTCGGACCACAGTCAACAAACAGCATCATTTCAAATAGAAGCAGAAGCCAAGTGTTGCTCATTTGAATATACTCAAGGATGCTGCTGACATTAATATTTATAATCATCTGCTCATTCATCCAGGAAGGAGGTCAGATCAGTTACCACTGTACTTTATTGTGTTTGACCAAATCACCATGTTACAAAAATAGCAAGCTGCCATAATAAAAAATAAGGCTCCTCTATCCATGACCAGTTAGCATCATCTTACTTTCAACCCTAGAAATGCCATAGACACATCCAGAGAACAGAAGCACAGGTGTTGTGTCAATGGTCACCCAGCGTCCAGCTGGGCTACTCTGTGGTACCATGCTCCTTTCATGCCACCATAAAGCTCCTTGGGTCTAAACCATAGCACTAATAGACCTTGTGCACATACTGGATAGAAACTGACTGAAGATGCAAATGCCACACCGTAGGTTTGAGCCTGTAATGGCTCTTTTTAACTGGCGTAGTAGCTCTGTCAGTGTAAAATGCTCTGTGGTCCTTGTGCATCTCACAGGATAAGGTTACAGATCACGCTGCCATGGTGGCTGCTGGCATTATTCAACTTCCCTTTCCCTGCCTGCCCACCCCCCCAATGTCCTGCAATAGACCGTGGCTTTTAAGCCTTTAAGATTTTGTTTCTTCAGTTTTGATCGCGTCAGGTTTGCCTGGAAGGATTTGAACCAGACTTTTGGGGCACAGAGCTCCAAAAGCCTTGGCCCACCTGAGACCTAGCAGTGTTCAAGCCCAACTCTTTCATTTATTGTTCAGAGAGTTCGGTGTTGTGCTCAAAAGTCCACCTATTCCCTTATGTCACACAGGTCAGCAGTTTTAGAATGACTGCACAGCCTACTGTCCTTTTTATCCTGTGGTGGAATGATCTCGAAAGAGGGCACATGGCTACTGAGGATTCATGTCACCAGGTTCTCATTGGCCCCCTGTGCTTTGCCCTATGGCCACCTTATGACAGTCCCTTGGCCTAGTGCATCAGGACCCTGCATCAGGAGGCCTCTTTCCATGTCACTCGCTGTCTTCCCCACACACCCCAGAGAGACTCTCTACTGCCAGTGAACGTCACACTGCTGTTTTCCCAATGTCACACATCACTGAATTCTGCCTGTTAAAGAATGACACCGAGAGAAATTATCAAGAAGTAAAACCGAAGCGAATATTGGTGTATTGTTTAAAGAGCTTACTTTACTTCTGTGTGCTTCGTACAACTAATGGGAGGCAAGCTCTGTGGGTGAGTGTGTGGGTCCCAGGGAATGTGAGAGTCTGAAAGCCTAAGCATTTTCTCCCGGCACTGACAGCAGCCTGTGCAGTGGGAGTGTGGGAAAGACACAGTTCCCACCCAAACGTTTTTTCCTCCTTTGACTGTGAACTCATGCTACAGAGTTGACCCACCTTCCTGTGCCCTGACAAAGGGGAACCTGTACTGGGACAGGGAAATCCTATGCTTTCCTCTCTTCCCTTCCAGGGCACACCCTGCCGCTACTTCCAGGAATCAACCTCCTACCAACCTGAAATGACACTATTTCCTGGAATTCTCAAATTCCATTCCTATCAAAACTTTACCTTGTATCCTGCCATCCCCACCCCACCCCCCAATTCAGCTCTGATGACCTTTAAAAATAATTTTTTAAAGTTGCGGGTAGGTGTCTACATGCTATGCTGTTCATGCAGAAGTCATAGGACAGCTTTGTGGAGTTGGTTCTATCCTTTTCCCTTTCTTTGGGTTTGGGACATCAAACTCAGGCTGTCAGGCTTGCGAAGGTTTTATATGCTGGGCCATTCTACCGCCATCTTTCCTTTCTTAACCCCTTACTTTCCATAGACAACACAGTGACCTTTCAGCATCTGTCCACATGTTATTGGGTGGTTTTCTAATATTCCTTTTACTGGTCTCTATTGCTGAGTTAAATAAATAAATCTTAAAAGACATTAAAAAAATGAAATAGATTATGGCCCTATTTCTCAGTTTGTTATTAAGAGCTGAAGTCAAAAAACTATAATGGGGAAAGAAACTGTAATGGAATTGGACTCAGAATCTTATAAGAACCCAATTTCAACCCTAAATTTTTCCTATGAGTATGAAAAGAGGGACTTTTCTTAGGGATTGGGCTAAAAAAGGAAGATGCAAATCAGAAAGACAGATAGTGTAGCCTGATGGATCAGTGCCAGGAAGGGACCCTGAAACAGAGTGCTCCTTTGTTTTCTTAGGGCAGTAAATGGAAACAGCCCACCGCCAGTCTCCCTCCCTCCCCTTCCTAACATGGAGGATGCTGCGGTAGTGCAGGCTAGGGCAAGCCAGCATCTTGCACTTACTGTCAGAGCAACAGGGCCTCAGGTTGGAGACACCAGTCTGCACTGGTGTCAGCGGCAGCTTGAGAAATTCTTTTAGAACCTCTGTGCCTCTGGACGTCAGAGGATAGCTTCTTTCATCTACCATATAGGTCCCGGATGGAACTTCCATTAGCCTTGATGGTAGGCGCCTTCTGGAGTCTTTAGGAAGATATTTTAACAAAGATTTAAACATGAGGATTAACAGAAAGAAAAGTGTTCAGAGATTGTACATGCCCAAATGTGGGTCTGGACTTCCCCCACAACACCCACACTCCCGCCTTCTGTATTTTGAGTGGGACCATAGTGTAGCTTCTGGGTGCCTTGTATAGGATAACAGTCCGATTAGGTAAAACGGTGATTCACAGGATTGTACAGCAGGGTAAAGGATTTTACTGTGGGGTTTGCCGTGAGAATCTGAGAAATCTTCAGGTTTTCAGCTGGTCAGGGAGAAAAGCTGGTCTTGGTCGTATGTGCTAAGGCCTGAAGTGCGAACCACTGCTAGTTTAACATTCTTCTCTGCAGTATCACGGGTGACCACCACAGCAAGTGTTGTTAATGCGCTGAAATTCTGGCTAGAGTCTTTAGCCAGACTCAGGGGTAAAGGGGGTCCTTCCTTTCCAGGGTGCCCTCATTTCCTGGGTCCCCACATTTCATCCCTTCCTTATTTACTTGTTTGCTGTTGGTTTATTGTTGTTGTTTTATACCTTGTCTCACTACTTTGTATTTCCCCGATGACCTCTGTCATCTTTCTGCCTGACCTTTACAAGCCTTTCAAAACCAACTGTGTCAGGGTATAACCATGAAACAGACAACTATCCTTCAGTAGAAGGCTAGGGTCAGGAAGAACCCAAAGTGACCACTCAGCAGAAGCTCTGGGGTACCCTTAGGCCGTGGTCACTGTGAGAATGCAGGTATGGCAGTGTGTCCCCTGCCATCTACTGCGCCCTTCAGAGCCCTGGGCTGACAAGCATCCTCCCTTCACCCCGCAGCCTGTCTCCTCAG
Organism: Pachyuromys duprasi; assembly: GCA_028658305.1. Taxonomy (NCBI): domain Eukaryota; kingdom Metazoa; phylum Chordata; class Mammalia; order Rodentia; family Muridae; genus Pachyuromys; species Pachyuromys duprasi. The sequence continues at coordinate 135,348,084 of CM053764.1, forward strand.
CATTCCCTAACCCTGGCTCCCTCACAGAAGTCAAGAAGGAGATGGAAGTCTCACTGTGGAAGTTCCTTGGCTTGAGGCATGACAGGGGATACCAGTGTGGGAGGGCGGGAGACAGAATGTGACACTTGGCCTGCATGGTAACCTGGGAGTGCTTGTGAAGAAACAGCACAGCCTCTTTGTTCTTCTAGCACAGTGATGGCAGCTGCCGAGGGGCTGTTAGACCTGGTGTTAGTAGAGCCGCACCCTGGGAGGCCTGTCCACCAGTCCTCTCTTGAGAGGCCTGTACCAAAACCCCCTTCTCCTTTTTGGTCCCCTGGGCCACAGTCCAGCACCTAGGATGCAAGATTGTTTTTCATCTCCACTGCAGCCTAGTCTAAGTCTATTAAAAAGGCCCTTTGTTCAGAGTGGATCGGCTGAGCATCAGTGCAGGCTGTCCAGGTGAAGAAGCCATGGTAGAAAAGGACAGTCACATAGTTCATCTAAAAATGGGTACGTAGGATGGGATGTCAAGGCATAAGGTGCTAATTTAGTCTCTTGTCACCCTCGATCACAGACATCCAGTCTTTACTTTCTCTACAATGACAAAGAAATGCTGTGATTTTCCCCCTCCCTCTAAACGCATTGTTTGTTTGAGACAGTCTTACCATGTCCAGTTGGCCAGTTTAACCCTAAACTCTTGATCATCCTGCCTCTGCCTCCTGTGTGCTGTGCTTGCACCTACGCACTACCATGCCTGGCTCCAGAACAGCGCAGAATGAAAGGTGATCTAACCCTTTGGACATCAAGAGGCCAGTGAGAGGCCAGTTCAACCATCTGCAGGGGCAGGGTGGAGCCTGCCTGCCTCTGAGCCTTTTTGTTCCAGCTTGCTGCTCCAGGCTTGCAACTCCATCTTGACCTCACCTAGTTTGGCTTGTACCTGTGTGTGTGCGTGGGTGTGTGTGTTTGGGTATGTGTGGGTGTGTGTGTGTGTGTGTGTGGGTGTGTGCGGGTAGGGGGTGGGGGGAAGGATGTGGGTGTGGGTGTTCCCTTGTGTATTGTCCATCATTTTTGTTTCTTCTTCTTCCTCTTCTTCTTTCTCTTCCTCCTCCTCCTCCTTCAAGACAAGGCCTTTCACTGGCCTGGACCTCACTGATTAGGCCAGCCTAGTTGGTCAGCAATCCCCAGGGATCCGGCTGTGTCCACCTCCCTAAGCGTGTCATCACACTTGGCTTTTTTTACATGGGTTCTGGGAATTGCAGTCAAGTTCTCATGCTGTGTGGCAATCACTTTCCTGACTGAGTCATCTCCACAACCGTGTGGCTGGCACCTTTGCTAACTTGGCTTTTGGTGGCTAGGACTGTGTTTTATTTTTCACCTTCTAGAGCCCACTACAGTCCCTAGTATCCCTAAGAAATAACATAAGTAAAAGTCCAAATGAATTGGGCACACTTCATCTGCTTAAGGCTGGCAGGTAATGGAATGTTGGGCAAACAGCTCAGTATTCAGTACAGACATTTGTGAAAATGTACTGTTTTGTATCTTGCAGAGGGATGCATTCATCCATACCATAGTAGATTCGAGAAGTTTCTCTTTGGATAAACAAGGCCAAGCTGGGGCTGGGAATGGAGGGTTTAGGGGCCTTGTACCAACCCCTTAGCATTATGAGTTAGGAAAGTGCCAAGGATACCAGAGATGGAGGAGGGAACACACAGGTGCTGTGGGTCTCCTGGGCCACCATCCCCCTCAGATAGAGGAAGTGAGTCAGGCATTGTCTGAGAACCAAGGCAAAAGCTAAGCAACATCAGCAGTTACAGGTGGAGCAGCAGGCATCCTTGTAGATGCTTTTCTGATGGGACAGGCACAGGTCCCTCTCTCTGATCACAGTGAAGTATGCAGTCAGGGTAGGTGAGCTACGAAGGGGGAGGGTAGTGAGTCATGGCAGCTCATGCTTCTTGTACAAACAGCACATGAGGGCACCAGCCCCACACAGGTGACACACCAACAGTACTAATGCCCTCATGCAAATAGTCAGAGACCTTTACTGTGGTGCCTTTCTGGGGTTGGGGGAGGCGTCCTGTGTCCTGTGTATCTTTGGGACCCTGAAGTGAAAATTAAGCTGCAGCATATAGCTGAGGTCAACACTTGGGCTTCAGTTTGAGTCTTGGAGTGCAGCCAGCACAGGACAGGCCACAGTGCTGTGGATATGAATGTCTGTATGTATAAGTCGGGCCAAAATATACAGGTACCTGTTTAAGGCGTTCTTATCCTATGTGGATGCTGGTAGTGTGGACAGGCTGATCCAGCTTGCAGCTGACACCTTTGGGACACTTAGACTTACAAGGTCATGTGTTAGCATTTGTGACCTGGTCACCTAGGCCTAATTGTTCTGCAGATCCTTGTTGGACTTCTTGACAGAGGATACAGTCTCAAGCACTGGAGGGGAGGGGGCAGCTATCCTGTCAAGAAATTAGTATCTGTGGTAGAGATTTGCCTGTGTGTGATGGGACCCTTCCCCCGGCTTGCACATGCCAGCCAACATGCGGAAGTGCTTGGGACCAAAGGTTTGAGCTGTTTACACACAACATGGATCGTTGTTTTTCTACTTTGCTGATGAAGAAACCGAGGCAACTAAGAGTGAGTAAACCATGATGTATGGAGTGCTGCTCTTGAGGGGTCAAAGTTTAGGCAGTGCCTGGGTCATCAGAGCAGGTGACCAGCAGATGTCTTCCACAGCGAGCTGTATGATCCCGTACATTAACGCATTCACACTACTGCTCACTCTCACCATGGTTGCTGAGAGGTGCGTTTTGACTTGGCACTGTTAGATTTAGAGTAGATGCACTTTGCTAGTACAGTCTGCAAGCTCTCCTCTTAAACTTAAGATGCCTGTTCTCTTTTCAGCCTCTAGACAGTTGACCTCTTGTCACAGGTGTGAGCAAGAACTGAATAAAGGTCACGGCTTATATAACTACACCTGCTTTTCCTCCTTGAGGTCTCTGAAGTTTCAGAAGAGGAAACGGAGACTCTTTAAAATGACAAAGTAGCTCTGGGACTTCATGTTTTCCTACTGAGTGTTGAAAGATGTTGCTTCACAGGTCAGAGTTTTTGTACTGTGCCCTTACAAGGCTGAGTCACTGCCATATGTGGAGAGCCCGTGGTCCTGACTTTATATGATCGGGTTACTGTCATGTGCTGTGAACCTTTGGTACCGACATGCATGGGACTGGGCCACTGTCACATGTGGAAAGCCCTTAGTTCTGACTTGAATATGAATGGCGCCATCATCATTTGTTCTTTTGGCAGCTTCTAGTTTAACTTTTGAAACAGATGGGCTGAATGGCGTTGGAAGTATATAGCGTGTAGAAAGAGTCCTCTGTTCTCTGATTACAAATCATGAGGCCTTAATGCCATGTAATGAAGGCCAACATCCCCATGGCACCAGCTCACTTTGGTCTCCTTTATCTAGATCTAAGTTAATATTTTTCCTGTGTTTGTTTCAGTTCCCCCTCAAGAGTATTCAAAAGCAAATTACGGCTAACATGATTTTAGTCCCTAAGTACTGCAAGCCCACATCTCCAAAAGAAATGAACAAATAATGCCTGTATAACCACAGAACTGTCTTCACAAAATTAAAAGTAATTGCCTAATGGACACTCGTACCTTGTCTATTAACTGAACTTCCCTGACTGTCTCTAAAATGCCTTTTCCAGCTAGGCTGTTAAAAGCCGCCTGAGATGCTCATGTTGGATCTAATCATGAGGTCTGTTGAACTCCGGTCTAGCTGAGTTCATCTCCTCTCACCTTTGAATGACAGACAGGGAGCCTGTCTCGTTTACCACATCAGGTTGTTTCCTGGTGATGCCATCAATTAGTGAATGAATATGTTTATCTTAGTGTGCTTCTGTTGCTGTGATCACAAGCAACTCAGGGAATGAATAAAGGCTTGCAGGCAAGCCGTCGCAGGAACTCATGGCAGGTGGTTGGGACAGAAGTCTTGGAGGAATACTGTATGCAGGCTGGCTTGCTCTGGCTTGTGTGGCTATCTTTCTTAAACAGCCTGGGCCCACTTGTCTAGGGAGGGCACTGTTGGAGACTTCAGCTCCTTAGGCTAGGCTCTTTCTTGTCCATCAATTAGCAGTTAAGAATAGACCTTACAGATAAAGTTATATAGGAAATTCCTCAGCTGAGGTTTCTCCTTCCTCACTGATTGTGGAAAGTTGACAGCCAAAGCTAACCATGGCAGTGCCCTCTTTCTTGTATGTTTCCTGTGTATTAGACACTGGGGACAGGTGACACATGACAGGATCTGCTTATGTCAGTGGTGCTAAGGTGGCTCTTGGGTTTCTATGGGAACAGTTTGAGCCCGACAATAGCAAGTATTTTCCCCCTGAAATTACAAGTAGTTAATCAGTAAGGTGTTATGTTAGCTGTTTTTTATAATATTTATGTAGATTTAAAATACTAGTTTTGTCCCAAAAGATTGGTGGGTTTTTGTTTCACCTTTTTAAAAATATCACACCAAAAAATCCAACCCTCCTTATTTGATTTCAGCTGTAAGGAGCTTAAAGGACCCTTGATCGATAACGAACACTTATAGGATAGCATTCAGACTAGAGCATGGAAGTTGTTGATCCCCTATGGACTAGAAGAAAGTCATAGGTTGGTTGGTTGGTTTGTGGTATACTAAGAATAAAAAATATGAGTTCACTTTTAGAAGATTCTGTATTAAAACCCCAGATTTCCAGGAAATCATGGTGCTCTAGAAACACCAGGCTAGCATCCGAGTAAGAGCCTGTGGCTGGAGGCCAGCGCTGAATTTCTCTTCTAGATAGCACCGAGGCCTTTGAGTCCCTGGGACCTCTCGCCTCGTGTTTTATACACACCTGGCTTTTCCTCCATGGTAGAGCATTTGGTGTTTCTCCTGTACAGTGTTTCTTGAATAGCCGGAACTGGCTTATCTTATTGTATTGTCACAGAGCACTGACACTCTCCAGAGCCTGTGTTTTGGGCCTGTAGACTCCAGTCTCCATTTTCCTCATTAGGGTTGGGAGGGGGCTTTGGAGCAGCCTTGGCTATCCAGGGCATTGCTGAGAATCACAACATCTGCAAAACAAACCAAAATGTGTTTGTCTTAAAACCTCTGCACCAAATAGTCAATTGCTGCCATGATTCACACAGAACCCCAAAGAACCTGATCTCGTTCTCCCCCAACACCAGCAAAATGTCATATTAACCTCAAAGTATATTAACTTTTGCCCCAGCTATAAATACCATTTTTAACCCTATAACAACCACATAATTGTCTCCATTTTATGCACACTTCCTGGCCATTATGTGAATGAATGTAGCATCCATTAAAATAGTGTGTCACTCATCGATTGCATATCTCCCAGCCCACCTGGTTCCTGGAGGTGAAGGAGTGTGGCATGTTGGTGAATGCCCAGGGCAGCCTGACTCTAAACTGTCAGACCCCCAGGCTTGCTGTCCTCGTCAGTGCCGTCAGTGCAGGTCTTTCTAGAGATCTTGAACCATGGTGAACAGGCTATGGTGTGTCTGCTATACATTCTTACAGGGCAGGGCGTAGCTGTCTGAACATTTAAAAAAATATTTCTTTGTAAGTCATGGGAATTTTTTTGGAGGATCTTTCCTGATATTATTTATTCCCTGCCCTCTTGAGTCATGACTCTATTAAGATTAAGAGAGAGCAAAAATATAAAGACTCTCTTCTTCCGTATTTCTAAACTGCAGTGTGACATAGCAGTCACTGAGAAACTGATGTGTTTTCAGGAATAGGACACACTTGGCACATAGTAGGTGCTTGACAGATTTTGTTGATCCGGTCAGAGTGAAGGAACAGCTGACATTCTGTGTGTGATTCAGCCGTGATCATCACAGGCAGCAGGGGCAGAGTGATGATAGCCATGGGACAGAGACGGTGAATTCCGTGTGTGGCACTTCCTTGAGTGTTACCAGACTTCTCTCTGCTTCTCTCCAGCCACCTGTAACCCTTTTCCCCCAGTGCCTGCCCTTTGGGAGCGCAGCCATGAGAACTCAAGTGTAAGGACGGGAGTAGTTGCTAACTAGAGATGTAAATGTGAAGTGGACATTTCTCAGTGTTCAAGACAAGCAGTGTGATACTTCCTTTGCAGAAGCTGAACTAGCATCCATGCTTTCAGGAGCACTGGCAGAGGGGGTTCAGCCAGAGGAGTTCTATGATGGGGAGTTGAGGGGGACCCCCCTCATTCAAGGAGGCAGACAGGGTGCACCCCTTTCCTGTGACAGTTTTCCACAGCCCTGGCTGCTCTATACTGTAACAAGAGTGCAGCCCAAGAGGCCATAGGAGGGATGCTCCCTGGGACTGCTATTCATTTGTATTAATGAAAGTTAAATGTCCGAGTATACCTAAAGTCAGGCCTTTAAAAATGCACTGTACAGAATCCATTTTGGAAACCTGGTACTGGAATTCTGAAATGCATGTTTATGTGGTGTTTGCATGCATAGGGTTCACCTGCATAGATGGGTGTGTATCTGTGTGCATGAGCAAGCCTGCAGTTGATACTGAGCACCATCCTCTTACTGAGAGAAGGCTTCTTTCTGAATGCAGGTTACCGGCCCCAGCTTGCCTCTGTTTCTGAGGAGTCTGCCTCTGCCTTCCTGTTGTAGTTACAGCCAGTTGCCATGCCTGCCTGGCTTTTACACGGGTTCTGGGAATCTGAACTCTGGTCTGTGCCAGAAATACTTTATTCACTAAGCTATCTCACCCTAGCTCCCTAAAATACTATCTATATTTCTCAGATCTCATAAATGGGTAGGTAGATAGGTACAGACAGATTATTTTAGATGTTCTATTTCTTAATCCTCTAAGATGCATTGTCATGTCCTTATAAATTTAATTTTTAATATTTGTTTAATTTAGTATTTATATTTTGGGGAAGAGCTTGAAAGACAACCATTTAAAGATTATAAGCCTTAATAAATTTTTAAAAAGGTTCTTAAATGGGAAATAAAATCTTTCCTGAGGGCTATAGTTAGGTATCTAAGTCAGAAACCATGTGTATGCATGAGTGTATGTGTGTTTGTGTATGTCTGTGTGTGTGAGTGTGTGTCTGTGTGTGAGTGATTTGTTTCTATTCCCCCCCCCTCAATAAAGGCCCAGCTATAGTGTTGAGCTTTAGCAGGACTTAGTGCATATTTGGACAATATAGAAACTGTAGCAAAGTACAGATCCTCTCCTTGATTATTTGAATGAGATCTATGGAGATGAGGCACTCAAATTTCTTTGAATCCCAAAACTGACAACCCGAAGATAGGGTTTATGAAGCAAGGATAGCATGTAGAATGTGGCTGGACAGACAGGGTCTGATCTCATAGAAACAGACTGATCAGGACCCCCCTAGTCCCTGAGTTTTAACATTCTTTCTTCCCAAGTGTAGGGCAAGACCTCTCTAGGCCGAGGGTCTTTATTTCTTTATGACCAGTTGCTACACAGAAAGCAGTGGAGAACATTGGTTCTAGTTTTTATGGTCTTCCATGAGGAAGAGCTTGTTTCTTTGTAGCTTGGTTCATGGAGTAGAGTAAGAGCAGGAACATATAGGAAAGTCATTGAAGGTCTGGCTTCTGAGACTTTCACTTGGGTATGTTGTTTCTGGAGTCCAACTAAATAAATAGACCCCGCTAAATGACAGTGGTCTGCAGGCCATAGGTTGAGTATATAATACAGGCCATTGATTTTCTATAGCAGTTATATTTAGAACCAGGAGTGGGGTGTCAGTAGTATTTGGTCATAGTTTTCAAATTAAGCTTTTTAATGGAGATTCTGACTAGTGAATGGGAAAGAGTAATTTTGCTAATGCTGGCTTTTAGATCTTAGGGTAGTCACATTCCTATATTACGGCAGCTTCTATTTATTTTTCTTTTCAGGGCAATAAGCTTTAATATATGTTATGAAACTTTTTGATGTCCACTACAAAATTTAAGATGGAGGAGAATGGATGCAATTGCAAAGCGTTTTTGTCTTAGTGAAAGTGGTTATTTTCATTGCTTTGTGCCTAAGATACATGAATAATAGCTGAAGTTGAATTCATGTTCATGTAAACAGATGCAGATATGTAACAGTGTATTAAAATTAAGTTATTTCCTGTTTTTCTTCCAAAATATTTTGGAGACTTACGATCATAGTGCAAATGATGTTTAATAAGGAATCTAAAATCTGTTAGCCGCCCAGTAAATTATGAAAGGACTGGCATGTGGGACATCAGCACAATTGGCAAACGTACGCCTTGCCTCTAATGAGTGTTCCCATGTGATGTAGAGAGAAAAGGGTGATGAAGTCACCTCCAGGGCTGTTCACACTTCTGTCCCTCTATGTTCTAGGTATATTGTTGTGCTTCCCCTTATGGCACAATCACTGTCATTGTAAATGCTTAGAATTAGTCACTTGTGGTGAGAAGGTACAGATGTTTGAAAGAAAGACTTCCAAATTTAGTGCTTGGACAAGAAACCAAAATGGGCAGCACATCCTTAACAACACTCACCATTTTCTCAGTAGTGTTACCAGTTGTGTCAAGACCCCCTTCTCTTCTCTTGTAATAATCTGAAAGTTCACTGACAACAAAGACTTAGTTGTTTGTGTGTGGGTGTGCATGCTCACACATGGTGTGTAAATTCTCAGCTCTGGCCAACCAGCCTTGAGTACCCCAGAAAAGCAAGGTTTCGCTTATGGACTTCTGGTATCTTGTTAATCACAGCTGATTCTTCAGTCACAGTTGGACCAGAACCACACATTATTCACCGCAAAGGCCATTTAAAGCCTTTGCCTCCGTCTGAAAAGCCACAGGCCAGGCCTCCATCATCTGTACAGCTCTCAACATTCTAATCTTCCAAGTTATTTTTGTAAAGCAGCCTACTGAGTGCTCAACACTCAATGGCTTTTATAACCCAAGGTTCCAAAGTCCTTCCACAATCCTCCCCCAAAACAACACAGTCAGGTCTGTCATAGCAATCCCCCGCTATCCTGGTACAACTTGTTGAAATTCTGTTGCTGTGACTAAACACCATGAACAAAAAGCGCCTAGGGCAGGCGGAGGGCTTATTTGGCTCATATCTGCAGGGCTGCTCAGCACTGAAGGAAGCCAGGGCGGGAGCTCAAAACAGGGTGGGGTCCTGAGGCAGGAATTGAAGCTGAGGCCATGGAGGGGTGCTGCTTACTGCCTGCTCCACATGGCTTGCTCAGCCTGCTTTCCTATATAACCAGGATCACCAGCCCAGGGATGGTACCACAATGGGCTGGGCCCACCTGTATTGATCAGTAATTCAGAAAATATCTTACAGCTGAATCTTATGGAGGCATCTTCACAATTGAGGTCCCAGCCTTTCAAATACGTCTAGTTTGTGTTCTGCTTTTGATGTAAGACCAGTAAGCACAGTGGGACAAACATCCTTTACCCACAGAGCCAGCTCAGTTGAATTGATTTTGAATGTAGTATATCCTGAAAATATAGAAACTGCACATTTTTCCAGAGCAGCCTTCTAATAGTATAACTTTATGTTCTCCATTTTGTTCTAAAAAGATACATAATTTGGATTATCTTTCTACAATTCCTTGGCCTGGAATGTCAAAATTTTTTATACTCTTCTGTTTCTGGAAGATCCATCAATCAAGGCACCCACACAGGAAACAGCTGTTCTTAGATCACTGTTCCCTCAGCTCTACATCTGGTTCTCAGTGTTTGGAGAGTGGACTTTCTTCCCTAGAGTCTGTCTTAGTTTGAATCTGTCGTACTATTGCTGTGATGAAATGCCATGAACAAGGTAACTTAGAAAACATTTAATTTGAGGCTTGCTTACAGTTCCAGAGGGCGAGTCCAGGCCATTTACCTTCAAACCACTGCAAGGTCCATGCTTGCTTTCTTCTTTCTGTCCTTCCACTGAGCATTGCTCATGGTCTGTCCTTGGCAAATCTTCCTGTGATGGCTATTTGCTGTGGCAACATCGGCACAGACTTGTTATGCGGCCCTCGGGAGTGGCCTTTGCACCCTGCCCTTAGCTTCTCCAAGCAGCTGCAGACAGTCGTTTGTGCGCTCAGGAGCTCTACTTCTTCTCTGTCACTCTGGCTGCATCACCCCTATTCTCTAAGTCTGCATGACCAAATTGTTCTCTTCCTGCTCCTTTGGTCTATATCCCAGGTCTCTGCACCCACCATTTTAGACAGACAAGCCCTGATGTTGGTTTTCTCCCCCGTCATGACACTGAGGTGAGATTTCTCCTCTCCTGGCCTTCAGGTTGGTGTGAGTAGGAGACATGCCTTCTCTAGTGGCTGCAGTCCCACGTTGACCCAGGACAGCAAACAGTTGTCCACTTATTCGCTGTACTGGTTACTTTTCTCACTGCTGTGGTAAAATGCCTGGCGGAAATACTTGAGAGGCGAAAGGCTTATCTGGGCTCACAGTTTCAGACGACCTATGGCAAGGGCAGCAGGGGAGCATTCACGACAGTAGGCCTGAACAGCCTGAGCTCCTTATAACTTAGCATCAGACAGGAAGCAGAGGACTTGGGCCACACCAAAGAGGGTATGTATCCAGGGTCTGCCAGCAGCCACACAGTTCTGCTAGCTAAGACACGGGTCTTACAGGTTTACATCCTCCCCAAACAGTGCCACCATCTGGAAATCAGGTATTCAAACACAAAGGTCTGGGGGGGACATTTCAGATTCAAATTGCAGCCCCGCATATCCCTGCTTGCATTTGACTCATCTCTCCTTGCTCCTGCCTCTGGGCTGTGTTTCTTTCCTGCTAAGCTAGTCTTGACATACCCATGTTATTACTGTCTGAATTTGTTAGTTTTCTTGTTCCTTTTGTTATTGTTTAGGTATCTTTTTTAATATCCTCTCATTCTATAAAATAAATGTTATAAATTTTAATAATATAAAATTTTCTATAAGTGCACATTGCTATTTTTAGCTCTCTCTTTGTTTTTTAGGTAAAGCCCCATTTTTACCTCTCTTCACCTCTCCCCAAGTTCTTAGAGGTGGGAATTGTGACCTGAGCAGCTGTCTTCCTGCTCTGCTCAGGGGTATTTTGTTGGGGCCTACAGCTCCCTCTGGTGGCCAGATCACTAGGTGCATTTTCATTCTAGACCATGGAAGTGGCCTATGGGTCTCATAATCATTCTTTGGTGTTCTCCTGTAAAGAATATTAATTAAAATCTAGTTAGTTTGGGCACATATTTTTGTTTATAAGCAGTCACACACAGAGGAAAGAATTATTTTTTGCTTTGAGCAATTTCTAATTTTTTCATAGTTGGTGTTTTAAACGTAGGTAAACACAGCATTAAACATTATTTCCTCCTTTTATCCGCCAAATAATTTATAGACTCATCAAAATAAGATACTACTCACTGAAGAAGAATCATTAGCTGATAGTGGAATGAAATAAAATTCTTCACACAAATGTTATATTCCATTGTGGTCTTGTAGATGCAGTGTGTTGCTGTGCGCTACTGGTGGCTGGTAATGTTGATGTCCTTGGCTTAGTTATAAATCCTGCAGGCAGGCCTGAACTTGGGCGGACATAGTAAGCACTGAGAACCCATGGAAGAAAGACAACTGTTCCTTTCTTCAGAAAAGAGTTCCAACAGTGCCTGTAGACTGCATGTCCTACGTCATTTCCCACAACACTGAGAACAGCAGATGTGAGATGGATGGTCCTTTTAAAGTTAAACTTGCATATTGTTTATAATATTAACAGTGATGCATACTGGGAAACTCTCAGTAGACATGCATGAGGCAGGAAATAAAAGAACTTTTTAGCTTTTTCCCTCAGTCTCACAGAGGTGGACCCCATGGGCATTTCTGTGGTTTGATGCTTTTTTTCATCTAAAATTCAAATACTGCTAATGTTACAGGATTCAGAGACCAGGCTAGATAAAAGTGATTAGGTCTGAACAGTTCCCTGGGGAAATGGGAGTAGAGGCCTCATAAAAAGCTTCCTGGAGGGAGCTTTCTCTCATGTGCTGACAAAACACTTAACCCAGGGAGGTTGCAACCCTGTGCAAACCCTGGATGTTGCTCTTGTTTTGGTCCTGCAGCCAAAAAAACTGTGAGAAATATGAAGTATGAATTTGCTAGCCTCCAGTGCTATTTTAAGGAAGCAAATGGACCAAGACAAGGAGAAGCTTCTTGAGGAGAAGTGGTTGGTGAATTATTACTACTTTGTCTAGCTTATTTGTTTTTATGTTTGTTTGTTTTGGTGAGGTTTTGGGTTGAGTCAGAGTCTTATTCTATAGTCCAGGGTAGTGGAGAATTAACCATACTATTAATTCAAATGTTCTGAATCTCCCAGCATTCTTCCTACCTCAGGCTCCCAAGACCTGGGCTTACAGGTGTAAGTTCTTGCTTATTTTCACTACAGGATTCATCGTTGGGCTGTTTCCAGATCACAGCACACATCTTAGCATTTTCTGTGTCTGTACAATGTTTGTAACTGTTCAACAGCCACCATATTGAAGAGCAGTTGTCACACTGAGCGTATTTGTGATAGAAGAAATGACTACCTGGTCCTCAAGTGTTGCTGCAATTGGACCCTTGCCTTTTGTAAAAGTGACTTTTTAACTTGCCTGGTTCAGTTGTTGTCTGTATTAGAGGCTTACTGCCTCCTTCTGCCAACCTAGATCTGAACCTAGACTAGAACCCAGAAGCTTCTAGCCTCCATACAATCTAACCTAGGCCAAGAATGTTTTCAGCATTGAGGCTTACTGCTGAGTAGTCTCACCCTTTCTTGTTCTTACTGAGCTCTGGGCTGGCTGGTTTAATTCAGCTGTTCTGACTCAGAAACTCCTCTCCCAGATAACTTATTCAATCTGCTTTTCTCTCAACCTCTAATGAATTGTTCTGCTTGGCCTCAAACTAACTCCAGCAATCTGCTCTAATCTCCTGGCTCCTTCTCATTCTCTGGCTCATTCCATCTTCACCTGAGTTCTTTCTCTGCAACCGGTTTCTCTATTATTGTCCTGGTAAAACTGCCTCTTTTCTCTCTCTCATTGACCCCCAAGTAGCTCTCCTTTCCTCTCTCTTTTCATGAGAGTTGGGCATAGCCTATTCTGTCAAATCTTTCTCTGATTCGTCACCTTTTCTGCTACTCCAGACATCACTTTCAAACATGGATGCCTCCTTTTAAAAGTAACTTTGTTTTCATTGTTTGGGATTAAAGGCATGCACCTCCACAACTATGCTTTTCTTTACCTGATACTTGCTCTATACCAGGCTGGCCTTGAACTCAGAGGTCTGCTTGCCTCTGTCTCCTGAAGTAAATGTCTGTATTCCAACCAGATCACACAGACCTAGAAGGCCTTTGGATATGATCTTTTGCCAGAGCAGCCATGTTCTGAATTAAAATTCCTAAACAGCCTTTTGTTCCTTAAAAAAAAAAAAAGACATTTTTGAACTCATATCATGCTCTGTGCACTGTAGATAGGAATGAGACATTAGGCAATGTCCAGCCTGCTCAGAGCACTGCTTTCATCTCGGAAGCCATTGGCTAACTTCGAGGGGAACTACCTTGAAAGACCATCCCATCTCTTCCCCCTGGATCAGTTTCCTGCTGTCAACCTGGGTTGCCCAGAGGAACTTGTCTCCCACAGGGAAGATACTCCAAATAGAGGGCAGTGCCAACTGGCCTTAGTGCCAGTAGTTGCCTGGAGGGTGGCACTTAAATTGGTATTTAGAGCTCTCCTTAAAGCTAGAGGTTAACTATGTATCATCCTTCATTGTGTGTCCTGCTGGGTGGAAACACTGTCAAAGATGCTCCAGGCAGCTTCACACTTGGGGTAGAGCTCTCTGGGTATCTTTCCTGCCTGCTTAGACATTCACTTCAGAGTCCTGCCCTGCACCCCTCGGATGCTCCTACAGTTTATTCTTTCTCACACCTGTGGGCATTTTTTCAGATTGCTTCTTCACACTTGGTTCCCTCTGCCTTTAAGTTGATTCACTATAGCTTTGCAAATGGGAAAAACTTACATTTTTCAGGGAGAAACACTATTCTGAGTCATTTTTAGTTATTCAACTTTGATCTCTGTGGTCTAGTTATTCCTTTTAACTTTTGTAGTCAAAGGAGTTGTGGAAGAAATGGTTACGACAGGAGCAACTGCCGGAATGAGGTGGGCGTGTCCTTTGGAGCTTGGGGATGCTGGGGTTAGGAGAGGTTCTGCTGGGAACCCTAGTCTGGCTGCTGCTATTCCATCAGTAATTGCTGCTCGTGGGGATTTTATCTGGTGGCAGAAGTTCCAAGACCACCCAGCTGTTTTCCTACCCGCAGCCTGCTCGGGTGTTCTGAGTGTGCAGTGAGCCAGGACAAGCTAATGACATTTCACTCGCCACAGCGCCCACCAGGCTCATGGCAGATCTGGAGAAGCAGCATAGAGACTTTTTTCCCTTTAAGGGCTAAGGGTTCAGAAAAGTAGGATTTCCAAGCCCCTTCTCAAGCAGTGGGATGCTTTCTCTCTTGGAGAGGGAACACAGCATAATGTGCTTCACATAGTGGTTAGCACTAGGCATGCATGGTCTGAGTCAGTCTTTTTGTGTTAACGGGGCAGTGCAAATGTGTGGCTACACAGGAATACATGTTCCCAGAGTGACAAGACAGAGGTGATGAAGGGCTATGGAAGAGTGGGTTTTTTGTTTGTTTGTTTTTTGTTTTTAATTTGCTTGCCCCATCAAGCTGCTGGAAACAGTTTTCACAAGAGCCAATTTCTTTTCCACAGTAAATACTTTAAGGCTAATAATACCCACCAACCTTAAGGTATTGTGTGTGTTTGTGTGTTCCCCTGTGTGCAGGTGTTTATGCTTATGTGTGCATGTGCTTGTGGAGGACAGAAGTCAACCTTGGTTGTTATTCTGCAGGGGGTTGTTATTCTCCAGGAGAATAACCTTGGTAGTTATTCTCCACCTTGAACTTGAGACAAGGACCTGGGACTTGACCCTCAGCCAGGCCAGCAAGTTCCAGGGGTCTGCTTGTATTTGTCCCTTTATCATGTAGATTACAAGTATATGTCACCATGACTGGCTCTTTAACACGGGTGCTGAGGCTCAGACACAGTCCTCATGCTCACACAGCAAGAATTGTTAACCCTGGAGCCATCTTCCTTGGCCCCCGCCTTAAGTTTTTAAAGAAGTTTTATGTTGTTCATCTGAGAGCAACAGCATGTGTGTGTGTGTGTGTGTGTGTGTATGGATGTATGTATGTGTGTAAATCAATAAAAAAGACCAGTAGCCTAGGAAGGGATGATTTTCAGAGAATGTGAAAAGACAGTCTGGAGGACATGGAGGGCGAGTAGCAGTTAGGGCGTTCAGCTCTGGTAGAAGGCTGTTTGATCTTTTCTCTGTTGACCAAGGAGTGAGGTACAAATAGTCGCAGTGCTGTCGCAGGTAGGTGTTTCACTGAGTACAGCCTCTAGCAGTGTGTCAAAATGGCAAACGCCTGCACTATCAGATCCAGCCAGGCCATTCTAGTTTCTTAACACATACACAGTTGTAGGTGTCCAGTGAGAGAGAGACAAGTATGACTGTTCTTTAGTTGGTGGAGGAATTAAAAAACAGAACCGTCTATTGAAAGCAACTGATCCTGTGTTCAGAAATCAACATCTACCCACTTCCCTGCAGGATTTTCACTCAGCCAAAGTCCATCTGTCAGATTCAGTTATATAGGCTGATGGTCACAACAGACAGAAATTTAGGTGTGTATGTGAACTTGAACACTAGAGTTGCACATTAAACTAATGATGCTTAAGTCTGACTCCACAGTAGACTACATGGAGGCCATCAAAAATGTTTCACTAGGGTCTCATCCCAGTAGCTGATTTAAACAGTTTGGGGTAAGACACGGGTTGTCAGAGTCAGGAGCCACAGTGAGCTCAGCTCAGCAGTTGGGGAAACTGAGACTCAGCAAGGCCAAAGGCTCTAAAGTTACAGAAATGGCTGGACCAGACTTGCGCTGGACCGTGACTCTGGCATGGCCTGTGTTCAGCATAACACTACTGCTGTTTTGTCAAGTTCTGGGCTACCTCCTGACCTTTGCCGTGATTGAATCATTGTACAACATTGGTGGGTAGGGCTTGCTGCAATCCAGCGGCCTCCAGTACTAGCTGAAGAATGGATAGTAGGCAGATGTGTATTTCTGCTGTAATACAGAAGAGACCGTCTCTTTGCACAAGCGATCTGTATTTGTTAGTCTTGTAAACAGACGAACCCAGGTCTTTTTACTGAACTTCTGTGTATACTTTCTTCTTTCAGTCTGCTGTGCTGGGACAGAGCATGGAGTAATTTTTTGGCTCCTATTCAGTACTGTTCTCTTGAATCAGAAACCAAGCCTTGACCTTCTCCTGCAGTCCTCTTTGTCCAGCAGGAGGACTGGGAACAAAAGATGTTTCTTTTACCTTCCCAGGGCCCTCTCTCTGGGTTTCCAGTCCTCCCAGACAACCAAGGAAGCCTTTGTCCTCTTTTGATAGGCAGTGGGCAGCTGACACCTCCTGAGAATCTTTAAAATCGGTCCCCAAAGAAACCACTCTGCTGCAGATGCCTATTTTTAGACCCCATAAAGCCCACATCAGATCTTTACTGCCTTTCTCTCTCTGCGCTAAGCCTGCTGTTTGAAAGACGGCAGGTTCTTTTGTCTTTAAAGTTCAGCACTGTCTGGCTAGCTTCCACCTTGAACTCTATAGCCCCCAAACGCCCCGGGGCTTTTTCTTCCCTCATTCTGACCAAACTCCAAACCAGAGGTAATAACCTTTACACCGCAGAGGAGGAAACAGTACAACAGGGGTAGAAAATAAGTGCCAGCCAGCAGTGGCGCAGCTAAGTGAACAAGAATGTGTTTCGGCATGCCTTAAGACTTGATTCGTCCCAGATGCATTTAACTAGTTCCCTAGGCACTTTTGAACTGGGGGGGGGGGCTCTCCAGGTGGCTGCCCGAGAGCAGAGCAAGTTTGATGGTTACTAGCATAAGGAGCTGTCAAGTTCAATAACAAACTGCATAAAATAGGATTAAGATGTTGACTTGGAGCCGTGACCATTTCCTGGTGAGTCTGGGGTTCTTCTTTCTTTGGTCAGTAGCTTGGCTGTTTCTTTTATATGCACACATAAGTTATTACTAACCACAACAATTTAAAGGAAGTAGTAAGCCCAAGACTGAAAGACAGTGCTGGGCTAGTCATGCGTCAGAAACACCATGGTCGTGTCTCCTTTACTGCCTAATTTTAAATCAGCTTGACACAGGCTAGCGTCATCTGAGAGGAGGGTAGTGTGATTGAGAAAGTGCCCCCGTAAGACTGGGCTGTAGGCAAGCCTGTAGAGCATTTTCCTACTTAGTGATTGATGGGGGGAGGGTCCAGCCCCGTGTGGGTGGGTTCATCCCCAGGCTTATGATCCATAACAAAGCAGGCTGAGCAAGCCATGAGGAGCAAGCCACTAAGCAGCATGCCTCCATGGCTTCTGCCTCAGCTCCTGTCTCTAGGTCTTCACCCTGCTTGAGTTCCTGTCCTGTCTTCCTTCAGTGATGGACAGTGGATGTAGAGGAGTAAGTCAAAGAGACCCTTTTCTCCCAAGTTGCTCTGGGTCGTGGTGTTTCACCACAGCGATAGTAACCCAAACTACGACATCTTCTGTGCATCCATTTCCCACCCGTCCTTACTTCAACCGTTATATATTCTATATAACAACATACAACAACAAAACATACAGTCTTTTGTATTTTTATTAAATAAAATGTTAACAGTTCATATTAAACTTAAGTTGGTGGAATATTTTATATAGGATCCTCTCAGAATTCATTTCAATAAAACTAAGCTAATCATTCCTTTGGGCAAGACATCTTTTTGAATGTTTTGCTTGTTTGTGGGAGGGGGTGTTTATGGAAAGATTCAGTTTGAACATACCTAATCTTAAACATGAGAAATGTTCCACAGAACAAATCCGAGTATTGATATAATGCCACAGGCACAGACTTACCCAGTTAATCTCCTTTATCAGGCTAAAGGTGCAATGAAGATAATTCAGTGTTCTTCAGGCAGTGTGTATAAGCTGTGTATAAAACATAAGTAAATTTTATGTTTAGAATTGGGTTCTAGCCTCAGTATTTCTGAATAAATCTGGAGTCCACATCACTTCTTTATCCTACGTGTTAGGGTAAGTGATACTAAGCCTGTGTACATGGCTAGAAAACACTGGAAAGGGTACAGAGCAAAACACAGCCTTTGAGGCTGGATGTGATGATACCTGCCTGGAATTCCTGTGCTTAGGACTCAGGAGAATCTAAGGGCGGCCTGGGCTGTATACAGCAAGACTTTGTCTTAACAAAAATGGGCAGAGGAGGCTGGAAGGTGGCTTAGTGGTTAAGAACATGTATCCACTATTCAAGAGGATTCCACTTTGCTTTCCAGTACCTAAGTTTGGTGACTCAGAACTGCCTGTAACTCTGGCCCCAGAGGATTCAATGCTTCTAGCCATTATGGGCACCTGTGCTTAAACACATACAGTCAAAATTTTAAAAAAATTAACTCTTTAAAAAATTTAAGAAAATTTAAAGTCCCATAAAATATTAACATCTTGTCCTGGCAGTAGGGTACAGTTAGTTTTGCATTTTGTATTTTCTTTTTCAAGTAAATGCCGTATTTAATGTTAACAAATACAGAGAGAGAAGTCCGTGTGTCTGTTGACCTGAAGACAGATGCTGCAAGAACATATTGTAAGGAAATGGGGAAGGCCGAGTTGCATCCTTGTCATCTGCCGTAGTCACTTTTGATTGCTGTTAAGTACACTTATACAGACCAAGTCAAGGGAGGAAAGGTTGATTTTGACTCCTGGTTTCAGACATATTACAGTCTGTTGTGACAAGGAAGGCATGCTAGCAGGAGCATGTCATGAAGGCTGTTGTTCCCTTGGCGGGCCAGGAAGTGGTGAGCTGGCCAGAACCAGGGCTAGTATATGAACTTCAGAGGTCCATCCCTAGTGAGCCACTTATACCAAGTAGACCCCAGCTCCCTAAAGGCCCCATAACCCCTCAAGACAGTGCTACCACTTGGAGAACAAGCACTCAAAACATGGCTTATGGGAACCATCACAATATCTCATTATAGTGTCTAATGTGGAATCTAATCATGATAAATCTATATAATGGAACAAAATAAAGCCCTTAAAATGGCAGTGTAGGAATGTTCAGTTCAAGCAAGTGGATATTCTGAACACCTTCCTTCAAGGGCTCAGGGATTGCTGCAGGAAGGGGGCCAGGAAGAGTGTGTGAACAGCTACAGGGAAACATTTTCTTCTGGACACAGGGCAGCTGCATCTGTGAAGTTCCGGCGGCTGTGACGCCATGTACAAGACATATGTGCAAGCTGAAGCCAGACCAAATCTCAGCATGGAGAGGGGAGTGGAGTGTGAAGTCCCACACCTGGCTGAGAAGCTGTTGGCTACCCTCAGATGCTGAGAAAGGAAGGATCAGTGTTCGCCCAGCATGTGGCCCCTGATAAGCCAGCCTTACTCCAGCGGCAGGCCACAATCCAAGAATATTTGGTTAGCACAAGTTGGCCTAGATGGAAGAATAAAACAAAAAGAATACAATGTTGTGTGGGGAAGGGGAATATCTGGGTGGGAGGGAGAGTGAACGTGATCAATAGTCATTGGACAAAATTCTCAAATGACTGAAAACAAATTTTGAAAATGGTGTTTGTTGTAAAGAACTACTTACTGGTTTGGAATCATTTTTATAGCATAGAGTAGGACGTAAGCTGCATGTGATTAAAAATGCAATACAGAAATGCAGAGCTCTGATTGTCAACACACTAATGTCAGAACTGTGTTGCCTTATGCAAGGGCTTCTGAGTGTTTAGCTTTCAGTTGTGTGTGTGTGTGTGTGTGTGTGTGTGTGTGTGTGTGTGCACATGCACACCTATGATTTACTTTTAAATATGTGGAAGTGTTTATGTCTGTGTGGGTGTGTACGCTGGAGTGCAGGTGAGCACACTGGCCAGAAGAAGACTGTTGGATCATCTGGAGCTGAAGTTACAAGTGTTTGCAAACTTCCAAATAATGGTTCTGGAAACTGAACTCAGATCCTCTGCAAGAACAGTGTAAACCTTTAACCACTGAGCCATTTCTCTAGGCCCTTTTCTTATGTATGTGTCTATACACCTACACACACACACACACACACCAGTTTTCCTGTAAAGAGTCTGTAGCACTGTATGGGATCTAACCAAAAGGCCAAGGAACAAATCTACATTGCTTTCATTGGAATTAGAAAGGTTTGTGTTCATTTTGGGAGATCGAGTTGTCCACTTGAGTGAGACCCTCTGGTTCTACTCATGGGTGGGCTTTTTGCACTTCAGTATCGAGAGCTCCTACTGTGCACTCAAGAGCGGTGTGGAGCACAGAGCTGAGTGACCCAAACAGACTTCTAAGTGGACCGAAACTGACACTCATCCTTGTTTCTAGATCAGAAGCCTGCTTTTTTACCATGGGGAGCTAAGTAATGGAATGTGCTCAGAATCGTGTTGAAGCTCTGGGCTTCAGGGCCGGGCTTCAGCTGCTATTTCAGAATTCAGACCGTTTTCTGTTTATTTGGATTTTGTGGCTAAGTTCCCTGGACTAGACTGTCTGAAGGCTGGCTCCAATATAATTAGTAGATTGCCGAGGACAATTTTGGCACTATTCTGTAGCAGCTTAAAACTTTTTATTGGTGAAATGTGCTTGTTACAGTACAGTCACATGAAGCTTGAGCTTGATGTATTCAGAATGAATGGTCAGTCATATTATAGCTTAGACCGTGGCCATTGTTGAATACTTCAGAAAGTTATGACCAGAATGGACAGAGTGAAACAAGCCTCGACCAGGAATCGTCTGGGACATCCCAACAGTGGAATGACTTATAAACATATGGAAGGAGCCTGTCAAGTGGTTGAGTTGGCTTTTCAAGCTGGACTCGTTAAGTCCTAAAACTGAAGGAGTGATCTGTCACTGTAACATCGGGGACTACTGAAACCAAGGGGCTAAGTGG
The DNA here is from genome assembly GCA_028658305.1 of Pachyuromys duprasi. Classification (NCBI taxonomy): domain Eukaryota; kingdom Metazoa; phylum Chordata; class Mammalia; order Rodentia; family Muridae; genus Pachyuromys; species Pachyuromys duprasi. Next base: position 135,369,104 of record CM053764.1, read on the forward strand.
CTGTTCATGATCTCAAATAATTCGTTGACTCAGGGTAATTGATTGCCTGTAAAGTGAACCGTTTGTCACTAGTACAGGGAGAAATGACAGGGAGGTTCCTTATGGTAGGCCTGCTGGTTTGGGTAAGGTTAAGGTATTAAATTGTCTTAACCAGCTGGGCACTGGGGTACACACCTTTAGTCCCAGCACGTGGAGTGCAGAGACAGTGAGTTCGATGCCATCCCGATCTATATAGCAAGTTCCAGGACAACCAGTGCTATGTAGAGAGACCCTGTCTCCCCCAAATTGTTTTAACGAAAAATGGGAATCCTCTGATCTAGTTCATAGCTTATCAGGGTAATGATTTCTCGGGTCCCCACTCACTTCAGTGGTGTTTGCTGGCTGGCTTTTACTCACTTGACTGTGTCTTTGTTCATGGTGTTTTTGCTTTCTACCTAACCAAACACAAACATCATTGCTTTCTGTCCCACTAGTGGGTGGTGATGCAGCCCATGGACTTGTCTATGTCTTCCAGTGGAGTTTAATAGGCCCCCATCCATGCTGATTGACACTTTGCAAGGTGCTGGAGCCTGAGAAGAAGAGCATTGGTATGGGCCTTCAGAAATTAATCAGCTCTTGCTGAATCGCACTCAGCTTGGCCCATGAACATGGATTGTAGCTATCCAAGTGTTTTTGCTGCTGTCCTTTAAGGAATTTTATAGGTATAGACCCGTGGGTATGTATGATATTTTATTAGTGCACTATATTGTCATCTGTAGAGTTCACACTCCAGAACATACATAGAATTCATTCTAGAGAACTGAGCTATAGAGCTATTCCCCACGCTTAGTTATATTATATTCTAGCTAAGCTTATGATTTTGTATTAGGCTATACACATAGCTATCCAGGGCTCACAGCAGTGTATTCTTTCTGTTGGCTTCATTTCTGATTGTTTTAAACAACTGATTGGTGGATGTTGTCCTACAGCCGGTGTTGTGGCCTTGGCCTTGGAGGTAAACTTGCGGTTAGTTGTGCGCTTTTGAAAACAGAAGCTAAGAAGAAGTCAAGACTATGAGTATATGCATACACAGGAGAGAAGCGGGTATCTGTGTTCTTTTTTCTCTCCTTCTTCTTCTTTTAATGGTACCTTGTTATGTAGCCCAGTCTGATGCTCTCAATCTACCTGCCTCAAGCTGTCAAAATTTATGCCTCATCCTCTTAACTGCCAGAATTATAGGAGTGTGGGACCATATCTGGCTGAGCTGTATTTCTTTTTTCATCTTCATTCTTCTTTTGTCTTTTATTTGTAAAAATTTATGCATTAGTCCCCTCCCCCCTCCAGCCCGTCTTGTGTGTCCCTTCTGCCTGCTCTTAAACTCATGGCTTCATTTTCCTTAATTATTATTTTTACACAAACACACACACACACAAATAACTATAAAATACAATGGTTTGGAAGAATTGAGCTGGATCTGACTTAAAGGCCTCTTTTTTTTTTTTTTAATTTATTTATTTTTATCTCAATCACAGGTTAGGTACTTTGAATCCCAGGCGTAGCCCCCTCCCCCATTCCCTCCTACCCTTCCACTCCCTCCCTCATCTCCTTCTTCCCC
>CM053764.1:135371197-135523506 GCA_028658305.1 Pachyuromys duprasi
AATTTTCCTTTGATGAGAAGGAAGTGCCCCTCCTCATCTTTCTTGATTAACTTTGGTTGAAAGTCTATTTTATTAGATACTAGGATTGCTACCCCAGCTTGTTTTCTGGGTCCATTTGCTTGGAAAATGGTTTTCCAGAAAGGCCTCCTCTTGAGGACTAGCTTTCGTAGTACTAGAAGGGGCTATCCAAGATGCCAAGGGAGAAAGCAACCAGTAGTCCTACCCAGCTGGGACACCTACAAACCACAACAGTAGCCAGAATGCCATGATATCCCAGGGTGCAATGGTAGCCCTTGTATCTTAGTGCTAACCAACGGCTGTCTAATGAGAGTTACGGTCCCCTCAATTAGGAGGGAATTTATGCTGTAAACTAGACAGCTGGTGAGGGCAAGGAACCCAAGGGGCCATACACTTCTTCCACTTTCCCAAGCCAGTATAGTGTGATCTTTGACTACCTTTTTGTTGTTGTTGTTGTTGTGGGTTTTTTGTTTTGTTTTTCAACACAAAGTTTCTCTGTGTAGCCTTGGTTGTCTTGGAACTCACTCAGTAGACCAGGCTGGCCTCACAGAGATCTGTCTGCCTCTGCCTTCTGAGTGCTGGGATTAAAGGCGTGAGCCACCACTGCCCAGTTTTAACTACATTCTTAATGTGTACTCTTAATAGGTATGGTTTTCACCCATCATCAGAAACGTTTTTCTGCAGAGAAAGAGACCATTATTGAACTGGACTTCCTGATCAAAGCCATTTTACAAATGAGCTATTATTTCCTGATGCCATTTTATATGTCTACTTTAATTGGAAGCCAGAGCTGCTGAAATTTACCTCTTGATTGTTTTAGTATAAAATTAAGCTTATTGTGAATGAGGTTTCTATTACTGTATTTGCAGTAATATGCAAACAGTACTTACTGGGGCCATGTGGTTACAAAACAGGACCTTTTATATGGTGTGAAGTTCTGACAATTCCTGTTTTCCTTGCTCAGCACCATCCTCTCCTGATACACTCCAGCCATCGGCTGATCCCTGCCTGTACCACTGCCAGCCTCCTGGGCCTTCTGGCAGCTGCTTGTGAAACCTACATTTATTGTGCCCTCTCCTGATCCTTTCTTATAAAGCACAGTATCATTTTAAGAGCCTAGACTCAGCAGCATCTATTAAATATGAATTTCCTAAAGTCATCTTTCTCCACACACAGTCCTTACTTCTGAGAATTTCCCTCCTAAGATTGGTATTAGCAGTATTATAACTTGCTTGACATTGAATGGTTTAGAGGGATGAATGGACGCAAGAAGAGAAATGGTTAGGAACATTGCTTAAATGTAACTCAGTGCCAACACATTCTCCATTTGCACAGAACAACTTTTAAGAACCCCCGAATATCTTAAACACACACACATAGTCCCATGGTGTTCTCTTCTTTGGTATTTTCAGAATCCTTAGCTGCCTTCGTCAGTGTACTTGGGAATGCCTTTTTCTCTTCAGTAGTGTTGCGGCTCTTTCTCTTCTAAGTGTGGAGCATACTGGCTCTCACCTCTCTTTTCTCCGTGTGTGCTGAGAATTTTAGTTTCATAACTAAGCTCCCAGATGTTAGGCGGGGAGGGAGAAAAAGATATTTCTTAAGTGTGGGAAAAAATGAAGGTTGGAAATAAGATCTGATGGGAAAGAATGAAAGTGGTCCTTGAGCAGCCAAGCTGGCGTTCAGGAAGTATTTGTGACAAAGCAGGAATTCCATGGCTGCCTCTCCAGAGTCATTGAGGATTGAGTAGGGTTCGTGACTGCAGTGTGCAAGGGCCACCAGTAGATGGGGTGGCAGTCTCTTGGCCCAGATAGGCTCAAGCATCCTCTTAAACTCCCTCATCTCCATCATTAAAGAGTGGTACCATCTGTAGCCCTGATCTCAAGTCTGTCTCAAAGGGAAAGACCCCTAACTCTGCTGGCAGCTAGCTTCACCTCTCTGCCTTCTTGGCCCTTGGAACAGAGCATGTTTCTGACTTTGAAGTGGAAATTTTACACTGAGCCTTGGGCACAGGCCCCCTCTATCTTGGGCTTTAACTTGGTGTCCCAGGCAGGGTTGAGGCTGAGGGGTCATGGGCTCTCTCTCTCTGTGGCCACTGGATTCAAAACTGAATTTAAAAGCGGGGCCTCCAACATGTTGGGAACATTGGTGAAAGGAGAAATGTCTTGTGTCGGTGAATGTGCATTGGGGTTTGGGTTTTAGTTAGCTGTGCTGGAGGTGAAGCCAGGGCCTTGCACCTGCTAGGCCTGAGCTCTGCCCACCCGTGCAGTGCCTCTTGAGGGAAGGGGAAGGAAGTAGCTGGGGCTCATTCAAGACAGCCGTTCAGTGCTGAAGGATGAGGAAATGTAGAGGGGTCTAACGAACCCTGGGGCTGAATGCTGCTCTCAAGAACACCACGATCTTCCTGATTCTCAGCACAGGGCAGGAAGGACATCTGGGGCTTCATTTGCTGAGGATCAGAGTGGTTCAGAAATGTGCTCAGTGTCAACGAAGCTAACAAGCCAGCCAGTGTTAGTGAATAAAAATGAAGGTTTATTTTTTTCTTTATGAGGATGATAAGAAATGTCTGGGGCTGGAGAGATGGCTCAGCGGTTAAGAGCACTGGCTGGTCTTTCAGAGGACCTGGAATTCCATTCCCAGTACCCACATGACAGCTCACAACCGTCTGTAACTCCTGTTCCAGGGACCCAGCACATTCACACAGACATACATGCAGGCAAAACACCAATGTATATAAACTACAAATAAATAATTTTTAAAATGTCTGGAGGGGTGTCCTTGCTCCCTTAGCTATTCTTCCTAATGTTGGTGTGGACATTTAGGAAACACTCCAGTGGTGGGGGTGGGGTGTCCTTGCTCCCTTATGCATTCTTCTTCACATGACTGTAGACACTTAGAAAACACTGTCCCTCGTTGTAAAAGAAGCATTCCAAACAGCTCAGGGACCCTGGGGTTCCAGGTCAACTGGGGGCAGACCGCACACTTCTTCAAACTTGCCTGTCAACTTCGAAGATGAAGTCTGGCTGCAGGGCAGCATTATAGAGCTTGAGTTGTTCTCTGTGTCTCTGGAATCCACCAAGTTCCGCCTGTAGTCATTGGCTGGGCTGCCTCTGAGATGAGCTGTTCTGTCTTCCCCACATCTGAGTTCACTCCTGGTTTGAGACAGGCAGGCAGCAGCAGCAGCTTCCAGCCCAGACAGCTTTCTGCACAGGCAGCTCGACACAGCTTGAGGGTGCCCTGCCTACCTGGACTGTGTAGCTCCAGAGCCCTCCCCGCCAGCACCTTGCTCCGCCCGCCAGTTCCAGGCTGTTGACTGCCTGGAGGGAACTGGAGAGACCAGGATTCCTTTTCCATTCTTTCTGTTGTTAAGGGAAACAGACCAACCATCTGCATCTAGACCAGCCTTTCTCTCCCTCTCCCTTTTTAAAGGAGGTTTTTCTGCCTGGAATCTGGTAAGTGTGGGCAAATGCTCTCTCTCCCTTCTTGATCCTGTGCAGAATGTTCTCACATTGTAGATCCGTGAGCTACAATTTAGAGTCTTTGAACTTACATCTTCTCTCTCTCTCTCATTGAATATTTTTAGCATGCCTTGATACCTGTATCAAAAAGTATACCATAATAATTTTTCTTCATTCCTTGTGTGCATAACCTCTGTCATTTTGCCTGAAGCTTCTTCTCAGTGTACAGCACCGGCAGCGACTATGCCGGTAATTGTCTGGTGCCCTCCCTAGGAATAAATGACTACATTTATCACTGCTATTTTCCTTAAATGTCAGAAATAGACACAGTGAAAGGATCTGTCACACGGAGTTCAGAAATTTGGTACAAAATTCGAGGTTGAGATAAGGACAGAGCTTTCTTTTTAGACTTCATTATGTATTTGTTTTTGATTTAAAGCAGGGCCGGCGTGGTCATCTGGGTTGTCATGGGACAGGTGTACCTCTAGATCCCTGGAGATTACTTCCTGGGACGTGACTTGTAGACCTTTACAGGAAATACGAGGGGGCAAATCATATGGTTCCTAACTTCGGTTGTCACAAAGGTTCACGTATTTTAATTGTTTTGCTCTTCTATGGGGAAAGGCGTCCTGTCAGGAAGTTTTAAAGTCGGGAAGTGAGGTGCCCAGTGACTCCATCCTTCCTCACTTCTCGTATTTCTCAGTCTTCAGAATGGAAATATTATCCCCCTTTAGAGAAGGTGCGGTGGGTGTTTTATATTTTCCTTACTCTAAGTTAAAGAGGACTTATGTAAATGCCATTTAGAAAAATACAGGAATTAATTTTAAGCTGTCTTTCCATGAGGTCACTTACAATAGCAGGAACAGTATGGAGTTCATTCCCCTCCCTCTCTCCCCCACACAGAGGGAGAGAGAGAGAGCTTTAGTCATAAACGTGTTTATGGCAAATATATAATTTGAGGAAAATGGAATTATGTAATGCTGAATGGAAGACCAGTGTAAGGATGCATTTGGGGGACAGACCCACACCTCACACAAAGGCTGAGACGGAGCATGTGTGTTCTGTGTGGGCTTATGGGTGAGGAAGAAGGAGGAAGTTAATCTGGTGGGGATAGCTTGAAACACGTCAGAAAACAAAACATTTGTCAGGAATCTTCAAAACCATGGGCTTTTGTAATGTGTGAAATTGAACTTCTGACCCTTCTTGCTTCGTGGTGGATTGTTTTCCTTGCAAATTATGTGGTATTGGATCTTTAGATGTAGGGCAACCAGAAGCTTAATAACTAGATGGACTCACCGTTCTTTTTGTGGGTGATATGAGATTGTAGAGCCAAAACCATCACAAGAAAGGACAATTGAAAATTGGTGAGAAAAAAAACCCTAGCATTTCTCACCCATGTATAATTATCTCCCTGTGGACTGCTTTGCACGTGGGGTATTACTTGTCTTCCACAAGGGAGCCAGAGTAGCAAACAGACCCCGATGGCTCCAGAAGAAATCAGTGTCCCCTCTGCCCCCAGTCTGCTTCTGCCTGGACACCAATGTGCTCTTTTCTTGGTGACCCAATCTGTGTGTTGGGTAACATTCCTTCAACTTGCAAACTCTCACTTCTTGCCAAGGGGCCTAAGCACCTGGTTAATGATCTCTAGCGTAAATGACTCTAACCTGCTGGGGACCGCTCAAGTGGAATTGCATGCCCTCCTCTGGGGAACTTCTTCCCCGCCAGCCACCTGCCCATCTGTGGCAACTGGGCAGAGCCAGTTTTCTGTGCTCTCTCACCTGTGGGACAGGTGAGGTAGGAGGAGGACTACAGATGCTAGAGAAGACAGCAGCTATAAGCTGCCCACTAGAGAACTCACAGGTAGCTCAGGTGTTGGGGGGATGAGGTCCACAGGCACCGTGGGAGGCAGCAGGGTGGTGGCAGATGATGGTGATATGAAATGACATGTGTCCCATCTGCATGTGGTAACTGACTGCCCGGGTCTCCTTCAGACAGCTTGGTTGTCATCTGCTCTTGCTAGTCTTTGATTGACACTCTCAGTAAATGGCTGGGCTGTCTAGATGCCCTTTGAACTTGTAGGGTGAGGAGAATGCACAGCAGTGTTTTCTTCTGACCTAAGGACAGCGCTGGTGATTCTATGTGTTCACAGGGATCCCTAAAAATAAGGTTACGAGTAGCTTTTATAGTAACAGAAGCAAGACTTCCCCTTTGTGATTTTTCAAAGATATCCATTAAAGGTAGTTTTAGGTTTTTTTGTTTGTTTGCTTGCTTAAAAAAAAAAAAGCCTTCAACATGCAGTCTCTTAGGTTTGTCTTGGGAATGTGTTTATCATGGTCCCCTGTCGAATGTTGAGGCATGCATCTCTAACCTCCTCACAGAAAAAGGATGGCAGATATGAGATCTTAAGACATTTACGTAAGGCGTTTATTTTATACACCCTGTCTAAAGGTGTCTCCCCCCCGTTTTCCTACTTTTAACTGTGGTTTAGAGAATGGGGCCAGAGTTAATTGTGGGCAGCAGAATGATCCTTGGGCTGTGTGTCCTCTGAGGCAGGGTGTGGGTGGGTTGGTCATGAGCCTTGTTGGCCTCTTTCCCAGGCCAAGTTCTGCCTCCCACAGGCTGGATTAGCCACTGTGCTGGGATTCTGTGGGCTGGAAGCAGGAATATGAGGAGGTCAAGGTCATCCTTGCTTGCAAAGCAAGTTCAAGGCCAACCTGCCTATATGAGACATTGTTTCAAAACGCCAAAATAAACAAAACCAAGAAAGGGCCATAATCAGACGCAGCTGAGAGCAAAACATTGACTTTGCGTCTTTGTTCTCAGTGACTGCTTTAGAGATAAACATCGGTCTGTATATTCTAATATAGGGCTTTGAGGATTATTTTAATTTGTGATTTTGATTTTGTGTATGTAGGGGGTGCTTGTGTGCCTGTACACTTATGTGTGACAACCCGAATGTGGAGGCCAGAGGACAGAGGACGGCCTTAGAAATCACCTGTCTCCTTCCACCTTGTTTGTTGCTGTGAGCACCAGGCCAGCTGACCCACTGGCTTCCAGGGTCTCTTCTGCCTGAACCTCTCCTGTTGCAGGAGGGCTGAGCTTGCAGCTGCACACTGCTCGCCTGGCTTTACTTCCCTCTCCAGTCCTATGCTCCCATGGCTTTTTTGAAATAGTCATTTCAGTCACGTTGATCTCTGTGTGTATACTTACCATTGGTTGCTCTAAGTGGTTCTAAGATAGTGGCAGCTCTTTCCCCTTCACCGACCTGTGGTGGTTTCCTGGAGGCTTTCTTTGGTTGTCACACTTTGAGGGAGAAGAGGATGGTGGGAAGTTGGTGGGCACCTGAGGGTTGAGGCTTCCTGTTCTTCTAATTTTAGCTTTTGTGCAGGAAGGACCTATCATATGGCGTTCAGATCGGAGTGTCTGTAGTGCTGGGGTTAAGAGCTTAGCATTAAAGGGTATGTCAGGGTGGTCTGTTTATAAGAAGTAAAACTGTGTGTGTGTATGTGTGTGTGTGTCTCAGTTGGGCATCTTCAACAAAATAAAAAAGCTGTCATTGATACAGCTTCCAGGTAATAAAGTGTCTTTGACAGGGACAGGCAGATGGCTTTGGGTAAAGGTTCTTGCAGCCAAGCCTAATGATCTGGTTCCACCCAACAACCTGATGTGGTAGAAGGAGAGAGCTTATTCCCATAGGTAGTCCTCTGACCTCCACATGCTTGCTGCGGCGACCATGCCCCCACATACCCATCAAAATAAATAAATAAATAAATAAATAAATAAATAAATAAATAAAGGAATGAGTAAATAAATAAATAAATAAGAATAATGGCTAATACCTGTAAAAAGTGGTTGGAGAGATGGCTCAGGTGAAGAGCACTTCCAGAGGTACTGAGTTCAGTTCCCAGCAACCACATGGTGGCCCACAAACATCTATAATGAGATTTGGTGCCCTCTTCTGGCTTGCAGGCATATATGCAGTCAGAACACTATATACATAATAAATAAATCTTTTAAAAAACCTGTTCTAAAATATGTAAAAAGCTTCTTTTAAAGTATCTTTCAAGTTCAAATTATTGGCAAAGTGCTTTATTTTGGGACAGCTTGATTGTCAATAACTATCAAGGGTGTGTGTGTATGTGTGTGTTTGTGTGATGCTTGGGTTGAAAATCAGGGCTTTGGAGCTTCCTGGCAACTCCTCTACCACTGAGCTACAGGCCCTGCCCTGACTGGACATTTTCTTGCACCAGCTGTTTGGAGCATGGAGTGAGCCCTCATCGGCACAGAGAGAAGCAGCAAGCAGCCTGGGCCTTATCTCTCCCACGTTGGGGATACCACAGGCACATGGCTGTGGCTGTCGGTGTGAGCTTGAGGCTGACATGAAAGGGCACTGAGCAATTCTAAAAACAGACACTGCACTCTTAGAGCTAAAGCCGTGCAGTGCACTCCCTTTGGAGATGGAGGAACCAGCTCAGAAAGGTTAGCTTTCCTTTTCTAATCTCCGCTGACGCGTTTTTCTCCCTCCTCTCAGTTCTTAGGGCAACTTTGCCTGTTAATTAATTCACTTTTCAGTTAATCGTGTACTCATTTCTGACACCTTTTATTGTCATGCCGCCTGCTCTTAGAAATCTTAAAGTTTTTTTTATGCATATGCTTCTTGACTCCTTAATTAGATTAAACTAGCTTTGGGGATGGGATAATGGTGGCAGTACTTGTGTGTGTGTTCCTGTACCCAGAGAAGCATTTGGTAAATTTCAGACCCAAAGAAGCTATTTTGTGTGACCTGATCAGACTGGGCCCGACTTAGCAAGTATGTGAACTGCCATTGATGGATGCCTTTCCTGTGAGAACTGACTTGCTTTCCACATGGGTAGTTTTGAGAGGACCAGAGGTGCCTGTTACTGTCAATCAAGGGTACCGTGTAAAGAACTAACTCTCAACAGTGTTTCATCCAGCATTTCCTTTTGACGTAAACCAGCTCCCTTTTATCATGTGGATGACATAGAGCACACCAGCCCTCTTCTGCTAAACCTGGCTGCTCCCAGGTGCGGCTGGTGTTCTGTAATAAACAGCCTTGAGTTGGTGTTATTTCTGCATTCTAGTGGGATTTAGTAACAAACACTGTCATCTTGGAGACAAATAGTCCTCTCCAGAGATGGGCTAAGCTCTGCCCTCATCCGTACAGTTACAATAAGCTCTGCCCCTTCTCTAGAGTTATACCAAGCTCCGACCCACTCTGTAGTGCCTCACTGAAGAGGCAGCCTGCTCCTAAAACCAGGTACCTGCCCCATGTTTAGAAAACTAGAGAGGACTCACGCTTCCACATATGATGCTCATAAGATCCGGAAATGTCAGGACAGTATTCAGCCCATGCCTCCTGACTCTCTCTTCACACATACTCAACTGCCACCCTCCACCTCCATAGCAGGGGTATTCTTTCTGCTCTGTTCTCCCTCCCTCTACCTGCCTTGGCTAGGTTTGGGTCTAGGAAAGTACTCCTCCAAGTGCGGACCATGGACTGGTAGCAGTAGCAGAGCTTGTTAGACAGGCAGGTGGCAGGCGCTGCCCTAGACTTGTGGGTTCCAAGGGGCCTCCTCTAGGAAGGTGACTGTGAGGAAGCCCCAATCAGATGCCACCTTCAAGGAGGGGGCAAAGCAGTAGTTAGTCACCAGAGATGATGCAAGCTCCTTTTCAACATATGGATTCTCTCTCCCCTCCCACCCACAACGTGCACCTTCCAGTCTGCTTGTCTGTGTGCCACCTAGACTTCCTCTGGAATGGGCACAAGCACAGCCTTCTTGCTGGAGGGTCTTTTCTAGATAGTTCCGCCTACCATTCTTGCTTTGTGCATTGAGCACGACTTGTCTTTGCGAACCACCCTGGATGTCCCACACTTCTCTTGTTTGACAAGTGTCCCAGCTCTCTTTACCGCATGCATTCCTCAGAGAATCCATATCTGCACTTCCAGATCCACAGTTTCAAGCAGTCAAAGACTTAGTGGAAATCTGAAAATGTATAAGTGAGAAAACTGTGTCTATATTGAAAGTGTCTAGAACCTTCTTCCTTGTCAACCCCCACCCCGCCTCTGTAACACAGGGAGACTACTTTCCACATCATTGACATGGCATTGAGTATAATAAGTATGGAGATATAACATGAGCTCTATGGAGGGTGTACACAGATTGTATGTAAATACTATGGCATAGTATGACATATAGGCTTTGAGCATCTTCACGTCCTGGAGCCAACACTTCATGAACACTGAAGGAGTATTGTAGTCTCATTGTTGCCTGTTTACACATGTAAGCATTGTTTGCGCCACAGCTTTGCTCTACGTCTGCCATGAGATTCATGTATGTGCATGCATGAGCACAAACTTGTTACTAACTGATGCTTTGGGGCTTCCGTGTATACTTAAATAAGAACTTAATTGTAAAGTACTCCTTAAGTGACGCACAAACAGACTTGGCAGCTAAAGTGATTCAAGTAATGAAGCCGTTGTCATAATAAAGAACATGTCTTGTTGGATTCGGTATTTCTGGTCTCTGAATTACAGTTTCAGGAGGCCAGTGCAGTAATCTAAGTTGACAAGTGTGTACAACACAGCAAGTGTAACGTTTCAGTGCACTAACGTCTAGTGTTGATAAAAGCACACAGATAAGGGGAGGGCTGCTTTTGTTTATAAAAGGACAATGTTAGTACTTTTAATACTAAGGAGCAGGTGATCTTTTTTCCATATGCTATGCTATCTGCGGCTAAATTAGTAAATGCTAAAATAACTACAGCTGATAAAAACATTTCAAAAATTCTCTTTACTTTTTATGTAATTAAAGTTAGTTCTCCATTTGGTCGTCATCCCTGAGATAAACCCAGTCTTGCCAGACTTTCTGGGAAGAATTGTGAATCAGACCCTAAAAACTTGTAACATTCAAAAAATAACAACTATGTACTGTGACGTATTCAGAATACAAAGAAGTTCCTCAGATCTTGAGATTTGTGTCAGTCTTGTCAGCCCAGGGCAGGTGAATCCCCTTCTGGTGTCCACTGTGAAAAGACCATTGCTTTGAGCTCCACAGTTATGGAAGTGAAGTTCATGCCACATGCCTGCCTACCTTCTGCTTTACAGGTTATGGTGTATGTTTTATGAACTCGTTTTGCTTAATAAGCAAGTTGGTTATGTGCAAAGCAGTCTCTTGATTTCATGATGCTCACAGTCTAAGGGGCACCTTGACATTTCCACAGGGCAGGGTTTTTACCAGATGATGGCAACCAAATCCGTACAGGTTTAGACAGACCAATGTGATTCTTGTTGCTTTAACAGGTATTTGTGTCTAGTGAGGACAGGCAGTGACATAGGAGAATTGCGTGTATTTCTGAGCTTTAATCACTCTTTTTAAAATTAGGCATTAGAGTTTCCATATCCTTCCTAGCCTTAAACACACATCATAAATGAGTTCTTTGTCTTCATTGAAGGGTGCAGGGGTCACATGTAGAAAGCTAGGAATCCAGAATATATACTATGCAAAGTTCTAAAGGAGACATCACTTGGTTTGTGAGATAAAAAATGAGCTTCCCAACTCAAAATTAGATGAGAAGACTAAAAACAGAAAGTGTAGAATGTAAACCAGATGCAAATACCCAGTGGAAGGTGAACAGCTTGACAGACAAGGCTTGGACTGGGGGGTCAGAGAGACTGCTCATCATTTTAGAGCATGCACTGATCTTGTAGGGGAGGGAGTTGGGTCCCAGGACCAGGTCCAGCGGCTCAGAACCTTTTCTAATACTGTGGAATCTAGTGTCTTCTCCAGTTCATGATTATTCACACAGCCAGACTCACATAAACAAAAAATAATTGTGTGTATAGTGTTTTAAAGAAAATATGTAGGCTGAGAGTTAAAGTTATTAACTGTTTATCAACAGCCACATGGTATTCTAAGATCTACCATGGCAATATAGAATCAGCTGTAGATAGTTATACCTCTTTGCTATGGCAAGCTTATGTGGCCTGCTCTTTATAGCATCAGTGTCTAATTCCTGATAAACTAATATGGTTTTATGATCACCATCCAGCTTGGACAGTTGGGTCAGTAGAATCCTGAGCAGTCAAGCCTGGATAACACTGGCAGGGAGTCCTAATGACAACTGGCTGATAGAATAACAGAGATTAAGGAAGGTAAATAGGGTCACCTGGCAAAGATATTTGCCCTTTCTCAACATTATGGAGGCTATATTTAGAGGAAATGTTTGTGGTAATAATATTTGAAAGTTTGTTTTGTAATGCTAGGGAGCTTGGGTTATTTCAGCTAAAGGGAGGGAGACAGAGAGACTGGAGTGTGTCCACGGGAAGAGGAAAATGAGATGATTAATTGTAGAATCAGAATAGAAAGCATGTAGGAGGCAGAATTTTGAATTTTCAGGGCTACCCGTTAGTCATTGGTTGAAGGCTTTGCTTTCAGAGAACTGATAGAGACTCACCCACCTCCAAAAGGAGTTTCCAGCTTTCCCTTTAAATGCAGGTAGAATATGCTAAATAGATTCTCTTTTAGCCCTGCTTCATTCCATCCTTTTTCTGCTCCCTTTGCTCTGGGTAGGCTTAACTGTCTGCCCTCTGCCTCCGTTGTCATGCTTGTTTCCTTTGCACTGTGTCCATGCCCCAGGATCCTCCTGTACTGGCCTCCCTACACCAGCATATCTCAACCTGTGGGTCATGACCATCAGAGAATGCTTACAGTGGTTTGAGGAACTGAGAGACTGATCAGCTGCAAAATTACAGTTATCAAGTCGTAGTGGAATAACTTCATGGTTTGGGGTAACCACAACCCAAGGAACTGTATTAAGAATCCCAGCATTCACCCCCTTGTGAGGATGAGTCTTCTTAAACCTGATGCTCGAAGCATCCAATAGGAGCGTGGCTGATGAATGCAGTTTGAAGATTACACCAAGTTTCTCAGTCAGAAGCAGCCAGTTTCTTGTTTTATGTTTGAAGAGCTGTTTGTACTGGGCTATTTCCCCCCCCCCCCCATTCCCTGGGCCTCATAAACCCTTGGAAGACGGCCACAGTGCCTGACATGCCTAGAGATATGGTCTTACGGCTTCAGATAGGTGGGAGAAGTATCATGCACACACACACACACAATGAAGAAGAGGTGATGGGACAGGTTTGTACAGACTGACAGAATCCTGTTGAGATGGGAGGTGAGTGTTGAGTATGTGGCTTTTTGAAGCAGGCGTGATGGCATATTAGTCCTTGACTCCGTTTGACAAATAATACAGCACAAATGTGCAAGCAGGGACTGGTGCCATTCCTACCTCTAAAGGGCACTTGATAGGTACCAGCAGTATTGTGGTGGAAGCACGGCATTTTCCTCAGGCCCTTCATCCTCACACCCCTCCTGTACACAAGCTTCTTGACACACCTGTCTCCTTAGTCATCCTGTACACGAAAAACACACAGCAAATCTGCCATCCCTGACTTTCTCTTCTTATTTAGCTTTAATATCTCGTGCTTGCTTGCTAAGAATGGCAATAGATGAAAAAGTCCTGCAGAGTGTTAGACAAGAAATCTGCAGGGTAGCCTTGTCTACAGGCTTTGTGAAAAATGGGGAAGGGTGTCTGCTTAGAGTCCAGAGAGAGACTTGGTCTGTAGTGTCAGAGTTGGTATTTGCCCTCTGTAAATGGAGTTCAGTCTTTGTGTATGTACGAGGGGATAGGAGTTGTTTATAATCTGTTGCTGTTGCTAGTGCAAAAGAAATGCATTAAGGCATCTGGGATATCAGTCTTAGGAAGAGCCTGCCAGTGTATATTCTGAGAGACTTGATAGCTCAGAGCCCCTGAGCCCTCTCCTCCACCTTTTGGCAGTGGTGCCCTTGTCCCTCCTGCAATGTATGTTCTGGGGACTTTATCACATGTATGTTAGTGTCCAGGTTCTGGCTGACCGTTGGGATCCACAGGATGCATAAACAGGGAGCATGTAGTTGTTGACGCTGTTACACTTAAGGTAGAACTGTGACTCTTTCCCCACAAAGTGCATTCGGCCAGAAGGGAAGAGGTTATTTCCTCACAGGTTCTGGAGACCCCAAGGAACACTAGGTTGGCAGCCACCAGAAAAACTTGCTGTTACCTCAGTGACATTTTTGTTATTGGAGAATGCTAGACAAAGTGTTCAGGAATGCGGTGCATGCCTTTGATCCCACGGAGGCGGAAACAGGAGGATCTCTGTGAGTGCAAGGCCAGCCTAGCCTGGTCTGCAAAATCCAGGAGAGCCAAGGCTACACAGAGAAATCCTGTCTCAACCTTCCCTCTTAAAAACCAACCAAGCAAGCAAATAAACAAACAAAAGCCAAACCAAAACAACAACAAAAACAATGTGAAAAGTATAGACGAAACCAAATTTTCTTTGGGCTTCTGCCTCTCATAAGTACCGGCTAGCCGCCCAGAAAAAGCTTTTTGCTTAGCTCCGAGATGAATTATTAGCATGCTAATTGTTGTCGTGAATCAGAGCCTTTAAAATGTATTCCCTTACAGCAGTTGAACTTCCTTCTCATTCTCTTGTCATGGGACCTAAAAATGGAAGCACAAAGTCTGATCTCTTTCCAGATCATAAACTAATTCTGAGTTAATAGAGCATAGATGAATGTGAGTCTGTCTATTTGAGTGTCATTTTCAAATGCCTCCAGCCAGGTTGAGACCTGTAACACCTCAGAAATACCCGTAGTGAGGATTAAGGTTCTAGCAGCGGGGCTTCTGGTCGTAGATAGCCTTCTAAGTAGGTCAGAGCTCCCTCAGACATCCCAGCCTGGGATGCATAGACCTTGTCCCTTCAGCGTCCATTTTTGTGTCTTGCCACGGGAAGCTGAGTTGAGGTCTGTTCTCGCAGTGTGTATGGACTGAACCTGGGAGCACATGGCTTTAGAAGGATTGATTGTTCTCCTTCCCCCGAGTTAGTACGTGCCATAAATTCCTCTGCTGGAAGCTTACATAGTGTCCCAAGAGCAGGTCTTTGTCCAGAGTCCAGAAGTAGCTTAATTTAGGATTACAGGCATAAGTGACTTTTTTTTTAAGCGGTACTGGGTATTGAACCCAGGGTACTGTGGACCAGGCATTGTAATACTGCTGAATCCCTGGTCTTCAGATGGACTGAATAAGACCAGGCAGAAATACATACTGACTGCAGGATTCATTCTGGAAGTAGTTTATATTTGCCTGTGTTTGTTTGTGGCTATTTATTTTATTTATGATAGGTATCACTTCTAGCCCTGGCTAATCTGGAAGCAGCTGTGTGGAACAGGCTG
Organism: Pachyuromys duprasi; assembly: GCA_028658305.1. Classification (NCBI taxonomy): domain Eukaryota; kingdom Metazoa; phylum Chordata; class Mammalia; order Rodentia; family Muridae; genus Pachyuromys; species Pachyuromys duprasi. The sequence continues at coordinate 135,385,962 of CM053764.1, forward strand.
GCTTTGAACTCACGGTGCTCTGCCTCCCTCTGACTGACTGTTGCTGAACCCAAAGTCATACACCACCAGCAGATGCTATATATTTCTTTTAGACCTGCCTAACACCACAGCCACTTTTTCCAGAATGTAAAATGCAGGCTAACAGCCCCATGGTGCTGCGAGGGGGAGGTGATGATTTTGCTTAGATTTGGCTTGCTGGATCGTTTTAGGTCTACTTGACCCAAGCTGGAGTCAACAGCGAACAGGGAGCCTCAGTTGAGAAAATGCTTCCGTTTGATTGGGCTGCAGGCAAGCCTGTACAGCATTTTCTTAACTAGTGACCAATGAAGGAGGGCCTGGCCCATTGTGGGTGGAGCCATCTCTGGGTTGGTAGTCCTCGGTTCTGTAAGAGAGCAGGCTGAGCAAGCCATGTAAGCAATACCGCACCCCCTACCCCATGCCCTATGCATCCGTTCCTGCCTCCAGGTTCCTGCCTTGATTGAGTTCCTGTTCTCACTACTTCTCATAATGAGCCTGTGATGGAACTGTGAATGAAATAAACCCTTTTCTCCCCGGGTTGCTTTTGGTCACAGTGTTTCATCAAAACAATAGTAACCCTAGCTAAGCCTGTGTGAGGGATGGAGACAACACCTCTTCTTGTTGCTGTTCTCGTCCTGCTGGCCTGCTATTGCTCTGCTCTGAGAAGGCCAGCTATGTGTTCATACCCTGACCTAATAGCATGGCTCTTAAAACTTTCATCTGATATAAACCATGTGTGAGGTGTAGACTTGTAATTCCAGCCCTCAGGTGGTACAGGCTGGAGGGTCAGAAGTTCAAGGTTCTTCGGCTACATAAGGATTTTCTAGGGCAGCCTAAACTAGAGACTCTTAAAAGTTTTTGTTTCCACCCATGGTAATTTTTGTTCTTGTTCTTTGTGAAAATTCTTAATATAATATCTAGACTAGGGAAGCTGCCTTTAGCATTAAAGGTTGGGGGATTGTTCTGTAAGAATTTAAAAGGTGAACCAAATAGAAAATTGACAAAACAAACAATGGACAAAGAAATTAACAGATAAAGGTGAAAGTTAAGATAGGAACAAAACAAAGCCCTCAAAAGCTAAATCTGGCAGCTGACTAGTCAAAAGGACAAGTATTAAACTCCTGTTATCCCAAGGATGGCAGGCAGGAATCCGTAGTAGGGACCCAGAAGGGTGGCTAAGTGACTGAGCCCAGAGAACAGCATTGTGGGAGAATGACCGTGCTGCTGATGCCAGGCACAGAAAAGCTGAGAACACGGTGGCTGGGTCTGGCAACCCAAGGGCCTTCCGTACATTCCTTTTGCACTCAAGATAACAGTATAAACAATGCCCCCTCCCTTATGTATACACAAACACAAGCCTTTCTGCCTTGGTGAATTCTGCAGGGAGGAAAGTACAAGTCTAGTGCCCTTTTCAGACATGTAGGCCCTGCATGGGTGATGAGCAAATGCTGTTTCTTATTTTCCACAGAGTCCTTTAAAACAGAGTGAGAAAGATGTGGGGGCAGGAGGGTCCCGAGTTTCAGGTCAGTCTGAGCTCTATAGCAAGATCCTTTCTCAGAAAACAAACAAATAAAAAGAATTAGGCAATGGGGATGGGAAGAGAAGAGGTACGGGGTGCACAGTGGGTGGGTAGCGGAATTCACGGGAAAGTACCGTACCTAACCCCAGCCAACACACTTGAAAACACAGGGCTGATTCATTAGTAACATACCAATGGCCAAAACGGATCCAAGAACTAAGGTAAAGCTGGATAGACCAGTTTCTATAGAAAAGACAAGTAGGGCAGCTGAGAGTTGTCATGGAAAAAGGCAGACAGACTATGTGGTTTCACCCCTCCACCCACAGCCACTTTAGCTAAACATTAAAGAACACAAAGTCTGGGCATTCCTTACACTACTCAGAGACATGGTGAAGCACAGATAGACTCCAAACTCACTTAGACAATCAGCTTCGGTAGGATTTTTAAAAAATAAACAAATAAAAAGCATATGAACTTGGGAGGGAAGATAGAGGATGGGGTAAGAAGTAGGGGAATGGGCAGTGAGTTTTATAAAAATATAATATGTACGTTTTTGAAATTGTCGAACAATAAACTACTGATACACTTTGAAGATTTTTTTTTTAATTTTTAGGAACCACCATGATGGGAACCAAACCCAGTCCTCTGCAAGAGCTACTAAGTGTTCTTAACTTCTAAGCCATCACTGTGGCCCCATTAATACATTTAAAAATTGTAGACTATTATTATCTGTGCAAGAAGTTTACAACAACTTGTTAACCAATAGATTAGTGAGTATATTATTAAAAGGCTAATATACTGTAGTCAGTGCCTCCCTCCAGTGAAACCTGGAGTGTTTAAGGACTGGGAACGCTTCTTGTTGTCATCAGTTGCACTAATATATCAAAGGAGATATGCACTCAACAGGACAACATAGGCTGGAAAGCTGGCTGATACAGTTAGTAGATATTTCTAATATTTCTGCTTCTGAAAAAGCAAACTAGAAAGGGAAAAAGTTAACAAAAGGCACACCCGCGTGTGTGTGTGTCCATCACAACAGCAGATATTTAAAAGTCAGGACTCTCAAACTGTTTCAGCTACAATTAGTAATCAGCAAAGATGGCCCCTTTTACAATTAATTAATTCGGTATTGAAGGCTCACTGAAATATTGGTATGCCTGGAATTCCAAGAGCACACCAATTCTAAGGAAAAGCAGTTTCTAAAACCAATGAGAATTGTCAAGGGGGCTAAACATTTTAAGACAATTCCTGTTCTTTCAAAGACAGATGCATGGAAAATGCAAGGTCAGCATTTGCCTTGGTTAGAGTTTCTGTTGCTTCATAAAACAGCACGACCAGAAACAACTTGGAGAGGAAAGTAGTTGTTTCTTTCATCTTACAGCTCTCTGCTCACCCTCCATCACTGAAGGACATGAATCCAGAGCAGGAACCTGAAGGCAGGAACTGAAGCAGAAGCCATTTGCTAGCTAGCTTAGCCTACCATCCAGGACCACCTGCCCAGATGTGGCACCACCCCAGTGATCTGAGCCATTCCACATCAATCATTGGTCAAGAAAATGTACTTTGCCGACGGGCAAACCTTAAGGAGGCCATTTGCTCAGTGGAGATTTCCCCTTTCCAGATGGCCCTAGCTTGTGTCAAGTTGACAACAAAGACAAAACAAAATGAAATACGAAAGGGCACAATTGACCTCTTGTCAGCTAGACACACAAATATTCCACTGTTAGAATTCCTGATTTGTCACCAAGATCTCATGTTAATATCATAATATAAAACATAGTATAACTTTTAAGTTCCCACCGTCTCTAAAAATTATTCAAATACTTTAAAAATTCAGTTACCCTAAAATATCCAAAGGCCTTTTGAAGATCCAAGGTCACTCTGAAAGTCCAAAGTTCACTTTAGAATCAGGGCACAGCCAACATTAATTCATGCCACTCAATGTCCTCCATCTGAGATTCACTCAATCTTCGGTGCTCCTCTTGAGCTCTGACATTCACAGGACGCATAACTGGTCTCATAGGTTCAGACCGGCTTCACTCTACAGTTGTGGCTGTTCCTGTTGCTTATCCCCTCGTCCCAGCATCTCTGAGATTCTGGTGCCTCTGTTGCAGCTGGGCTGCATCTTCACCATTAGTCGTCCCCAGGCTATCTTCAGGTACTCGGACCAAGTCATGTGGTTCCAAGCCCCATCTTCTCTGCATGACCCCTTCAATCCTGGGATCTCTACTGCGCCTGAGGCTGGGCCAACACCAGTGGCTTCTCCTGGTCTCCCACAGTGTCGGTCCTCAGCTGTTCTCCATGACAACTTCGCGCCTTCGAAACCAGTACCACCTGAGAAACTTATGTGTTACTAAGTTCAGCTGCCAACACAAGGTACGATGACCAGTTGCTAACCGTGAGCAGCCACTTCTCAGGAGATTTCACCTCTGTGATGCTGGCCTCTTCTTAATCACCGCTGATTTCCCAGCCCTGGCAACCAGGGTGAGCGCTCCAGCAAAACAGAGGGGTCACATTGGTGGTTCTGGGCTCTGCAGCACAGAGCTGTTTGTTCTCCCCACTCCCAAGACAGGGTTTCTCAGTGTAGCCCTGGCTGTCCCAGATTCACTTTGGCCTCACATTCACAGAGATCCATCTGCCTCTCTCTGCCTCCCAGAGTGCTAGAATTACAGGCGTGAACCACTTCGCCAGGCCACAGCTGGTTTCTTTAAGCGCAGCCCCATCAAACCAAAACCACAGGCTCTTAATTTGAAATATGGTCCCAACAGGTCCAAAAGGGACTCTCAAAACTTCCCTTTGCAGCTCTACAAGCCAGGCCTCCGTCATCTGCACTGCTTTCAACATTCTTTATCTTCCCAGCTCCTACGGAACAGCCCATTAAACTCTGATCACTCAGTGACTGTTTTTTAGCCCACCATTCCGAACACCTCCACAGCTGCATCCTTTACAGCAATATTCCACACTCTCGGTAAAGTTTGCCTTAATCCCCCTTCCCCTTGGAAACCTGGGAAGCAAAACATTTATTTCAGTTAACAGTTGTGGTCCATTATGAAGGGGAGTGAGGCCAGGAACTCAAGCATGACCTCTGGAGGCAGGACCTAAAGCCACGGAGAAACACGTTCGCTGGCTTGTTCATCCTACTTTCATATACTGCCCAGGAACACCTGCCCAGGGTTGGCACCACCCCAGTGACCTTTAACATCAAGCATTAGCCAAGGGCATGCTCTCTACATGCTTGCCTAGAGACAGTGTGATAAGGCATTTTCCAAATTGAGGTTCCCTCTTCTCAGATGACCCTAGCTTGTGTGAAGTTGACAAAAATAAACAACCAAAACTCACTAACCAGCACACTTATTTCTACATCCTTCTTAGTGAAAACTATGAAACCAAATCTGAAGGAATGAAAATATCAAACACATGAATGCATTTAATGCAAATGAATAAGTAAATTTATTGCAATTCCGATTAGACGTTCAGAGCGTTTTTTTAAAAAATGAAAATAATCCTGATATTTATACTAAAGAATAAATGCATACTTCTGGGGAAGCCAAGATGAGTGTAAAAGAAGAAAAACAAGAGAGCACGGATTGACCTCACTATGATTACAGTATATTGAGGAGAGTTTTCATGGTCAAAGGCACGTGGATCCGGGAGTCCAAAGAATTTTTTTAAATATATTTATTTTTATATTAATCACAGGTTATATACTTTGTATCTCAGCCATAGCCCCCTCCCTCATTCCCTCCCACTCTCCCCATACCTCCCTCATCTCCTCCCTGCCCCTTTCCAAGTCCACTGATAGGGGAGGACCTCCTCCCCTTCCATCTGACCCTAGCTTATCAGGTCTCTTCAGGGCTGGCTGCAATGTCCTCTTCTGGGGTCTAGCAAGGCTGCTCCTCCCTCAGGGCGGGAGTGTGTGTGTCGAAGAGCCAGCCATTGAGTTCATGACAGAAATAAAGAATGTAACGGAGCCAGACAGATAATGCATGGCCGCCTTCCTGAGTGAGGGGTAGTTCACATACGATGAGACAGAGACTTACGCAGTGTTGAGAAAAACACATTCTGCGATGGACAGACGTGGCTCCGTCATCCCTTCATCTGGAGTGAGGGTGGCAGGAATGACGCAGGAATGACACTGTCAGTGCTGTCAGAAATAAACCCAGAATCTTCCGAAACCCAGCTGCCTTCAGACAGCTCAGCTTTTAAGAAGCAAATGTCAGAAACTGTAAAATTGTGGTGGGAGGGAGGACTTGAGAGAAATTTAATGTGGATAAGCTATAGAGTTTCGAGGCATATTTTAAGGGGAAAACCTTGTATGGTGAAAGATACGTGATTTAAGTGGTGAAAGAATAGTAACAGAGGGTTCCTGTTTCCAGCATACCAGTAACTTAGAAATTGATAAGAACCACACATTCGAAGGAAAAGCAAATAAGAAATACATTAATAAACATGAGCTGAGTGTGGTGGTATGCACCTGTAATCCCAGGCTGGAAGACTGCAAGTTGGCTGAGTAACAAGACTATCTCAAAATAAAACAAAATGTGTAAAGCCCAGAGAATAGATGCAGACAACCAGCCAACCTATTTTAAAAAAAAATTTTTTTTTTCCCCTCTCAATAGGAAGTGCAGAGTAAAAGGAAACATTGCTTAAAACCCAGCTGACTATAGAGAGAATAGAGAATCATCCTCCTTGGTAGGATGTTGTAGACATTGCTGTGATACTGATTGTGTTAGTCACAACAACCAAGAGCCTAGCAGCCGTTTTTATTGTTATCACATTTATTTATTTAAGGTGTCTGTGTGTTTCTGTGTAGGTCAGAGGACAGCCTGTGAGAGTTGTTTCTTCTCTCATCTTCCCTCACACCCTTGTCACCCTTGGTGGAAAGCCCTTTTACCTGCAGAACCATCGTGCTGGTCCTGGCCAAACATGGGTAGCTGGCGCTATTACTTGGAGCCTGAAGCAAGTCTGAATCTTGCAGAGGAAGCAAGAAGAGCAGTGACTTACCTGTCAGAAGCAAGCTTCCTGCTCTTTCCCTTTTGTTCCGTGCAGGGCCCAGCCTCTGGTGCCCCCACGTTGGCAGGCCCTCCCCTTGGTCAATACTCTAAAAATGGAATTACAGCTCCGCTTGTGTAACCTCCCAGTGCCTCCCAGAGACCAAGGTTAACCATCACACCCTGAGAAACAGCGTGGCTCACCCTGAGCTCTGTTGCAAAGCACACCACAGTGTGTATGACGGTAAAATTCACGACTTCCCTGCACCTTTCGCCCAGTTATCTTTTAGAAGTTAAAATACACGCACAGTCCTATGTATAAACAGATCTACATTGCCGTTTTAGCAGGAAGATAACTACTGATATGAACGGCCACTGGTTGGAAATGGCTGGCTTATGGAACATTTGTGCTCTGTAGTATCACACAGCCATCCTCAGGAGGAATTAGCTCAGCCAGTGCTGTGTCAGGCTGTCTTTGATCTCATGAGACTTCAAAGTGTGAGCATGGAGGAAAGCTGGCGATGTTCCTGGTCTGAGCTGGGGGGAGTGGAGCAGAGGTTGATGGGGGTGACAAGGACTAGCAGGGATTGCCAAACCTCTCCTCCGTGTCTGATTAACAGCTGTGCCACTACCCATCTGGCTTCAGTGTCAACCGCACCCAATGTTTTCCCTGTGGAGGAAGCTGCAGAGGCCCCTGTGGTTTGAGGGTAGGAATCCTGGCTTCCTTCTCTTAGACCATGGACTTTTTCTTCTTATTCCAGTGTGCTCTTGATCTCCTGATAGCCTTCGGATTTTCTGAGGATATTAATTAAATTTTCTCCTTTTGTGTGTGTGTGTTTCAGAGACTCTGTGTAGTGTTTTCCAGTGCTTGAAATGGCTTGGGTGTTTTTAAAAGCCCATGAATGTAGCTAGGATATCTTCCCACATCTGCCCTATCTTGAAACCTCCCCATGGTGATGATCGATGCATCTGTGGTTTCTAGAAAGAAGAAAAAATTTACTAGACTTGAATCTTGGATCAAAGGGGCTTTGCACATTCCCAGTGTGAGGCTAGGCGGATAGTTCTGTCAGTAAAGTCCTACAATGATTATAGTTTAACACCCCTGGAACCAACCCAGGTAAAAACAAGAAGCTGGGAGTACTGAGCTGGACTTGTGATTCTGGTGCTGGTGAGATGGAGACGTGGGATCCTTGGGACGCACTGACCAGCTAATCTCGCTGTCTATGGGCACCAGGCCAGCAAGAGACCCTGTGCCAAAAAAGCAGGTGCATGGCCTCAGAGGAACAGTGACCAGGGAAGCACAAGAACACATGTATCACCCCGCCCCGCCCCCTCCCCGCCCTAGGTAAAAGAGCAAGCTTAAGAAATAGGTACTTTGGCCTCAGTGGTTTCAGGCATGGTGAAGTTCAAGGCGATGAGAGGTTTTTAAGTGCAAACCAGGAAGCAGAAAAGGCAGGATGGAGCCAGGGGTGGGAGTGAGGTATAACCTTCAAAGCCCGGCCTGGTGGCATGTTCCCCAAGCAGCCTGGCTCCCCACACAGCACCACTCATTTGGGGGAAATACCCGTTCAGACAGGAGCCTGGGAGACCGTTCAGAGTAGACACTGGGAAGTTGCTCTCTGGTTCACGCTGGTGCCAGCTAGTGTTGAGAGCAGCTTCTCTCCTGTGCTTGGCATTACCCTATTTGATCCGTCTTTCCACTGTGCCAGCCTGCAGAGGAGGACCCATCGCTCTTCTGTCTTTAATCAGCTGAAGCATCCAGTACTCTTGGCGCTTTCTTATTTTCGCTCTTACAAAGTACCACTTGTAGCCTTTTGTCTATTTTCCTCCCAGTTGTTAATTTTTTATTGATTTTTTTTAAAGTTCTTTGTAAAAAGGAAACAAGTGGATTTGGCCACTTCATGCAACCGATGCTCACACTTGATTTATTGTATCTATTATTTTTGTAAATATTTTTAACATTATGCCTTCTATGTTGACTTGGAAAATTAATTATTTATAGCATTATTTGTTCTTGTTAAAGATAGGAAGGGGTTTTTCCCCTCTTGTTGGAAAGAGTATACAAGTTTCTAAGTCTAAACACAAAACAAAACAAACCTATCAACCACAGCATCGGTGCATACTGGGGCAGCTTCTTTCTGTTTACCTTTTGGGAGGGAATGTGGGTTTTTCTGATTGCCCTCATAACATCATCACTCAGTGTCCACCCTGTGCTACATAATGGCATTCTGTTTTCTGAGTGCTCAGTATCTCGTTTTGTCGCTTCTGTTGGAAGTTTCTAGTTTTTTGTTTTGTTTTGTTTTTGTTTATAAGTGGAAAAAGACGTGAATATCTTTGTGCAAAAACAAAATGTTTTAAGCTGGATTTTATTTTTGTGTTTCTTCTTTGGAAATGGGAGTACTAACTAAAAGAATTTTGAGATCTGAATACTTTGTTCCATATTTTATTCCATTCCTATTTATGTTTCTGTCAGCATAGAGTCACTGAGCTTCCTTCAAAAATGGGAGACTTGGGAGACACATTCAGAAAGAGGCAGGTAGAAATGAACTTGAGAGAGAGTGAGGCCAGTGGGGCCAGGGAGAGTGATAGAAATGAGGTTTAGGGAGCATGGACTATTGTGAGGAATTTGCATTTTTTTATGGTTGAGATAGATGGAAGAGGGCCTCCTTGTTGCCAGAAATGGTAGTAATTTGCTGAGGTTTAGTGTTGCAGGTGAGAATAGCCCCAGGCCTGTTAGGAGGCTGTTGCAGTAGCCTGGGGGTAGGAGGTGGGGAGGGGAGATGATTTCTTCAATGCTGGAGTGGTGGCTTCAGGTGTGGAAAGGAGGAGGTAGTTGGGGGTTCACAGGGACCTGAGGAGCCCTTCAGCTGATGGGCTAGATGTGTCATAGAAAGACAAGAGCTGGGTGTCGCTGACAGCTCCTGAGGTGGATGGGGCCAATGTTGAGAGGCCCATCATGGAGTTTGACTGTGTGTTTTTGGGTTCTAGGTAACTCCTGAAAACTCAAAATCGGGAACACGGCCATTTCACTAACTAGTACCTGTCTATAGCTGCCAATTAGCAGGCACTTTCGGGGATACAGATTTGGGGTTCATGTGTTTTGGGCAGAGCGGTGTACAGCCTTGTACTAAATGGTATTTGGAGAATCCAGCTCTTTCTTCCTTTTTCTACACTTAGATAAGTACATAATGAGGTGATCATGGGAAGCTGTGAAGGACCCTAACCATACAAACATCCTCTTTTCCTTTCCTTCCTTCTTTCCTTGCTTCCTTCCTTCCTTCCTTTTGTTTTGTTCTCCTTTTAAAAAATTTATTTATAAAAAGAAAAAAAAATTAAAATGGTGGTGGCACACACCTGTAATCACAGCACTCTGGAGGCAGTGGCAGATGTATCTCTGTGAGTTCGAGGCCAGCCTGTTCTGCAGAGAGAGTACCAGGACAGCCAGGGCTTCACAGAAAAATCCCGTCTTGAAAAAAGAATTATTTATTCATTTTACATCCTGATTGCAGCCTCCCTCCTCCAAGTACCCCAGTCTCCTGCTTAGGACACCTGCCTCCATTTCCCCATTCCTTCTCAGAGAACAGGGAGGCCCCCTGTGGGTACCAACCAGCCCTGGCACATTAAGGACTAGGCAGCCTCTCCCACTGAGGCCAGACAAGGCAGCCCAGTTAGGGGGAGTGGATCCAAAGGCAGGCCTCAGAGTCAGAGAGGGGTCCCCCCTCTAGTTGTTCGGGGAACCCATATGAAGACCAAGCTGCACATCTGCTACCTATATTTAGGGGCCTAGGACCAGTCCACCATATTCTTTGGTTGGTGTTTCAGGCTCAGTGAGCCACCATGGACTCAGGTTTGTTGACTCTGTAGGTATTTTCGTAGAGTCCTTGACCCCTCTGGGACCCTCAGTCCTTCTTCTCACTCTTCCATCAGACTCCCTAAGCTCTGTCTAACATTTGGCTGTGGGTCTCTGCATCTATTTCCATCCATTGCTGGGTGAAGCCTCTCAGAGGAGTTATGCTAGACCTTCGATCCAAAATGTGACCTTGCCAGCAAGGTGTGCAGGGACAAAGGTGGGGCAAAGATTGAGGAATGGCCAACCAAAGACTGGCCCATTTTATGGAGGAAAACCAGTCCCTGACCCTCTTAATGTTACGCTGCTGTGCTTGTAGACAGGAGCGTAGCAATCCTCTTTCCTGTATCTCTTGTCTTTGTTTTTGTCCTTGTTTTTCAAGACAGGGTTTCTCTGTATAGCTTTGGCTGTCCTAGACTTGCTTTGTAGATTAGGCTGGCCTTGAACTCTAAGAGGTCTACCTGCCTTTGCCTCCTGGGTGCTGGTATTATAGGCGTGTGCCACCGTGCCTGGCTGCACTGGAACTAAAAGCCAAAACAAGACAGGAGAGCCTGTTTGAAGACCTCGTGAAGAAATTCAAGACCCAGTGAGACAAAGTCATGCCTGCATTACATAGAGAGTTTTGCCTACACCATGTCACTCCTGTTTTGTTCCGTTTCTTTCCTCCCCCACCAAGTGTCCCAGTTTCTCTTCCTACTGTAGCTGGTTTTGAGTAAGACAGAGAAATTCAGGCTTTTACATCAAGCATCTGAGTTCCCTTCATTTGCTTACTCATCCTTCTTTAAGAAGTGACAGTGCACCGTCATGTCACTGTTGTTAAATGCCCTTTATTAATCATAGCAGATAAAATGTAAAGATAAAATACAAGCCATCTACCTATAAATCCAAGTAGCCTGGGAGGTGAAATTGGCCACCACCTTCTTATCTTTCTTTCCACCCCTTTGGCTATATTTGTAATTAGACACATGAAAATAGTTTGTGAATTTGACATAAGCAATGTTTTATGGTAAACACAATAGCTTATATTTTTAATAACTTTCAGAGGCTTCATATTATAGATAAATCATGGAGGCTTTTTTAAGGGAAAAAAAACTCAGAAGATTTCACGAGTTGGCAGATCCTTTTAAGATTAAAAGCAAATAAAAACTCAAAACCTGAACTATCTTTGGAATACTAAGAAATTCAAATTTTATGTTCTTAAGCTCTTGCTTTGACTAAAGTCACTCTTAACTTTTCATTTTCCTTTTGGCTATGTTAGCTAAGCTTTAATTATCTTTTCTGTGGCTCAAGAGATAGACGGCTTAGTGTTTAAAAGCGTGTGCCACTCTTACAGAGGACTCAGGTTCAGTTCTCAGCAGCCACATCAGACGGCTTACCACCGACTATAACTCCAGCTTCAGGGTACCCAGTCTTCTTTCTCTTCTGACCCTCATGGGCACCTGCATGCACCTGGTACACACACAATCACATACACAAATATCCATAAATAAATAATAAATATGCATTTCTTATATTTCATTGGCACATACTGATCTAATATCACCCATTTATAAGACCTAGATGTGTTTTGTGTGTGTGTGTGCGCATGCGTGTCCACACCTTTGTTAATGACAGTTTGCCTCTTCACATAAAGATAAAAAGCACTGAGCTAGGATCATTTCATGGAATGCCAAAGTATCTGCCTTGCAAACAGGAGAACCTCAGTTCCATTCTTCAGAATCTACATTTAACAAATGTTTTGATTAGTAATGTTTATAAGACTTGGCTTATAAGCAATCCTATTGTCTAAGAATCATAAACAGTGTTGAGCAAGTTGTTCAGAAATAGGTTGGAAGTGCCCAGGAGTCATCCAAAGCTGCACATTTAATTGCAAATAATACAGAATTGTGGCAACATTGTAATTTTTATATGTGCATTCCTGAGGATTAAACCCAGGGCCAAGTGCATGCTAGGCGACCCTATACCTCTTCCTCCTTCTTCCTCCTCCTACTTTTCAACTTTTTGTATTTCAAATAGATTCTCAGTAAGATTCCTAGGCTAGTACTGAGCCTCCTCTGTATCTCAGACAGGGTTCTAATTTATGATTCTACTGCTTCAGCCTCCAGAATGGCTGGGAATAGCTCTCTGTGTTTTACTGTTACACAGCTGGGCAGCCTCAGTGTGATTTTTAAATAATAGTTTGAAATGTCATTTGGAAAAGGAACATCTCCGAGAGTTTCAATAATGAAGCACTCCGGCAGGCCCTTGCCTGGTCATTCCTCAGGTATCCTTCCTGTGGCTTCTCCTTGGTCAGTGGAAACTCTGGGCCATGCCAAGAAGGCCTGCTCTTTCCTCTGCTCCAGGTGCTGATTGCATGCTGCCCGTATTGTGAAACATCAGCTCCTTCCTGTTTGTCAAATCTGGTGATCCTTTGCTTTTCTTAGTCTAGCATGTGCCTCTTTGGCTTCCACCGGGGAAATGCTAGAGACACCATTATAGTCCTTTGATACTTCCTTGTCCCCTGGCTCCAAGGCCACCCCCACCTTGCTCTGCTCTAGGTCCTGTCTTTAAACCGGCGGCTTTATCTGGAGCCACATTTGCTTCCCAGGGACTTTGAGCACTGTCTGTAGATGTTCGCAGTTCTCACACCCAGGAAGAACTGCTCCCTAGTGGACGTGGCAAGGGTGCTGACAAACAGCCTACAGGTGCACAAGATGCCTCCTCTTGAGGCAAACCAAGACTGGCCCACCGCCAATATCCACACCAAAAGTCTAAGCTAAACTATTTTAGAAAGACTCTCTGGCCTGCCAGTGCGCCTTGGTTATCTGAGCTCTTGTCTCTGTCACCTTTCACTGTATTCTGGGTAGGGGCACTATAAATTTAGGGAAACAAAACAAGGAAGATCAGGCTGCTAGGATGGTCTAGTTACCCTAGTTAGTAGGAACATGGTCCTTGGCTTGATTCCACTGTTGGGTCTAGCACTATTGCTGTTGGGCCCTAATTTCTTCTTATAGGCAAAAAGAATTGGATATAGACTTCCGGCTACTGCTAAATGAAAAGTAAATGAATCAAAAAAAAAAAAAAAAACAAACCCAAAAAACCTTTCTTAATTTACTGCTGGGATTGTTAATGACTGGCCAGTTGCATTGCTGGTTCAGCATGAGCTGGTTTCTGTGGCTCAGAGGACTAAGTTGACTTGGGAACCCTTGTTTGATGTGTTTAGCTGAAGTGGAAGGGAGCATTTGACAGGGAAAGGTGCTCTTTTTCAGCATGAGGTTCTTCTGCCCAGGTTTCCTGACAGATCCTTTCTGGGCAGGAAGGGAGGAGTGAAAGGAAGGCCGTGAATCGGAAGTCCACATGGATGGCATTTTTATGTTAATACTTGGCACGAGCTGTTTCTTACCTTGCATATTCATTCTCTAGGTTTGCCTTAACAGAGGAACAACACAGCCTGTGTGGCTTCAGTATCCACACATTTTCCCTCACAGTTCTGTAGGCCTAGAGCCCTTCAAGTCAAGGTGTGTAGTATCAGGGTTGACTGTTACTTCTTTCTCTCCTTGGCTGGCAATAGCCACCGTCTCCCAGTCTTCTCTGCCTTTTTGCATCCTGATTTACCTTATATAAGGACACAGTCACATTGCTTAGGACCTACCCTATTGCCTTTATCTTTATTACCTTTTTAAAGACCATATCTGTGGGGAGTCATATTCTGAGGCCCTGGGGCTAATTAAGACCTTAAAGTACGATTTTTGAGGACTACGATTCAACCCAGCAGAGGTAGCATTTAATTGGACATGTAGTTGCTTTTTTTTTTCATTTTTGTACATACATACATGTGTTTGGATGTGTACACACTTGTGTGGAGCCCAGGGAACGCCCTCAGTGTTTTTCTCCCACCTTGTTTTTTGAGTCAGGTATTCTCATGAACCTGAAGTTCTCCAAGTGGGCTCGTTTGGCTAGCCAGTGAGCTCCAATAATCTGGTTGTTTCCACCTCCCCAGTGAAGGGATTATAAGTACAGGCTACCATGCCCAGATTTTTTTTTTAATGTTGATTCTGAAGGATGGAACTGTGGTTTTCATGTTTGCAAGGCTGATAAGACATTTCATGATAGGATGCTAGCCCAGTGCCTTCTATGTTTATGTGAAGAGGCAGTCGCTCTCTCTGTCTCTGTCTCTGTCTCTCTCTTTCTCTCTCTCTCTCTCTCTCTCTCTCTCTCTCTCTCACACACACACACACACACACCTCCTTCTAATTTAGCTTGTGTCTCTACACTCCTGCCTTGAGCTCCTGTCTTGCTTTCCTCAGTGGTGGACAATGATCAGGAACTGTAAGGGAAATGAACCTCTTCATCTACAAGTTGCTCTTGGTCTCTGTTTTATCACAACAGAAGGCAAACCAAGGATAGGTGGTCAGGCGGTTCAAATGGCAAGTGAGACCAGTACACAGAGAACAAGGAAGCTAGCTCTGCAGCTTCCTTTCCTCTGGACACCTTGGAGGGGTGGGGTGGGGGGGGAAAGGGGTTGGATAGACCTGAAAACTGGGATTGTGGGTTTGTAGGCAGGGCTCATCTTTCCTGAAATACCCAGTCTCACCTGCTGTTTCTTTTCTTTGTGGCAGTCATAGGATGGTTATTTTGTAGCTACTTTAAGCTCTCTGAGAGCCAGGAAGTTGTGATTTCCAACCTGCTTTGTGTGGGGCCCAGAGAAAAGAACAGGACAAAAGCCTGAGTGAGTGAAGTGAGTGGAGGGCAGAAGGCTAATCCTCCTGCCTGCCCAGAAAACCAATGCTCTAAGCAAGCCAGACAGCCCAGAGGAACACATAGGCGGGTCACAAGATCACATGACCTCTGCTCACATCCCATGCTGGGTTCAACATCGGATACTGTAAGAATTGTAAGTAGCTTTAGGTAGGGCCTGTGGGTGAGAAGATTTCAGCTACTTGCTAAGCTGGGTGGAGTTACCCTGCCCTCAGCTAGGGATAGGGCGGAGCTTGACTCAACTCCTCTTCCCACCAAGAAGCATCCTGGTCTACCTGTCATTGAAGTGAATCATCAGCATAAAGCAGCAAGCTTCTGGCAGGTTTTCTCAGATGTGTTAAAACCTGCTGCTGTTCAGAGTGTCTACCGAGGTGCATGCAGACACTCCTTTGAAGCAAGGAAGGCAGAAGAGCAGGTAGGGAGCCCCAGAGTTGCCCAGGTAGCCCTTCGTCCACACCGGTCCAGTCTGGCCCAGCACTTTGCAGCAGCACACATGCTTTGTTTGTCTTGATTCTTGAGGACAATTACAGGTAAGAACAAAGGCGCCACTGTGAGCTCATTATGTAGGTGTAGGGCACCCATTGGCACCGTGTTTGAGTTTGTCGTCACACTGTTTTCATATCAGTGGCGTTACTCCGACACGCCAAGAGTTTCCATTGTAAATGCTGTTGAGGGTTGGCGATAGCCGGCCAGTTTCTCTCTTACATGTAAAAGAGTTGGTAGGCAAACTTGAAAGGGGCTGTGACATGAACCCAGGTCCGTGTTTTTTTGCTTTCTTCTCTGCTTTGGCTGTTTAGAAAAAAAAAAAAAAGTATAATGTTCATGTGTCCCAGAAGAACACAGGATGGTTACTTTCTGAAATCTTCTAAATCTAATGAAAACGGTCACCACTTACATTCCGTGAACATTGTTCCTTGGTTTAGAAGTCACTGCTTTGGGAAGGAAAGTCAAAAACTTTCCTCTTGTGTGTTGAGTCTCTATTCTGTGACGTTTCACTGGAGAAGGGGAGGTACCAACTGTCCTTGTGAAATACCGTCTTAGGTCATGGCAGTGGTTTACTTGGAAGATTCTTGGTTTACATTTGAATCGTTAGCTGGTCATCACAGAAGTCTTCCATCAGGACTTGGCTTATGTAATTTGTAACTAATTGAATTTATAAAAAATATATATATATGTGTATATATATATTTTTTTTTAGAAAATCGGAATTAAAGCCAAGAGCATATCCAACTGAAACGTTCTTTAGTGTTTTGCTGTCGTTTCTCACGTATGTTACTCATGCATGCAAATATTCGGTGTGATTAACATGTGATTTTGTTTCTCTACCGTCTGATGATTCACAAACAGTTTAGTAGTGGATCCGTAAGCCTGGAATACATGAGTGTGTGCCACGCCTTCTATTAATGAGCCTGGTTACTTTCCATGGGTATTCTGATACTGTTGTGTTAACTAGGATCTAAGGGAATGAAAAATGGATCAGAAATGTGACAGATTAAAAGCTATAGTCAGGTCTGAGTTTGTTGTCATCACTTTATTTTGCACTGAAAAGTACGTTGTGTACATGCCTTTGGGTTAGATGCTGGCAAAATGGGGGGTGGTGGTGGCAAATAACTGAACTATATAAAAGAAAATGGAATTTATAGCATTTTCAGAGTTCTGTGTGGAGGATAAGGTGAGCTTAGTTTGCCATGCAAAGCTGAGTACAGTGACTGTGGTGTCATGAGATGAGGGGGAAAGAGGGTTTTTTAATTTAATTAGACAAGAGAAAAGAAACAGGAGCTGGTGCTGTGTTTTCCCAGCCCTTGCTTTCGTGGAAGACTTTGTGGTATAAACTATTGCTCTGAAAACATGTTTGGGATGTTCAGTTGTCAGTGTGCAGCTCTGGTAAAGAGGAGAAGATGCCAGGCAGCGGTGCCACGAGCTTCTGCCCTTGAGAAGTGTGCTTTCCTGGTGTGTGGAAGGTGACTTTCTTGTTTATATGTTGTGTTTGGGGATGGTGGGCTGGGTTGATTTTCTACATTTCATTCTAGGTGTTTTGTTTTGATTAACGTAAACCTGCTTGAGCTTTTCCAAAGCAATTTGCAAACACGCTATTGACAGAGCCTTTTCTGAGCCAGGTAGAAATCTTTCCCCGCTGGAGTTGGCTAGTGGGGGTGTAATTCCGTGGCTCTGCAGAGGGCTTCCTTACAGAGGGCCCACCTAGGATCCAGGTTTCTGAGGTCATCCGCCTTGGGGCCACAGCAGCGGCATGTGTTCCCAGCCGTTTTCAGAATTTGTTCAGGCTGTGTCCCTGGTAGCTCAGAGTTCCACAAAGGACTACTTGGCATGCCTTCACCTCAGTAAATATTTGTGCTTCCCTTGTACCTGGCCTAATTTGATTCTGAGGGGCACAGGTGGGCATTGGACACTCATGTCCCAGGGGTCATTCCACACTCATGTCCCAGGGGTCATTCCACCCTCTCAGCCAGTGAGTCTCAACCTTCCCAATGCCTCGACCCTTTAGTACAGTTTAGTCCCTCAAGTTGTGGTGACTACCCCAACTGTAAACTTATTTTTGTTGCTATTTCATGGCTGTAATTTTGCAGTTCTTACGAATCATGATACAAATATCCAATAGGCAGGATATCTGGTAGGCGAACCCCAAAGGGGTCACGAGCCACAGGTTAAGAAATGCTGCCTAGGTACAAATAAAGATTCCCACCAGCAGTCCCGAAAAACCAACTGTGTTTCCCACTTGTTGAAATCCTGGGATACAATCACTTCTTCCCACAGCGGGCACCAGAAATGGATCCACCCAGCTGAAACCGTGGCATGGTGGTCAAGTATGGGGAACTGCCTCTCCCAGCAGAGGCACAGGTCAGTTGCTTTGGTGACTGCAGTTACTGGAAGAGGGCTCAGTGTCCAGCTGCTGAATTGACATGTACCCCACCACACCTCCTGCCCCCTGAAAACAAAGGATTGATTTTCCTTCTGGAAAATGAAAGAATGTGCGGATGGTTCTGGAGAAGCACATGACATGACACCACCCCCTCCGGCAGTGAACAGTGTGGGATTTCAGACCCAGTGAAAACACAGACTTGCCAGATTCAAGTGTAATCAGCGGCTTCCATGGAACGGCCTACGGCAGCCCGCTTTCAGTGATGTAAGCTGGCTTACTCACCTGGTCTTACTCACGGGCCCGCTGCAGGCGGGGAGTCACATGCGATTATAAACGGCCTCTTCTGACCCCGGTCAGTGACTAGCAACCTTGTCACAGCTTGGAAGGCACGTGATCCAGAATTCCTGGGCAGAGGCCTTTCAGGGATCCCAGGATCTTTGGGGCCTGTGCCAGTGTGGAGGTTTGAAAAACTCTAAATTAGTGGGAGGTAAGCTTGAGGGTCAAGGAACTCTGGTTTTAAAGGAATCAGGTGCGGCACTCTTCTAGAGTTTAACTCTATTCTACTTTGGATAGAGTTCTTTTTGTTGAGGTTTTCAGTAGAATGAGATCTGAGGTCAATAAGTGTTTTATCTGAAATAGATTTGTTCTGTCTCGGATTGTGTTTAAGTAACTAACTCAATTGAATACATGATTTAAGCACTTGCTTTTTTCATCGCCTAAAAAATAGTATCTCTCTTCCTTCAGCACTTCAGAATGAATGGTAGCTGTCTCTAGTTACTGGAGGAATACATTTCTTACGCTTGTCAGGTTTTGTCAGACTGATACTCTTTTAAGTTATATTCTGATTTTTACTTGGTTTATTTGATAGCATATATATGCACTGGGCAGAGTGAAGATGTTTCTCAAAGACTTGATTTGTAAGTCTAACCAGGCTGATAAAATAGGTGGCCTATTTTTGGTAGCCGGTTTCAATTAATGAGGTTGCTTTTTGATTCTCTGTTGGTGGCAAAACCTACAGTCCGGGCAGAGTAGTTCTGTTCCTGGGTACCCCAGGAGAACTCTGCTTCTATGAAAGAGAAAGAACAGCTCAGCTACTAGAAAGATGACAGAAGCTTGTGGGGATGAGTGTTTCAGACACACCGAGAAAAGGGCGGGAGGGGAGAAGACACAAATCAAGGCCCCATCACCCCCAGAGATGGTGCACTCATTCCCTTTTAGGAGTAGTGACCTGAACACTTGTGTGACACGGGGCCAGAAGATGTAACAACAAAGTTCCATGTAGCAGTACCCAGTTAAAGAAAACACAGGAGCCGCACAGTGAGATGAGCAGAGAAGAGTGAGTGGACTGCACCACTCACTCCAGCGTTCTCCTCTTCTGCCTTCTCCACAGCCTCCTAATCTTTGGTCCTCCCTCCCTGGGTGGTAATTAAGTTGCTATTTTGTTGTGTTTGTACATGTCTATATTTAGCTTTGCTTATTTATTTCAGGAAAGGGGAGAAATGTGATCAGAGAACAAAATAAAAAGCATCCCCTACATTCCTTATTGAGAATTCATACTCCTTAGATGGTCACTGGCCTCCCAGCTGTAAGGTGAAACTCACTCATTTTTCCAACCAAGGTGTGCTAAGTCCTTTGGGGAACACTCCCAACACAGGTGCTGGATGGGCCATGAGCTCATTAGGGCCTGAGCCAGGGACTTGCCTCTCTGCCTGGAGGGAACTTTCAGCCTGCTGGGCCTGACTAACCATAATAATTGAGTCCGAAGACCGTGTATTTGTGACAGGGTTAGGAGCTGTAAAGAAAAGCAGTTGAGGAAGGAAATGACAATTGCGTGAGCAGGTGTACTTTTCTCAGTGTTTGGAGTGTGTGTGTGTGTGTGTGTATGTTCGTGTTGGTTTCTCCTGTTGTCCAGCCTGCCTGGCTGCTGAGTAGACCTTACACTGGGGCTGACACTGGGTTTCTGGTGGGGAGCCCATTTAAACAAACCTAAAAATCATCATTCCCAGTGGAAGCTGTAACATTGTGTCTAGAGGATGAGAGGCCATTGATCTCGGAGCAGAATGAAAAGATATACTGGGAAAGCAAATTTCCTCCAGTAGGGGTACTGGAGAATTCTGTTTGGTATGGGAAACTGGACCCTCTCTCCACAGCCATAGGAAGGCCTCAGGATGAAATAAATTATTTGACCTCATCAAAGTTTTGTGTGGTTCGTTGATGGTCAGAGTGAATGATAATGAGTTCATGACTGCTCCTAGGTACGGCTGAGGAGAAGGGCTTTATGGTACATGTGAGGGAGAGCACACCCAGAGGCATGTGGAAGGGTCCGGACTGAACAAGGGCCATTCAAGGAGAAGGGGTAGCAAGAGAGGGGACCAGGAGTTAAGAACAGAAGACCAAGAGAATCAAGAGAACCAGTGGCTGAAATGGCAGGTTTATATAGGAAGAAAGGGAAGGGAATCGAAGTCCCTGAACTGGAGAGGGTTAGGGTAGGGGGTGGGCCTGGAGGCCAGCGGGGGTTTTGCTGTGTTAAGTAGGCACCGCCACTGTTTGTCCTGAGTTTCTTTAGGATCTGGCACAGAGGATTCTTGATGTCTCCGTTTGGTCGTTGGTGAAGCTGTGTTAGATGAGGTGACCTCAGGACCCTGTTTTCTTCCCCTTGGTATTAGGATTCTTACCACAGCTACTGAGTCCAGCTTGGTAAGTTGTTGCCCTGTACCTGCAGGATGAATGCTAGGGAGAGAAGCGAGGGTGAGTCCACATGAGACACAGTTCCGTTCTTGGCTGAATTTCTGCATCCAGCTCTGCTGGAAACAAAGGAAGTTTTCCTCAGATATTTAAGAGAACGAGGCCAGCATACAGTAACAGCCATGTCACCAACAGGCTGGCAGCTCCCCAAAGCTGGCAGCTTTGCAAGGCTAGAGTGGCACACAGACCTGCCTCCCAGCTCATAGATACTTTGCCGCTGTTAGTGAAATGGAGATGGTGACTTCTGGCTGTTTTGAGTTCCAAGTGGCAGAGTTGAATGTAAACCTGGGCATCTCTTACTCCAGAGGGCATCTTGGTCTTGTGCTCACCGTCCTGTGTTACCCCAAGTCAAGGAAACCATGCCAGCCACTGGAGGAGAGACGGGAATCCCTGACTTGGTGAGATAGATAACTGGTAGTGATCCATGCAATACTTCCTTCAAGGTACTCCCCATACACACTCCACAGTCCCAGAAAGGTTCCCACGTGCCCTTGTCCCCCTTCAACGGGAGCCCTGCCTTCTCTGCTGCTCTCCCTGAGCCTGTTAATCACCTCGTAACCTGTGTGCACAGTTTGTTCTGCATTGTTTGCTGTCTCTAATTGCCCCTTCCTGCTAGGGTGCAAGTCCTGAAAGGTAGGGAGTTTCCTCTGTCTTCTTCCCTGGGGTTCTAGATAATTGACATGTTGTGGGTGCCTGTGAGTAACGAATGAAGGGAGGAAAGGGGAAAGCTGGGTTCCAGGAGGGTCTAGTAAGGAAGTCTCTGTGTGGCCTCTCTGTGAGTATCCGTCCACAAGGACTTGATGATCCTGAGGTGAGCTCTTTAGGGCCCTGCTTTCTCCTGAGTTGTCAATATGGCACTAAACGTAGGTCACCTCAGCTCCACCTTCATGCATGGGTACAGAGGAACTGCCTGGGTGGCTCTTAGTACTTAGAGGTCAAAGTTAATTGCCAGCCTTTCCAATGTGTTTTTCTAAGGGTTACAGTTTGACCCTAGCCACTATTACAGAAGGGATCTTTCTGCACAGTAACTTAGTGAAGCTCTTTGTAGCTATTCCTTGGCACAGCCGGTGATTTTACTTACTGTGGGTATCCTACCTAATCGCCAATCTGGTATGCAGTGTCCAAACATCTGGTTTACAGTGTCCAACATGCTGCAGTTACGTGTTCTGCTGTGGTTTCATTACCCTTAATCCCTTGTTAGTTAAAGGTGGGTTACCCTTCGCTTTCAGCCTCTGGTCCATGGCTATTGGATTTCTTTGTTTTAGACATGACTTCAGCAGAACAAACAAGAAATCTCCAGTGAAGTTGTTTATGTGGCTGGCAATCCAATTTACTCCTGGCTTAGAAACATTACACTCAGAATATGAATCTGTAGAGCCCATGATACAGAGAGGAGGCTGACCTCTCCCTCCCACATAGCCTTAACCCTATTTCCTAAAATGCCTGATATGCCTTGGGACCAGCACTCTACCCTCTAAGCAGTTCATCACTGTGGACTCACTGTGTGACTGGAACATGAGACACACAAATGACCGAGACACAGTCATGTTTCCAGACAGCACACAGAACAAGAGCAGAAATTGAACAAGAGAAAAATGGTTGCTCTGCTGATCTGTTCCTGCCAGTGTATATGGGCGAAGGGCTGGGGCATCTTGGAAACAATGGAGTTTGTCTTCAGGGGCATATGCAGGCAGGGCAGGGCAGGGCAGGGCAGAGCAAGGCATTGCTAGCATACAATGAAACATGGTGTGTGGGGAACTGATAGAAAGGCTTGTTCCATTTGGTTGGATTTATAATGAAACACATGGACGATGGATGTTGAAAGGCAGGCACTGCCAGAGCTGAGCAAACAGGAGAGCAGGTGGTTCTAGAACTGGGCAGACCGTATGCCACACATTTGGATTTTATGTTGTAGGCTGCAGAGTTCCAGTGAAGGGAACGAACCCCATGTGTTTAGCTTAGGAGATGTGTGCCAGTAATCAGCCTTATTAGCAAGGTGTGGAAGACGTTGGGGGCTGGGGTTTGTCTTATTTGAGGGGTTTCTGCTGTTGTGATAAAACACCATGTGCAAAATAACAAGAGGAACAAAAGGAGAGGAGCATAGGCTCTGTGGTTTCTCAGGAAGGGCAGTTAGGAATGCCTGAGCTGATGCAGAGGCCTTGGGGGGTAGGGGTGCTCAATGGCTTGTTCCCTGTGACTTGCTCAGCCTCCTTTCTTACCCAGGGATGGTACCACTCACAGTGGTCAGGATCCTCTCATAGCAATCATTAATCAAAACAGTGTCCCACGGGCCAATCTAGTGGGGACATTTTCTGGATTAAGGTTCCTTCTTCCCAAATACTGCAACTTGTGCCAAGTTCACAGAAACTACTCAGGACGGGACTTAAAGTGTTTAACCAATGGGATGGCTAGGAGACCCCTTCTGTGTTCCATAAGAGACTGATTAGACTTGGCTCTCACAGTGATGGTTAGTGATCTTGGAGGAGGAGTATGCTTTGGGGGTCAAATGAGCCCAGCCACGGAGACCTGCAGAGTGAAAAGAGGTGCAAGATGAAGCCTGGCAGGGGTGGGGGGGGAGGCGGGGGCCACTGACTGAGAACTTGAAAGTTTGTAAATCCGAGTTCTTTCCTCTCCCTTTATAGAGAAAGCTCTGGCATCTAGCCCAGGCTGGGTGACCTTGAACTTCTGACCCTCCTGCTTACTTCTCCAGTGTGCTGGGATTACAGGCATACACCATCACACCCCTGTTTAAAGGTCTTATTCGTTCTTGGTAAGAGTCTGTGTACTCTTACATGCCTGCCTGCACTCTTCCAAGACAGCTGTATTCAGATTGCCTTTGGAGACTCCTCAGGCTCACGGGCAGAATTGCTGGCTTCAGGCCATCTCACATTGGGACCGGAGACTGCCTTTTGATCAGAGTCTTGAGTGATTTCTATGCACGTTCAAGTACTGGCAGATCACCATGCCTCTAACATCTTTAGTAATCATATAAAAGAGGAGAGAAGTGTTTTTTGTTTTTTTCCCTGCCTTTTTATGGTCTCCATAGGACCTATTTAACTTTAAGAATCTCCTCAAAATGGTAGAGTATGAGGTGTATGGAATGTAATTCTTAGGAGGGTTTAATTGGCATTTTGGTCCATCTTTTACATTGTGTGGCTTGTGGCGGGTCAGGCACGTGCTCATCCCAAAGAAGACCCAGTTCAAGCCTTTGGATTATTGATGGGTGACTCATTTGGTTGCCAAGTGTCATGCTGCCTGAGGGAAAGTGGCATTCCAGCAAACTGTTCCCAAATGATGCTGCAGGGAGAGAGGACATCTCTCTGGAGATGCTTGCTGCTCCCACATGCGGCACACACTTGACAGATGTGTCGTCGGTGTTGCAGTATCTCATCCCGTGTCAGCTCAGCAGACATTTGAGGGTCACTCCTTTCTCGCTTGCATGCTTTACTCAGAGCGCTGCAAGGATTCATTTTGTGTGCGTGAACATTTTAACATCTGGGCTGAGGTTCATACATCTTTATTTTGAAAAGGGATGGAAAGCGACGTGAAAAGCAGCCCTGAGTACGAAAGCACCAGGACTAAGAAATCTGCCCTTGTACACCAGGAGGCAGGGCTGGCGCTCTTGTCTTGAGGTCCTTCTCAGTTTTAAAATGACGACCACTTGTCTAATCCGGGTTTCTAGAATGAACTGTGGTTTTTGTTTTCTCCCCGAGTGGGGCCTTTTCAGTATCTGGTCATATCAGTGACATGAGGTTCACTGTGAAACTTTCCCGCAGTGCATGTATGAGTGCATATGTTTTTGTGTGTGAGAGAGAGAGAATATGTCTGTATGTGTGTGAGTGTGGGTGCGTGTGTATGTGAGTGTGTGCATATGTGTGTGTGGGTGTGTATGAGTACGTGCATGCATGCACGCTTATTTGGTCTTATATCCTATGATACTCTTAAGAACCCTCAGTTCCACATATTAGAAAAGTATAGGATATGCAGCACATTAAGGAGAGTGAGATTTGTGTGGAAAATCGATTCTGTACTTAGTTATGCACAACAGACACGAGATAAAATTGCTGGAAATTCCATGTTTTAGCAACTTAGGCGAGTTGTGTTTTCTCTAAATGTAAAATTCTGGGGAGAAGTTACCTCTCTCATAATGTTTGGCAAGAAGTCAGCCATCTACAAATTACGTGTTAGGGACCCATTTTCTGCAGGGTTCCATGAAATATTCAGAAGCCTAAGACCTTATAAAACGTGGCCTTGGTTTCAAAGAATCGAGATCTACAGCCTTGAAAAGGAACACACAGTGCAGAAAAGCACTTGAGCCACGGGCAGGCGAGGCCGCAGCAGGTATGACTGTAGGAATGCAGCGACTGGGATGCTGATTGTCATGAGGTTGTTTGCTTGGTGCGGGCTGCACGAAGCATGAACCGCAGATACCTATAGAGGTGAGGAGAGAAGGCGTTAGAACCAATGATGTCAGAACCAATGATGTCAGAACCAAGGACGCTGTGGCTGAGCGCGCTGAAAGCTTGGAGCGTGTGACACTGACATCCTTGGAGAACAAGGCAGATGTGGCTGTTGGCAAATGGACTGAGCTAGACACTCCACTTACTGAAGTCTACAGCACAGAGCAAAAGGGAAAGAAGGAGCCCACGTCTGCTTGTTAAATATAGTGGAAGCTTGATGTCAGCTATTATGGGAGAGATGTACGTTTTGTTCCCTGTAAACTCCTGAGTTTTTCTGTGCTTTTATGCTGTGATTGAGCTCTTTCTTCCTGCGGGTTCCATGGGTGGGAAAAAGTAGATGTAGCCATAAAACAAGGTCATCTAGCTAGTAGAGAAAACCTGCACTGCCCAAGCATGCATGTTTATGAGAGAGAATGTTAATGAGTGAGAGTACAGTACCCTCTTAATGACTGTAGAGTCTGCGCCAGGTTCTGGAGAAGGCTTTCAACATCCTTTTTCACCTAATACAGTAACTTAAGGAAGGATTTTTTTTTTTTAAATCTGAATGCCTCTCAGATTTCTCTGAGATTTAACAAGCCAGAACCAAGACTCAACTATCCTTTAGATGAGTTGGATACAGAGGAACAATTCCCAGTCTGTGTTCAGATCTGTGGATTTGGCAAGGGATGCTGGCGGTCATGGTGGTGTTGCCGCTAGTGTGGGTTGAACAACTTTTAGTGCAAGTATGTGCTGAGGTTTGCATACTCTGGGGGGCTTCTTTCTTGATAGTATATGGGCCCAGAAGTTCAATGTAGGCACTTACCACATATTAACCAACTAAATGGAAAAATAAGTATCCTGCATATCCACAACTTTAGAAGTGGGGGCTGGGTTATTATAATCTAGCCCTTTTTCTGTTAATTGTAATGAAGTCGCTTTTTCCTCTCTCTGTTTGGAGTTAACTACAGCACTCAAAATAATGGAGTGGTAAGGTATATGGTGGTTTGCTTGAGCATGAAACTACTAAAATGGTCTTTCTACGAATGGTCTTTCTGAGAGTGGAGGGGCTACTTTTGGCCCTTTGAAGTATTAGAATTCCAGAGGTGGCCTTGTGGTTTTGATTCAAGTTGAGTGCAATTGGCAGGATGGCACTAGAAAGAAGCACACTCAATGTCCCTCAACGTCCCACAGCTTCATTCAGGTCCTCGGTCCCTTATCTGCGGTTTCAAAGGCCATAAAGCCCTGAAGACCAAAAACATTTGGAAACATTCTGAGAGCAAAAGCCTTCGAATGTCGTGGGAGTGTTTCTGACCTGTGTATCACACTCAGTTTACATTTTCATGTATGTAGCTGGGATCTGCCCCAGCCTCCACTGGGGGTATTCTGTGATAACTGAGCATCACAGAGCCAAAAACGAGCCAATGGCATTCTGCAACCTGTTTGTCCCCCTTGGTTTCTTGTAGAGGCTGACTTTAGGCCTTCTGTAGGGGCTTTAAGGGTTACTACTCTGCTAAGGCTGCTGTTGCAGAGCACCAGGCCTGCACGCCTGCCCAGAGACTGTCCTGGAAGCCACCTGTCGTGAGAGGTCTGAGCAGGGCTCTGCCATGACTCTTTCTTTGCTTTCTGGCTGCAGGTGACAACACAGTGTCCTTGACGTGTAGGCGCAGGCTCCCTGTCACAGGAATGCCTTCTGTGTTGCACCTCCATGCTTGTTCCTCTCTCCTTTTCATGAAGATGATGTCACATTGGTCACAAGTGACAGCAAGCTGCCCTTCAGGACAGGGCAACTCTTTCCCACCTTAATCAAAGGAGTGTTTTTACTCCTGGGTTTGTTAATGAAGGGTGAATTCCCAAGCAGTTCTGTGCTTTACAGCATGCCCTCTTTGGGGATTTGACTCAGTTGAGTGTGGGCTCTGCTATGGCAGAGCTGTGCCCTCTGCCCACCCAGCATAGTCTGTCTCCCTCTCACACAGGATGACAGAATTGAAATTAGCTCAGGACCTCTTGAGCAAGACTGTATGAGAACACCTCATCTGCAGATCTTTCTCCACACTTGACTTTAGCACAGTTCTGCCTTTCTCTGTGTGTGTTTTATGCCACTTTATTAATCAGGGAGGGACAGGGCTACTTTATAAAAGTAATGTATATAATAAGCAAATGGGAAAGTATCACTGGACTTTTGTTTTATGAAGTCCTACTTGACGTGATTCCATTTTTTTCTAACCACCAGGAAGTAGGTGAGCAAATCTGACACTCCATGCCCCACCAAATTCCCATAAGAATAAATTGACTGATGTGATCATCAGTTTTTCTCATCTTCTTCCTTTAGGACTGAGCTCGTGGAAGATTCTTACTGTTGCAGGTGCACCTAACTATTCTTGCTTTAAACTAATTTTTTTAACTATACAGATCCTGACTCACCTTTACTAGATACACTTCCCTCCTACCTTCACCCCACTGAGAGAAACATGAAGTGCTGGTGGCTTGTAATTATAATTTTACAGGTAGTCCTTGTAGGTTGCCCTTCTGGTGACCCTAGTAAATGTGTACAGTGCCAGGTGGCCAGGAGAAGGCCACCCAGAGGCAGAGTCCTCAGTCTCCAGTAGAGGTGAGCCTGTCTCCTCCTTAGCCTCCCATCCTCCATTCACAATGCGATGTGTACTTTGTACTGGAACCTGCAAAAACAAGAGGGAAAGATGGAGCCATGATGGGTCCAGTGTAGGCTGCTCTTATGAGCAAGTTGTCAGAACTGCATCCGATAAGGTATTCTGGATTGGAATATTTAACATTGAGGTCCAGGAGTCCATAAGTTAATCAGCCTGCCAGGTTAGTGATTGTCAGCCTTTGGGTTACACCTTCTTTGGGGGTTGCATATTAGATATCTGCATCATGATTTATAACAGTAGCAAAATTACAGTTATGAAGCAGCAGTTATGAAATAATGGTTGGTGGTCACCACCACAGCATGAGGAACTCTATTAAGGGGTCACACAGCATCAGGAAGATTGAAGAACTGCTGCTCTAGGTGTTTCTTGTGGCTGCCCAGTGTGAGACCCCTTACATGAGGAATTCCGGGTCAGCCAGCCTTCTTCACTTTAGCTGCAGGATAGCTTCCATAGCTGCTGGCAGTTCCATATTTCCAGTCTGTGTCTTCCAAATGCATGTGCAATAGAGGACATGTATGCATCTAAAGCTGCTATGAGCTGTCTCAGGAATGGATGCCTTCCTAGGGAAAGTGCTGGTAAAGCCTTCATCGTGTGCTTAGAAGTAGGTGCTTTTGGGAAGGACTCATGCTGAGAGATAGAATGTGAGGGGAAAAGCAGATACCTTCTGTGGAAAATCTAATGTCACTGATGTCTTAATTTTCTGTAGGATACATATTCTCTGTGACACATGATGACTTCACATGTGTACCATACAGCTTGCCTTTCTCTTTTCTGGTTAATGAAAATGCGTGAGCTGCCTATTTTATAGCTTTGTATATATTGCTCTAATAGAAAATTGTACTGGTTTTTAAAAAAGCTCCTTGTGGGTAATAATTTAGTATTTAGGGACAATAGGAGCTGTTCGGACCCTACCGCAGCCTTCTCTAGCTACCAAGGGACTGCAGAGAAAGGGCATGGCTGACCTGTCTGTGAGGAGCTTACCTGTGATGCTACCTTCTTACTGCAGGACAGCTATTGCAGCACTCCTACAGAAGGAAGACTAAGAGCAGCACTTGAGGAACAAGCATAGCTAGGGAGTTTTATCTCTACAGAACCATTTCTATTCTGGGAAGCCTGTTTCTTTTCTTTTTTCTTTTCTTTTTTCTTTTCTTTTCTTTTCTTTTTTCCTGTATCTCTGAATGGACTGTTTCTACATCTCGGTTACATTAGGCAGCATGTTTGTCCAAAGTCTATAAAACCTCTCGGAATGCTCTCACGTTGTTTGTGAGTATGCAAACATAGACACACACTCCAGAGTTTATATTTTTATAATTTTATCCTTTCAAAGTCTTGTCTAATCAGTTTGGAAGCTTTGCATTTTCTCTTTACAGGTTAACAGGTGTTAATTGCTTCCACCCTCAAGTTTGCTTGGAAATTGTACTTTTGCTGTCTTTCTTCCGGCAGAGCAGGTTTTTGGAACCCTGAAGAGATAATCCAGGCAGTGCCCTGTGTTGACATGGGATTAAACAACAGCCTGAGAGCAATAGAGAAACGCTGTCTGGTGATAAAGCGGGACCTTTGACCTAACACTTCTTAAAGGCTGTTTCAGACTTGACTTCTTTTTGTTTGTTTGTTTGTTTGTTTGGATGGTGGGGGTGGATGTTGTTTGTTTCTAGAGACAAGGTCACTCACTCTCTGTAGCCCCGGCTGTCCTGGAACTTGCTATGTAGAGAATGCCGGCCTTGGCCTTCCTAGTGCTGGCATTAAAGCTTTGTACCATCATATCCACGTAAACACTACTACTTGGCGTTAATGGTATAAATACCTTATTCCTTTGATACACACTGTGTGTGTGCGTAGGTTAGGGTGGTAGCTTCCCCATAGGTTACAGGAGGCCATCAGATCCCTTGGAACGGGAGTAACAGGCAGTCATGAGCAACCTGACTTGAGTACTGAAAGCCAAACTCAGTCCTCTAGAAGAGCAGCATGCAACATGAGCCACTGAGCTCTCTCTCCAGCCCCCCACACATGGTGTTTTAAGTTCTCTGATTGCTACCATTTAGGTGACGGAACCACTTCCAGAGTGACCATTTGTTTGTATTCCTGGACAGTGACACATTTTTGCCACTTAGAAAACAGTGGAGCAGGATAACACCCTTTATATAGATGGATGTAGAGTAGTGTTGTTTGCCTTTGCAGGGGTGGTAATAGAGAATATTTCAATCTTGAGGCAAAGCAAAGCCTAAGTGACTGTCAGCCTTGTTACTGGTGTAATTCTAATGGCTGTGTACACTGTGAATGCATGCAGGCATGTGAAGCACATTGCATGTAGTTTAAGTATGTTGTTTAGCTGCACTTTCCATAAGCCTGCTCTGTTTTGGTTTGGTTTTGTTTGTTTTAAAGATCTGGTGTTCTTTTACATGGGTGGGTGTTTTGCCTCCATCAGTGTCTATGCACTACGTGTGTGCAATGCCCACAGTAGCCAGAAGAGGGCATCAAGTCCTCTGGAACTGGAGTTACGGAGGGTTGTGAGCCTCCTGGAAAGTTCTGCTAAAACAACAAATGCGCTTCACTGCTGAACACTGTTCAGCCCCCAAAGGCTGTTTTTAATCTTGGCTTTCTCAGGTGGCACTGTGGGAGAGGGCTCCGCACATTCATATGTATGCTGAGCAAAATGTGGGTTTGGGAAGTGCAATGACTTCAGAATCTGGCCTCATATTTCTTCTTTTCATCTAAGAAGTAGGCATACTAGAATCCTCTTGTTTAAAATGGTAAAAATTATTGATGATGTGTACGTGCACACACTCATGCATGTGTGTTTCATACTGCCGTCTACTTTTCCTGCATATCAGGTCATCACTTACGAGCCTATTGTGTATGTGTATGTTTGTATGTGATATCTTGCTTTCTCTGCCTTCTTCCTGGAGCCAGCATCTGTTTCTGCTTACCTCCGTCTACCTTCTTCCACCTTAGGGCCCACCGCAGGCCTTTTGCAAATGCTGAGCACTCTGTGTCTGTCTCCTTGGAATAATTTCCAAAAACAGCTAAGTTTTTGCCTCTTCTTGTGACCTCATGATTAGTTATCTCCAAACATTCCTTAAAGAGGAGGAAGGAAGGAAGAAAGAAAGAAAGGTTTTACATACAGGAGAAATATCTAATAGACTGGCCGCTGGTAGAGATGGCCACAAACTCCCTTTCCTAACAACTGCATGCATAGCCCAGTAACTCTGAGGGGCAGCTTTCTCTTTCAGCTTCCTTCCTGGACTGTGTTTTTCTTGAAGAGGCTGAGCAGATATTGAAAGAGCTTCCCCCTTAACAAACACTCCTAACACCGATATTCTCACGAGCCACCTCATGTCCTGATAGATGGAACAAGAGGTGTCTGTGAATTTGATAGACGGCCTCGTGTGCAGGGCCTCCAGCTCTCAGGAGTTCCCATGACCCAAGATTGGGACCCCAAGTGATTGTAGATTGTAGGTGGCAAGGTTGGTTCGAGGGAGGGAGGCAGTCACAACCAGAGATCTCAAGAGACTAAGAAGGTTCTCGAATGCACTAAAGCACTACTTGTTCCAGAGAAGAAAATCGTAACTGAAGTTTCTGAGGGTATTTTGAGGGCAGCTTCACAGTTTATATCCAGGGCATAAAGTTTTAATGCCCCGTTACATCTCCTTAAGAACAATATAAAAGCCAGGCTCAGAATTGCACGCCTGTAATCCCAGCACTCAGGAGGCTGAGGCAGGTGGATCTCTGTGAGATCAAGGCCAACCTGGTTTATAAAGCAAGTCCAGGACAGCCAAGGCCACACAGAGAAACCCTGTCTCAGAAAATGAAACGAAACAAAAAAGAACAATGTAGGAATGAATTTGGCTATAATGTAACCCACTCTTTTCATAGCTGTTAAACTCATAAGAGTAAGTTACTCCCTGCCAGAATTGGTGGCAAGTAACAAGTTTCAGTATTTACTTCCTGCCTGTCAGTTCAGTCCTAAGCACTGGTGTATATGTAGCATTCTTTTAAAATCCCTCATGGTCATGTATTTAAGTCCATTTTCTAGATTTAAAAGAAATGTGATCGTTGCTTGGGTTGGTGAAGTCTCTGGTATGGAGTATATCTGAGCCGAATGGTATGTGCAACTGTAATTGGCATTTTCATGACTTTTTAAAACACTTGTGACAGTTGCTCACAACAGGAAATTTAGAAAAAAACAAAACACCAAGAACCATAAAGAAAGAAAAACATAAATCACATGCCTAAGGTCTCAAATGAATGATTATTAATATTTTTGTTAGGTTTTTCTCAATCCTATGCTTTTTAAATTAGGCACATTTTTAGATCATGCATAATCATTAATCATATATCATGTTTTCTCTCATTTTAAGATATATTTGAGAATATGATTTTAATTGTCTATAATATTCTGGTTTTGTGATTATAACATAATTTATTTAATTACTTCCCTAATTGGGTAGAGGGTGCTTCTCATATTTTCTTATTCTATATGAAGCTGTAATGATCATCTGGGGCACATATTTGCTGATATCTTGGTGTGTCTGGGATCAGCTTAGATTTGAATCAAAGGGCATCAGTTCTGAATGCCCTTTCTACTTCTGCCATGCCCTGCTCCAGAAAACTTGTAGTAATCTCTCATTTTGGTAGCAGAGCTTTGAGCTGCATCTGTCTAAAATGTGTTCAGTTCTTTTAGGCTCATGTGATTTGTTAGAAAAACTTCAGTCAGTGTTAGTGCAAGTGTTTGCGAGTTTTATTTATTGTCACACTTTCTAGGTATTTTCCCTTACTCAGAAATGTTTTGTAAGTGTTACTTCTTTATTGAGGATCTAAGTAAGTATGTGCTACTGATGGTTAGTGTGGGAAAGAGCAAGGAAGGGTCTTTTCAGCGACACGCTCTAGATTCGGAAAGTCTTAGTTTGTCAGGAAGTCAAAAGGAACTTCATCCGTGTCACCTTGTTGTGTTCTCCAGTCATTAGCACCCTGTGCTTTGTTAGCCGGGACCACCTACCATGGCACCCAGAACCTTTCTTTCCCAAAGAAGAATAATGGCTTCCTTCTGTATCGACCATTTCCAGGGTTCTGATGTTCAAGCATTGTTCGAGAGACCCCTTCATATTTGGCAGAGAAGGCAGTGACTTGGCAACCTATCTTTATTCTGGGTGTAATTTGCCTTGAATGAGTGGCCAAATTAAAGGCAGCCCCTGCCTGCCCTGCTACTCGCTGCTCCCCTCCTTCTCCGGAAAATATGTGGTTCTCGGCAAGCATTATTCTGATTAAAAATGAGTAAATACCAGGGGGGAAAGAATGCAGCTTGATGTGAGTCAGCGGAGCTGGTCAGGTGTTAACCCACCAGCAATGCATCGTGACTGAATGTACTTGTTCAGGGTGTCCTGAAAGGTTGAGCAACAGGGTAAACCCAGACAGGCCAATGTTCGGCCCTCCCTGAGAAGTGATCTCATGGACAAAACCTTTGCCTCTGGTAATGGGGGAGGGGTGTGAAAAGTTTTCATCTCTTAATTATTTAAGTCCCGTTGAGGTCAGTGCAGTTCGAGAGGTTCTCTCATTAATGCCACCGACACACAGGCACAAGAACTGGTCTCTTAGTAGTGCAGAGGCCCAGAATGCTCGGCGTCAGGCTCCGTGCTGAACATAGAAGAGTTGACTGTTGAAAGGCCCTTGTTGGGGAAGTGTTATGCAATCAGAATGGGCTGTGACAGAGTTTCTGGTCTACCTTCCTACAAGAGAGCAGGAATACTTTCAGGAACACCTGTTTGGCTCCCACGAGGTCTGTTCTCCACTTCAGCATCCCTCTCTTGCTCATCCCTGATTTTCTGCAGCTCCTTGTGTGCCTCAGGTCTATGAGATAACACGATTTTTCTCCTTCTGATTTTTGCCTCAGGTGTCTTCTTTTGCACACAGATGGCACATTGTGCTTACAAGCAAACAGCTTTGAGCCACTCAAGTGTTCTCCTCTTGACTTTGTATATTCTCTGCAAAATAAGGAGGCATCTAACGTCCTCCTACATGGTACATTTTGTTGTTTTTACAGCCTAGACATTTGGGTTTAGGAGCCAGTCTGGAATTTCAGGGGTCTTAAAATTGCACTAAACCACTAGGATTCTCTGGTGACAGCCCTGGCTTTCCTTATCTGATAGTCCCTAACTTACCACAAAGGCATCACTGTGGTCCCTGTTGCTGTGTGGTCAAAGATGACCTTGAACTTCTGGTTCTTTTGCCTCTGTGCTCTTGAGTGGGAATCAAGGCCAGGGCTTTGTGCACACTGCACAAGCATCCTGCCACTGAGCTCATTGCCACCTCTGTCCATCTTTCTAACCTGTGACACCTCGATGGAGACTGTTCCCACTCTAGGTGGTGAAGCCTCCCAGCTATCCCCCCCCCCCCACACACTTCTTATCTTGTAAAGAATACGCTTAACAGATGTATGTTAAGCACCCTCATTGAAGATGATGATGAGGCTATAGATGTCCATTGGACAATTGGCTCTTGGTTCTCAATTCAGTCTGCCCTGCAGCTTCCCTATAAAATACTGCTGCAATCCTCTTTGCATACATGGTAAGAGACGTTATGTGAGTTCCTCAAGGTTATTCAGAAACAGTGGGGTTTAAGCTAAGCGATAAGCCCTGGGAGGGATGCCTGCCTATTTATGGTGTGAGTCCAGGTAGTCTGTTGTCCCTGAGCTCTTCAGATGACAGCAGAGCCAGGCCGTTAAGAAATCTGCCTTCCCAGCTCAAACCTGTCACCAGTCTTTGCCTGGGATCCTTCAGTCTGGAATCCCTTCGCTGTAGTTTTGGCCTGTGCCCCTTCAGTTTTCTCTCTGGCAGTGGTGCCCAGCTGAAGGAGCATATGGTTATCTCCTGAGATAGTCAGTCATCGGGGACTCCCAATTCTTGGTGAACCTAGACTCCCACATTCTTCGTGACCCTGGCTTGTGTGAGGTCAAGAGATAAGGACCTGGGTTCTTAGACAGCTTTGTCATAATCATCATTTTATTTCTCATTGCTTCAAGTAGGTGGAACAGAGACAGGGCCTTCTGTTTCTGAGGCTTATCTCCTCACGTAGCATGTAATATGCAGTGGTAAATAGGATGTGGTTTGAATCCTAGTACCAATTTGTTGCTTCTCAGAAGGGCAAAAAGGAAGAAGGGTATAGTTTGGCCTTTTGTTCATAAAATCAGAAGCTTGCCTGGGGGAAGGAACATACAGCTAGATAAGCCCACTTTGTTTCAGAGGTTTGCAGAATATTACTCTTCTTCCAGTTGACAGGGGTCCTGAAAAGCTTGAGCTTCTTACCAAGTTATATGAATGCTAGCCCTGCGCTGTACTAACTCCCAGACACCGGAGGAGAAGCAAACAGGAGGCAGGGATGGGTTGTTTTGAAGGAGATGGCTATCCTGAGCATCTTACCCAGGTGCCTGTGGGTATGAATAACGAGGAAGCCTGGAATACCTCTCGAGCTGTGGTTGGCACACCCAGTTCAAACTGTGTGGCAAATCAGCGTCAGCTCAGTCAACAATCACAAGTGGGAAGTAGAAAGAAGCAACCGGAGAACCCCTGATGTCTCCTAAGAGAGCAAGAAAAAGAAGTACCGTTTACAGTGGCTGCTGTGTTGGGCACTGTGCTTACCATCACTAATGTTCAGCAGTGTTCTTCATGAGTAGCCCAAAGCTGAGTGTGCTCGAGCTTCAGCCCGTTGTCCTTTGGCTCTCTCTTTTAAGGCTGAACTGTGCACCAGGAAGTTTCGTGGTCAGTATTTCCCAGGGTCTGTTATACCTTGTGCAGGCAGTACATGTATAGGTGTGCTTTCGGAGGTAAAGAAATGATCAGTGGTACAATGTGGGTGTTCTATTCAGGTGAGGCTTAGCTACTTCTTGTAGTTAGTTACATAGTAGCCAGCAATTGTGATAACAGAATGACATGAAAAAGCACAGCAGAGTATGTGGTATTCTATGTAATGTGGGATTATGTGTGTGGGTTTACACCCACTTAATATTCTAACTACAAGTGTGTTCTTGAGACTGAAATTAGGCATTGCTGGCTTTCAAAGCAATAAATTGGTGGCTAGAAAAGAAAAGAAATAAAGTCTACTACTGGAACTCTTTTTCAGATACAACTTAGAACACCAGTTTTCCAAGAGTGGTTCTTGCATCAGGTGCCTCTGAATCTGGGAATTTTCTAGAAATGTAAATACTGGGGTCTCCAGGTAACTCCCCTTGGGTTATCTGAGTTCAGCCTGGACCATGGAGCCCAGCAATGTATAGATTCTGATAGGCTAAGGGCCTGAACATCACCGACCAGAAAGGAAAAACTGGCTAGTGCTCCAGCGCAGAGACCTTCTTCTTGGGGCCTTGTGTATGTAGTAGGTGTTGGCTCCTGACGGCTGTTTTTCTGAAGCTATGTCCTGGTAAGAAGTGAAACTTGTCTAGTTAAATGCTCTTTCCCCAAGGCAAGCTTTCTGTTTTATGAACAAAGGTAAGATTGACAGATATCTTTTCCTGTGTACTAATATTTTACAGACCTTTGATTTTGTGTGTGTTGGTAGTAAGGGCGTATGTGTGAGTGAGTGGGTAGGTAGTTCGTGGATGCAATTACCCTCTTCAGGTGTGTGTAGAGAGCAGAGGGCCACATTGGTTATTTTCCTCAATTTCTTCTTGACATTAATTATTATTACTACTCTGCTTATTTGGTTGGACTGGCTGGCCAGGGAGCCAACAAAGGCCTGTCTGCCACCCTGATGTACACCTACACTCAGCTCTTACTTGGGTGCTTGCCCACTGAGGCGTCTCCCAGCTGTGTTCTGCGTGTTGCATCTTCACTATAGTCCTTTTACTACTAGTCATTTATAAAGGATTTGTGAGATAGACATATTGTTGGATATAACAAGTAGAAATATACTCAGCTTCTTGAATTATTTTCTGTAATCTTTGTGAATAGTCTGAAAGTTGTTTTACAGGTTTTTTTTTTAATGCTTAATCATTGTTGGGATAGCCATTTAAGGGTAACTCTCTCCATTGTGTGTACGGGGGAGCTGTCTTTCTAAGACAGGATGCTGCCACGGGCTTTTTGACTGAAGCTCATTATTTATTAATAATAAATAATCATCACTAATTAATAATATTATTTATTAATAATAAGCTTTGGCCTTAAACTTTGGTTTGTTCTCCAGCTAACTCGCAATTTTTTTATCCCTTTTGTACTAACCTAAGTTCAGCTACATGTCTGGTTACCTCTCCTTTGCTTCATGTCTGGCTTCCTCTGTGTCCTGGTGCCAGGTGAATTCTTTTCCAGCCTGACTCTATCCCTGAGTTAACTTTCTCCCTGCCGGAAGTCCCGCCTTCTAATCCTACCTCAGCTTATTGGTCACAGGAGACCATTGACACATAGAAAACAAGAGATTATCCCTACAACAGGGTCTTTCTCTGTCCTCAGGCCTCAAACTTCTCATGAATTCAAGGGTTCTGTTAGTGCACTACCCTGGGCAGCTGAACAACTTTGAAACTGGCACAATAGAGTGATAGAAATAAGTTATCAGATATTGATAATTAAATAAATAAAACCAGAAGGGTGAAAATATAACAGAACTTTTGTGCTTTCTGGATTCTCAAGAGTAATACATAAGAAATCCCTCTATACAAATTATTTTTTTCTACTTTGTGGTGTATGTATGTGTGTGTGTGTAGGGCTGACCAACTGTCCCCAGCCCCACTCCCTTTTTTTAATGAAAACAACTAATTTTGAGCATTTGGGTTAGTAGTACTAGATAATCTCAGTAGATCTTATCTCTTATAGGTAGCTTACATTAGGTACGCTTTTCACTACATGTCCTGCTGGAAGATATTAGCTTCGCAAGTTAAAGTGTGTTTAGTGTGTCCAAGGACTTATAGTCAGGAAACAAAATTTAATCTTGACTTTTCTCAAGTCTCTACCTTTGGGTGACCATCAAGTTTTCTAGGCTTCAGTGTTTAGTTTGAAGTGTTGGTTTGTCTGCCGTGGTTTAAGTGAATAATTGTTGTTTTATATCCACTAGAAGAAAACTGTTTTACCCACGTGTTAGAAATGAGAATGTGCCTGGGCTGTTAAGTCTTCTTGGTAGGTTTTTTTTATTTGTGGAAACAAATTTCCTGTGCCAGTTAACAATCTCTCTGAAAAATCTGTCAAAAGTCTGAAAGTGATGGCAGCTTTAATTGTTTTGAGTTGATTATTGGAAACATCTTTAAAGTTTGAACATTGGTTTCTTTGTGTGTGTCTATGTGGCTCATTTTGAGCTCTGACTGGAACACTTACTAGTATGTGCTGCTTAGTTTATGGGCTTCCATATTACTGGTATTCGCATTCTCATTCCGTTTTGCTAGTTTTGTTTGCTTGTTTGTTTTTAATGAGAGAAGTATAGCACCGTTAAATCTGAGTTTTTTCCTTGCAGTGACCCATACGTGAAGCTGTCATTGTACGTTGCGGATGAGAATAGAGAACTGGCTTTGGTTCAAACAAAGACAATTAAAAAGGTAGGTTGCCCAACTTTTATGAGATTCATGAAAGTCATAATTTAGCATTTTCATTTTTTTTGCTTTGTAGAAGTTTATGTTTTAAGAATAAAATAGCAATATTTTTAACTGTCAATATTTTATATCTAAAAATCATCCATAGTCCAAAACTTTCCCATGTTTTACCTGAGTTATCTATATATAGTATTTTTTTTCTCTTATAACACATATAACCAAACACAGAAATTGTTATGGTTAATATTTTTCATACATAATTTAAGCTGTAATTTAAAGCTTATTTAATAAAATGGGTTATGGAATTAGGAGTCGAAAGAGGAATGCTTTAGCTGCTGCATAAGGAAGCAAAACCCTTGATCACATGAAAATGCACGGAATGTATTAACAATGTTGTTATAGGTTCATGTGTGCAGGTTTTCCTGTTGTTTGTATGTGTGTTGTGCATGTTCGTGTGAAGACGTGAACATGTATGTCACTAAACCCATACCTTGCTAACTCGGGTACATGGGCAGGCCAGCAAGTCCCAGGATCTGTCCCCGTTCCAGAAGGGCTGGTGCTGCTCACTCCTCCACACACTTAGGTCTTCATGCTTTCACATAAGCAAGCATTTTACTGGCTGAGTCATCTCAGCCCATAAAAATAATCTCTTAAGTCCACTCACCTTTATGTTTTTGTTTACAAATAAAAAATATCAGGCTACTTCATCTGTGTGTCTTGTCTTACGGGGGTGGGGACAGCTTTGTTAAAGATTCTGGTTTTCTACCAAGAGTACTATATTTGTGTTTTAGAGTTGTTTGTGAGTTATTATTCACTCTCTTTCTCTCTCTCACAAACACAAACACTCTCTGTTAGATACTTTGCAAAATGTATCCTGATTCTATGATTGCTATAAAAATATTGCATCCTTCCTGCTGCTATGGAAACATTTCAGATCTTTGTCACAGTCAGGTCATTTTGTATAGGAAACAGTAATGCAGTGTCCTTCACCTGGCATTGAGACTAGCGGCAAAATCTGTTTTCAAACAGAAGCCAGCAGAGAGATTGGTGGGAGGCTGCCTGTGAGGACGGAGGCCATTGTTCCCAGTGTTAGGTGCTGGCATTTGTTCTGTCCCCAGTGAAGCTGGGGCACCTAGTTGGAAGAGCAGCCAGGGGGCCTAGTCCCCTGCTGGACTAGAGCCAAGGACCTATGCGAGTGACTAGGGTATGGCAATGTCTTGCATTTGGAGTGGCAGCCCTGCCTCTCCCTCCCTTCGCCAGCTGGAGGGAGTGTCTCCGTTCTCAAAGCCAGCCTCCTGGTTAGTATTTGCTGTGCTGTGTTGTGCTGTGCTGTACTGTGCTTGTGGAAGAGCTAAGGCTTCCTCTACCCAGGTCCCTGCTCTGTCTGCTTTGTGCTCTCCTTTTGTCCCTTGCCTGCCTGGGAACACCTCCTACTTCATTCCCTGTAGCTGTCTTTCAGGTGGGGGTGGGAGGCCGAATGCCGGGAGGTGAACATGCACAATCCCCTCCCCCATTCCGTTTCAGTTCTATTCTTGCCCCAAAGTGTGGTCATTTAGGGTGGGGTTCTCTGTGGAGTTGGGGGTGTGAGGAAAGCACAGTTTTATTGATTTTTAAACCAATGTCAGTTGGTCATTGTCACAGTGTTGTTTTGCATATGTGGTATACGGTACTGGGATGGTTTTTTTTCTTTCCCTGTTAAATGCAATCATGTTGATGAACTAATATTTCAGTTTCAGAATTTTACAGGTCGTTTTTACAGATTGTGTTTCTCTGACTTTTATACTTGTACAAATGTGAGTATGTGCATGTATGTGAGTGTATGTGTGTGTGAGAGAGTGTGTGTTTCTTCATACAAAGTGCTTTATATTTGTTTAGAAGGATGTTTTGTTTGGGCTAAGCATCAAAATACTGTTGCTGTGATCTTGCAAGATGTATATTTAAATAGATTTATAAACATAAATGATACATGAATGAAGAAGATCAAAGGATATTTTTTAAATGATGATTTTGAGAAAAAGAAAAAAATATAGTTCTTTTTGGTTATAAACCCCCCATGTGCGTGCGCGCGTGTGCGTGAGAGAGAAAGAGATGTTAAAATCTCATCAGTATTATTCCTTATAAAATGTTGACGCTGATGTAAGCATTGAGTACTTCCAGCCATTCTAAGTTTGACACACACTTGTAGCAGTAAAGGGAAGTAAACAAAGTTCACTTCCTTCTTGACAGAGTAAATCCTCTTTAATGTCATTTTCTGAAGGAAATTTTCATTCTCATGGCTCTTTGTCAGTAAGTCCCAGCATTTTTCCTTCAGGTGAGCTTGCACAATTTATGGTTTCCTCGTCATGAATCACCTGTTCCATAAATATAGCCCCCCGCCCCGATCCATTTTGGGTTGATAGAATAGTCTCAAGTAATTAAGTGTTGCTTTTATTGCCATTTTGAAAATTGTTTTTGTGAGGAAAATGTTTGTGCAAATGTGAAGAAGAATTGTTTTATATTAGTAACTGTCAGTTCCAACATGGCCAAAGATCACAAAATAATCTCTCTTCCAGACGCTGAACCCAAAGTGGAATGAAGACTTTTATTTTAGAGTAAGTTTCTCTTCTATTTTGTAACAATTATTATTGATATCTGGGTTGACAGATCAAAATAGACTTACGGAGAGAAAGCTAGTTAGCATTTTAAGTCAGAAATTTCTCTTAAGACAGAAAATGTTTGGGTGGGTGGACTCTGAAAGTGTCCCAAGTTTTGAGAATCTGGGGGGTGTTTCATTTGGAGCTAGATAGGAGAGACTAAAAAAAAAAAAAAAAAAAAAAGCCTGTCAAAATATGTTACTCTTTCAGCTCAAGCTTTTCTTTAAAAATAAGATCAAATTAAGTCTTTGGGATCTGGTTAATTTCAGTTGTGAGTTTTTTGTTGTTGTTATTGGTTGGTTGATTGGTTTTGTTTTTGCAACCTCTCAAAGATAAAATCTGCAGAAAAAAAAGAGAATGCGATTTAAAACAATAGTTGAATGATTCCTAAAAAATATGGATTATGAGTCTCTCATGCACAGTAGGGAGATGGTTAAAAGGAAGCATGCACTCCTGGTGATGAGGACAGGGGTGGCTCCGTGGAGGAGTCCTTGCCTGCCACTCTGGAGACCCTGGGTTTATCCCCAGCA
This sequence comes from Pachyuromys duprasi, assembly GCA_028658305.1. Lineage (NCBI taxonomy): Eukaryota > Metazoa > Chordata > Mammalia > Rodentia > Muridae > Pachyuromys > Pachyuromys duprasi. Next base: position 135,427,466 of record CM053764.1, read on the forward strand.
CTGTCTTCCCACAAGAGACAGAAAGATTACCAGTTATGTTCTGATTAGAAGGGAAAGGTTTCTAATTCAGAGATCTAATGTATACAATTACTTTCAATACTACTGAATAGGAGAACTATTTCCCCAGCCTTTGGCATCTCCTGTTTAGAGCAGCTGGATACAGAAGTGGATTCTGTGAATCAATGGAGCCTGGTGTTTGCTAGGAAATATTTGAACTTATTAAGCCCCTCGGCCATTAATTGGAAAAAAAGAGGGGGGAGGCCTTTCCCTTTTAAAAAATGAACCTTTGAGTTGTCTACACACCTGGCCTGCAAACGTAGGCCTCCTATTGCCTGCATGCTAAGAACCACACTGCCTGCAGCCCCTATGCACACAGCCCCGGCTTCTTCTTTCCAGCCATGATAGGATTTTCTGCACGGCACACTTGGATGACTTACCCTGCATCTGTTTTCTATTATGCTCCGAGCTGAAACACGGCACTGAGGTTTTAATACTCAGTGGATCCCATGTTCAGCCCCTACCAGATATATTTTAGAGAACTCCGTGAAAGACTGAAAAGCTTTTCAGGGCTGAGAAGTGTTTGTTACTGGGCTCTTAATTAACTATCAAATACAAACCTCTAAATTATTTGTCCTCCTTCTTTTGGAGCCACATTGTATGAATTTTAGAAGAAATAAAACTTTTTGAGTGGCTCTTAACCTATAGGCATATTTCTGCCTTGGTTTTTCTCTTTTTGAAAGATCTCTGGTTTATCCCCACTGTGGTTTCATATGGAACGCCTATTACATGCCCGTTCCTCTTAGACCATCACTACATTCCTGATAGGACCCGTTGCAGAGTCAATGAATAGACAGCCATCCATCTGGTTGTCTGTTGCTAAGCTGTCTGCAGACCCAGGGCCAGGAGCTCAGGCTGAGCACGTGAGCTCTGTGTGCCACAATCAAATATAATTTCATTCCATGTTCCATGAAGGGGGCCCAAGCCTAGCAGTCAACCTGAATCATATGTTTGTCATCAACACTCACAGCCTTTGAGAACACCATGTTCAATCTCGTAGATCGCTTTCCCCCCCAAGTCCTTTCAGTGCAGACTTTTCTTCCCTGGTTGACAGGCAAGGATGCCAGTAGCAATACCTGCTGCCCTGGCTGGCAGGGTTGGCAATTAGTCTGTGGCACCTGAGTCTAGACATGAGACACAGGTTATTTGCATGAGTTTGGGTAAAGAGAAAAAACCAACACTGGCAGCCTCAGGCTGTGACTCTACTCTGACCCAGGGCAAGTTCTAATTGCCCAGTGTACTACAGGCTTGTGAGTTCCTAGGCAAATTGCTTCAGCCATTTGGCTTTCAGGGATTTCTGTGTGAAGGATGAAGTGATGGTTATGTGCTTGTGGGTTGTTGGGGGAATTAAATGAGGCCACCTAGTGTTAGTATTTCAGGAAATTCTAGTTGGAGGTGGAGGACAGTGATAAATAGCTGTTCATTACCACCACCGTCATTATTAGGCTAGTGAGCATAGGCCATTGAGCTACAGTTCAATGAGGGCTGTAGAACAGATTGGGAGTCCTTGAAGACCTGAGAATCACTCTTCAAGAGACCATGATAAAGGTATTATCTTCTGGTATGCCTAGCTATTCAGGATAAGATAATAGTGGATAAGCAGGTCAGTCAATATGGTAGAGTCGAGTGTGCTAGGAATCACTCTTAATTCTGTCTCTTATTTCAATTTTAAAATTACACCTGTTGATTCTTGAAATATAATTTCTGTCCCTTTTAGGTAAACCCATCTAATCACAGGCTCCTTTTTGAAGTATTTGACGAGAACAGATTGGTAAGTCCTTGGTTGTGAGTTTTGATTTATTTCTTAAAAACTGAAGTTTTTGAGTAGCGCCTTCCAGGTCCTCTGGGTCACTCACAGCAGTGCACATGCCCCAAGAACACTGTTTCTTTCTCACTGTTGAAGTTTTCAGTTCCAGCAAATATTTGTGGGTTGCTAGAACAGAAAATGTATTTGCATATGTGTACGTTTTTTATAGTTAATACTAATAAAAGTCACCTGTGACAGCCTCGCCCCAGATGCCTTGTTATGCTTTCTTTGGGGCATACAGATGAGTAGCTGCATCTGTACAGAGGCCATCAGACTTTTAACAGTATCCCTCAGACATACACACCACAGCGAGTTCACCGACAACTCTACAGTGATCATCTCTGGGGAAACAAACAAACAAACAAAAAATCTAATTACCAGTGTATAGTTAAAGCAAGTATCCTTAGCAGGTGAAATCAAACAGTGGTACTTTCTCCAGAAAAATCCTTAGAAAGTAATTTTCAAAGAGCAGCATAAAGGCTGGAGGCATGGCTCGGTGGCGGTACTCACTACTTGCCTGGCATGTCTGAGGTTCTATTCCCAAAACCGTGAAAACAAACCCATACCTGAAGTAAACCCACCAAAGGCAAAATAAGAAATCTCAAAGACATGCTCAAAGAAGATAGCTGATATAACCATCATTTTATATATAGATTGTTTTATCTATGTGTATGTACATATATGTATAAATAATTGACATAGACTATACAGTGCATATATGGTGATCAGAGGACAGCTTTGTGGAGTGTTCTCTCCTTCCACTTTTATGTGAGTTCCAGGGACACTGGTGACTGGGTTTGCATGACAAGTGCCTCAATGTGCGGAGGCATTTAGCTAGCCCAGTGTTTTGTTTTCCTTCAGTAACTCGAATGTTTACATCATATTCTCATAAGCCAAGTGCCCCTGCTATGAAAACATGCATGATGGAGTTCTGTGTAAGTCTTTAAAGCACCCTCAGAAGTGGGAGTGAAATTCAGGGCACTTGACTCATTGTACTCCTATTTACTGCCCGACCTAAGAGGAATGTGCATTCATGCACCCATCTTTGTGCGGAATTCAGCTGAAACTCCGCAAACTATAAAATAGCTTGAAGATGACAGAATGTATCATGAAGAGATTCCTTGAGACACAGTTTGCTCTCCCTGTCATTTGGGATGAAAGAACGCTGGTTCCCGCGCGTGAATATAATTAAATGGCAGTTGAGGGGACAGAGGCTCTGGCACCGCATCTTGTCAGTGTCCACCTATGTTGAGAATAGCCAGACCTTCTGCTCTTAATAAAGAATTTGGGGGTGGGTGTAATCTCATGTGCTTGGCTTTCGTTTTGCAAATGGAAAGCTAACAGATTGACCCTCCCCTCCCAGCCTTTTTCCTGCTATAAATATGGGATCATAGCTTTGTTGAAATGGACGGTGTCTTGGGGAGAGTGATCATTAGGGTCCCTGAGTAATTCCCACATAGTATAGTATTTCCTGGTATTTCCTGCCTCTCTTATCAACCCGGGTCTGTTGACTAAGTTAATGGCATTCATTGAAATAACCAAGTGTTGGGGCTGGAGCGATGGCTCAGTGGTTAAGAGCACTGTATGCTCTTCCAAAGGACCCGGGTTCAATTCCCAGCACCCACATGGCAATTCACAACTGTCTGTAATGCCAGTTCTAAGGGACCTGACACCTTCACACTAATAATGCACATAAAAATTAAATAAATTATTTTAAAAAGAAATAATCAGGCAGTAAGTCTGTGCAGGAACAGAGCTCCACAGACTGATACTTACCCCGAATTGTGGAGGGAAGTCGTTTTAAAATGGATCAGTGGCCAAAGTTGAAGAGAAAGCACCTCTTAATGTTCTTTTTACTAAGAGAAATGTACTGTTTAAAAAGTGGTATATTTCTTTTCATTTGTGTGATCTAAAATAAGGATTGCAATTGAGCGACCTTGCTGTGGATAAGGAAGTATATTTCCAAACCAAGGGGGAGCTTTGAATGCAGAGTATTTTAAAAACTCCAGGAGAAGTCGTGTTTTGTGCGTCTGCTTTCGCCTTGCCCCAGGCTGTCTGCTGTGTGGCTATGATGTGTAGAATGCCAATGGTGCTGGCAGCAGCTTTTTCTTTGTTTGCTGCTAATCCAGTGAAGACAATACGTGACTGGAGTCTACTTGGAAGCTCTGGCGTTGAACAAACAAGGGTCTAGGTCTCACAGAGGTTATTTTTGCCATCCAGAACTCTGGGCTTTCAGAAAACAAGTTTGGGTGCCTGTCAACACAGGGTTAATTTGCCACACCCTCTACTCTAGAGCTGTTGACAGAGACATGCCTTGTAGATTTTAAAATAAGTTTTTGTCACTCTTTGCAGCCTGGTGTTTCCCCTCCTGTTTTCTAAAGTCCTGCTAAAATTAAAATCTCTTTGTTAGGGAACTGGTGCTTCTGGATCACAGGAAAGAGCATATTTAAAATGCAGAGGATATTCCCAGGTTTGTTATGGATCTGATGACAGTTTTTTGGCCTGTGCACTTTTAATTCTCAGGTCTTTTCTAGCTTGTTGCAGACAACAAGATTCTAGATTTGTGGCCTAACTGTGATAAATCTTGCTGAGTTCTGCCTGGAAAACAGCTCCAGGTGTTTCTTCTGTATATTTAAGTTAAATTACTACAAAGCCCACATACACACTGCTCTTCAGTTCTGTCTGTCTGTCTGTCTGTCTCTCTCTCCCTCTCTCTCTCTCTCTCTCTGTGTGTGTGTGTGTGTGTTGCAAGAGAGATTGTTTTCTCCAGCTGGGTTTCTTTTCTCTGTTAACTGCTGTGTCTGGCAGTCATATTATATGTGACACACACACCCCTCTTTAAATGAAGAATGTTTATAGTAAGTAGCAAGAACTGGACCAGGCCCACAGCTGGCTGTGCAGTGTGCCCCCTGCGCCTCCACTTGGCTATTTTGTTACTTGAAGATCATGGTCTAATTATTTCCCATTAAAGGGACACTGATTCCGCAGGGTGTGTAATCGTATTTATAGTACGTTTTATTACTTTGCATTCCCTCGTGGTAGTGTAGTGATATCATAACAGAAACATAACATTTGATGCTTGAGAGGGTTTGCCCTGCAGCCAAGCTGTATTTTACTTGTTTTCTGGTGGGTTAGGGAGATGGACGACATACCTTTGGGTGCATGTGCTTGCTGCAGGGTCCCTGGCATCAGCTAGAGAGAGACCTAGTGCTCTTGGTAGTCGGGAAAAGCGGTGCCCTACGAGTGTGATGGGTCAGATTTACAGCGGCATGGCTGTGTGTTTGCTGCCTCAGTCAGCTGCCCCAGCTCCCTGCTGGGCCGCCCCTTTCTGACAGAACTGCAGCAGCTGGGAAGGTGCTGTTTCAGGCTCTTGCTGTTCAGAGGGGGGGAAAACAGCAAGAGAGGGGAAACTACACTAAGTTCAGAAGCTGGCATTGGAGGGGGAGCAGGCGGTCATGTGTCTCTGGCCATCCTACCCTCTGTCACAGAGTAGATGAGAGCTTTTTGCTCTTATCCAATCATGCCTGGAATGCTGCTTGCCACTTGGGCTATTTCTGCTATCTGTCGCTCTTGGTGCCTCAGTGCTAACGGTTTGGCAGATGGGACACTTTTTCTTGGAGTTGGTGTCTTTGGGTTTTGACTTCTGGCAGTGCTGGGCGTGTTGTTGTCGCTCGCCCTCTCCCTGCCGGCCCCCCTGGTCACCATGGCCCATCGTCTTCGGTTTCATTTTGGCTCTGGCCGCAGCAATACGGCCCCCGAGTCTGAGATTCTAGACCAGGAGAGAGAAGAGGACATTTTCATGGCATTCCACACGCTGCCACGGAGAAGCAGCCCGCACCCCTTCAACCAGAACGCAGGGGAGGACAGCGGCCTGCAGGAGGGCGTGGGTGCTCTCAAGCGGAGCTCATCCATGTTCATACCGCAGCTTGTGGCTGGGGTGGACGCCAGGCCCACCCGTAGCTCTTCAGTGCAGATCTCCCTGCAACGCAAGGCCGCAGACGGTGCCACGGACAGCTGCGGCCCACCCGAGGGCCCTAAAGACAGGCCCCCAAGCTCCCCGGCTGACCTAGGAGACCAGGCCGCAGCCACAAGGGTCTCAGCTCACATCAGCTCCTCTGAGCCCTCTCCCGTGGACACTCCTGGAAGCTCTCCCCCCAGGGCAGCCTGGGACCCCGGGACCTTAGTCAATGGCACTTGTGACCACCGTGGTCAGTGTTCCCACCTGGCCGAGGATACGGAGGTGGCCACCCCAGGCCTGCGCATCCAGCACCGGGCCTCCAGCGCCGATGTGCGCCAGGTGCGGCTGCTGCCCTTCGGCCCAGATGGCCAGGCTGAACCCAGGCGCTGGTCCCTCCAGCACGTTCCAGATGCTTCTGGGAGCTCCGGGAAGCGTTGCTTTGTCTTTCAGCTGCAGCAGCCCCAGCAAGGCACGCTGGGGCTGGGCGGTGACTTCAACTTTGGCTTCACTGGCACTAAGGGGGACAGGTTGGTAAGGTATCCACGCATTCGGCTAGAGAGAAGCACTTCATACCCCACCCAGCCCCGAGCAGGCCGGGTGAGCCCCACCGAAGACCGAGGAACCCCAGAAGCACCACCTCGAGCCAGTCGGATGGTCCCCGAGATGCGCAGGACAAATTCAGAGAGGACCCCGCAGAGCCCAGGGTGCATGTTCAAGATCAGGCAGGATCAAAACACGGGGCAGAAGCATTTCCGAATTCTTGTGACTCGGGGACCGGAAGAAGCTCAACCCCAGAACCAAGAGGAGACTTCCAAGAGCCCTAGACACACTGGAGCTGGCCCTCCGGTAAGTCGGCAGGTGCGCTCAGAGGGACCAGGACAACCCGAAAACTTGGTTATTTTGCTTGGGAATGAATATACCTCCTTGTTGGCCTCAGTGGGTCCCAGTGTGTTTTGGTAGCAGTTCATGAAGCTAGTTAGTCTTTCAGAAAAAGAAAAGTCTTTTCTGTAGGTCCTTGACGTCAGAAAGCTCCATCTGTTTGGAATCCCAAGATAAACACACACCCCTTCTAGTTTTCCTTCTGGATGAAAGAACTTTAAAAGTATAGTTCTTAAAATTAGTCTGCTATAAAACAAGTCAGCGCCTAAATGTGCTGATGTTGGAAGTGCATTTGAAACCTTGCTTGCAAACACGGTCCCTGACAACTCTCAGTGAAAGCTCAAAGGCTGTTGAGACAGAGAGGCATTTGAGCCTCTTAATCAGGCACGTACTTGGTTCTTCCTAAAGACATCATTAGTCCCATTATAAAATTTATTGTTGTTGGTTTTCGTGCCATTAGGTATTTCAGGTCAAGAGCAGTGTCATGTTGGGGACAGTAGGAGGTGTGTTTTGTGAGCAGATTGGCAGTGGACAAAGTGCCATGGGAAAGCTGTGGCGGGGACATATCACACAGCCATGTGAATTAGCACAGCCCACTTGAGTGTCTAAGCCAACGATGCTGATGTGGGATACTGCCCTGTCTCCAGCTGTGGAAGCAAGCTCCTGAGAGGACATTCTGGCTTCCCTGCCTGTGGGGTTTTTGCTCACTCCCTTTCAGTGAAATGGAGTACAGAAGACAGCTGTGGACCGCCCAGCCCGGCATGACACTGCAGCTCAGGCTGTTTTAAGCAGCCAGATTTCTCTGTGCTAGCCATCCCTCCTTGAGTGTTCTCTCAAAGAATAGCCTCCTGTTTTTAAATGATCTCTCTCCCCAGAACTTTGTGTGCTTGATACGTCCAGGGTATGATCATGAGATGGCATGTGGGCCTCCCTGTTTGGGTTTCTGTGTATCCTAGAATACTGTGGCCAATTGTTGATTTGTATTTGGAACTGTTTCTGACGGTCCAAGTAATCACTATCACTCCTCTGCCACTGAATGTTTACCCTTGGTTAGGAATAAACAGATATGAAAGGCAAATGGAGTTTTTTCTTTTTTATGCCCACTAAATCTTGTACCTTTTCTTGGTCCAAACCCTCTATTATGATACAAATTCCAATGAGTTTTGACAATGTAGTTTGTTTAACCTACCCCAAGAAATCATTGCCGAAACAGTTTCCAGCTTTATCAGCCCAGTCCTATGTTCAGTCGGAAACACCTCCAGTGAGGATGCCATTCCTCAGGATGAGGCGGCCGGCCACTGAAAACTAGTCATTGTGGTGTCTGGGTTTAGAGGAGAGATAAGTTATATGACCAAACTCTCAGCCTAGACTCTCAAATGATATTAAAAAAAAAAAGAGAGTATCCTAAAATTATGTAGATTTTAAGAAGGGCTTGTCTTACATGCCAGGACTAGATCGAGCAATGGTCCTCAAGCCGTGGGTCACGACCCCTCCAGTCAGATATCCTGCACATCATATATTTACAATATGAGTCATAACGGTTGCAAAGTAACAGTTGTGAAGTAGCAAGGAAAATGATTTTACTGTTGGAATCACCACACACTGAGGAACTGTACTAAAGGACCGCAGTGTCAAGGGAGGGTTAGAACCGCCAATGTAGCGGATAGCACATTCTGGAAGAAAGCTTGCCTTAGAGACAAAGCTTTACCTAGAGAATGTGTTTCTGTGGCTGTGTGTTGTGGATATGTAAATAATTAGCACATGGTTGGTAAGCTGAAGCTTTTTTGTTTTTAAGCAAAAGCCTTTTCCCAAACCAAAACAAAACAAAACAATATAGAAAAGAAAGCAGACCTGGCCATGTAATGGAACTGTCTGTCCATTCACCAGTTTTGTGAGTATGTCGTAGGGACCAAGGGTGGTAGGCTTGGCAAGCAGCTGCCTGGGCCTTATTTATCTTGAAGGAAAACAGTCACTTGGGCGTCTACAGTCTGGCTGCCGCTAGCCTCTTTCTGCGGTTCAGATATCTGCTACTTTAGTCTAAGGACATTCTATCATTTTAAGTGGAGAATTACGTACAATTGATTATTCAGTCTGGGTGTGAGTGATTTGGAATTCCTTTTGCACAGCATGCTCAGTGTGCCTTTAAATGTGCCTCCCAAACATGCTTCTGCAACCAAAATCTAAAACTGTTAACCAGCTAGATTGTTAGAAAAAAATACAGGGGAAATGTGTTGAGAGTAGAGTTCACCCAAGGTTAGCCACCATCCGTCCATAAAGCAAATCTGTTCTGAAAGGCACCAGAAGCTGTTACCTTTATGGTAAGCCTGACTGTATCCGAGTTACCCTGGGATGATTGTCTGCACTTACACATAAAACCCCCTTTACACCCATAACTGACAAGCTCTTCATTTTTCAAGCCGGAGGAGCCAGCTTTCTAGTCCCATTGATAATTAGTAAGCCTTCAAGGTCTTCTATGTCTATGATGTCACCCCAGATACTTAGAAAGGCCGGGGAGTTTCTTAATTTCTTGCTGACACAGGGTTTGTAAGCAAACAGAGAGAGGAGGGCCCAGGAGCAAACGCAGGAATTCTCTTACAGCCCACGCATGGGGGAGGGCTCACCTTCCCCTAAGGCCTCTGCACTGCACCAGACCTTCCAGCAGCTCAGCTCTTTTGTGAACACAGGTGCACGTTGCTGGATGACAAAGGAATGTGCAAATTATTCTCAACTGGAGAGAACTTCGGTTTGAATGCCTTCCAGAGAAAAAGCTTTTACAGAAAAAAAAAAAAAGAAAGAAAGAAAGAAAAAGAAAATGTTAATATTTTTTAAACTATAAAAGTAAACTCCAAATTTTAACTGCCAGTTTATTTGGGAGGAAAAAAAACTGCATTGTAATGGAAAAGGGGGAAAGAATCAGATTTTTTGAAGTTTTTTTTTTTAATCTTTATTTTTAAATTTTAAAAAGTTTTTGTTTTATCTTTTCAGTTGTATTGCTCTCTCTTCATGAGGTCATGTATGAAAATAACCCGGTGCTATATGACTCAATTTCAACTATTTTCAGCAATGTCTTAAAAGTTGTATAGGCAGCACATGGGGCTGACACTGGCTAGGGTTTATCACCCAAGACAGCTGGTACTTGAAGTAGCAGCTTGTGGTTTAACACCTCATAGTTGAAGATGATGATGATAATGATGAAGATGATGAGTCTCAGAAAATATGATGAAGAGGCATAGCCATCTTACTGGGCTCTACCAGCTGGTGTGTGGAGCACTGTTAGTTCATTGTTTCAGGTGGAGGCATGAGATGGATCGTGTGTGATGACTTCGGTATTACTCGTATTCTATGGTACTTTAAGTGTAGATGATGGGAGTATACATACCTCTGTGTGGTACAAACGCAGGCACAGCATACCTGTGCTAAGCCTAAAGGTTTCGTCAGTGCTTCTTGATACAACACTTCTGCTGAAAAATTTGGCAGACACCAGGGAATTTTACAGCACTGTCTTCCTGGGGGTCAGAGGCAGCTAGGGCCTGGAGCAGACAAAAGGCTCTTTTGTCAGACATGTTCACTGACAAAAGAGCTCCCTCTTGAGCTCTTTTGTCAGTGAACATGTCTGACACCCTCCAGACTCCCATGAAGCAACAGTCTTATTGCTGGTTAGGAGTAGGTACATCTGTTTCTGCATAGAAGCTGGACTCAGAAACCAAGTGGTGAGTTAACTGTGAGCTCTCAGTACCCAATGAACAGGAGAATGAGCGTTGATGGAGTGTGAAGAAATGTTGGCTTTGGTGTCTAACCTGAGTCTTTTCTGCCATCATCAAGTCTTTCCTAACCTGCAGACCTTTGATTCTATTTCGTGGTGGTTCTGTTTGCTTGTTTTCAATCTTGCAGACATCTTGGCTGCATATTTGCTTACTTTGGCCATACCATTTTGTTGTGTTGGAGTTCCAGTGGTGATGTTCACACTTACCCTTCATAGGCTGAGAGATCCAGGTGAAGCTTCCTCACTGTGTGACTTTAAAATGAAGAAGCTGCTGGCACTGTGCCTCAGTTGATCCTCCCTAGCAGTGGGTTTGCTCGGGCGCTGCTACTGCTCTGCTTAGGTGACTGGAGGCAGACTTTCCTGGTCTCTAAAGTCACTCTCTAATCTCACAATACATACTAGTAAATTTACCATGTCTTCATGGGGGTTCAGAAGGTCAAAAGACACTTAATCATTAAAAATGACCTTAAAGTATTGTATACCTTGCATGTTCCTATTTGGTTTGGATGTCTTTATGTAGCCAACACTAATGTGGTGGTGCTACTTGTGCAAGTTGAAACCACCAGCTAGAATATTTTTTTAATATTTTGTTTTGTTTTGTTTTGGTTGGATTTGGCTTTTCCAGACAGGGTTTCTCTATGTAGTGTTCAGTGTCCTAGACACCCTTTATAGACCAGGCTAACCTCGAACTCACAGAGCTCCCTCTGCCTCCCTGAGTGCTGGGATTAAAGGCGTGCACCAGCATGCCTGGCTAGCTGATTCTTTTCATTAAAGTAATTAAATCCATATTCTTGCTGGAAGGGCCTAACAAAAAAATCTCCAGCCACGTATTTTCCTTTAAACTCCTAGTTATGCCATTTGAAACAGTGGTAATAATAGGGGAAGATGAAACCCATAAATGATGCTGAAATTGTTCACCAAGTACACAGTTACAGGGTCTAAATTTCCTCGGTAAATGCCAGAAGACTGGCAGTCCCAACCCGGAATTGGCTGGTGGCTCTTCAGACATTCATTAGACCATCACAATCCTCGTGTTTCTTTAGTTCACAGGAGAGCTGTAGAAGTGTGCAGCCTGCTAGGAAGAGACAGTGGTAGATAAGAAGCCACCCACCATGAACGCCCCTCCTGAGGCATAAAAGGGTAGGTAGCGTTGCTGAAGGAGAAATGGTGAATAGTGGGCCTCTTAGTTAGATTGCTCAAAGGGTTTAACGAACAAGTACTCCTTTCTCAGGTTCGCGGAGTAGGCATGCTGCTGTCACAGAGTCTTCCTAATTCTCTTGCTGGCTTTGCTTTGATGAGCCAGCTGAGACACAGAAGGGGTATGCTCGAGGGAGACAGGTGTGAGTGGGCCTGAGTAAGTCCCTGTGTCCTGCCCGGTTTGAGGCCGTGTCCCAAATCCAAGTGTCTCTTAGCAGCCCCATGTTTGAACAGGAAGTTAGTTTGGAGGATAAAGGGTGGGGCAGATTGAATTTCAAAAAGCCTGCTTCTTGGATGGGGCATTCTAAACCAGTTCTGATACCTACAAGTTAAATGTGCCTATCTCTCAGCCAGGGGAATCAAAGAAATCAAGGTATATATATTAAGTTGGAAGGAGCAGTGGTTTCCTTGAGTTGAAGATTGTGGTTAAACTGTGAAATTGAGTTACTTTGTATCTCTACGGCAGGACGGCAGGAAGTAGCTAGGGGAAATGTTTAGCTTATGGGAGGACCTGTGCTTCTCCTCAGCAAAGGGCCGGTTATTGTAAATGCAGCTCTTTGTATTGGTTCCCTAAGCACCAGCACAGCTGTCCTAATTTTTCTAAAAGGTTCAGTGTTGACGTATTAGCAAAGAGGTTAAAATTCAACCAGGTAGATCTGCATTTCAGAAGGCCTAAAGTTTACACTGTCAGTTTTTATAGATGACTAGGAAACCCTGGGAGCGTTCAGTTACCTGTATTAACTAGGAGGCATCTGTGTGAACCAGAAGCTGTCCTTTTCTAAGGGCGTTCGGGGGGAGGGGGTTAGTTATGCATAGAGGGTCTTGTTCAGCTGTGTCCTGAGAGAAGGATAGTGATTCCTTTTATCCTAGAGATTTAAGAAGTGTAAATATATATTATATATATATATATATATATATCCCACGCGTGTTGTATTTACCCATTTCTTTTCCCATTTTAAAAGCTTCATGATCTCACTTTTTTAGTTTATCCTCCATTTTTAAATTGGATTACTTGATTTGTTGCTGTTTAACTTCTTGAGTTCTTTATATGTTCTGGATATTAGCCCTCTGTCAGATATAGGGTTGGTGAAGATCCTTTCCCAATCTCTAGGCTGTCGTTTTGTCCTGATGACACTGTCCTTGGCTTTACAGAAGCTTTTCAGTTTCATGAGGTCCCATTTATTAATTGTTGGTCTTAGAGCCCGTGCTGTTGGTGTTCTGTTCAGAAAGTAGTCTCCTGTGCCAATGAGTTCTAGGCTCTTCCTCACTTTTCTTCTGACAGGTTTAGTGTGTCTGGTTTTATGTTGAGGTCTTTGATCCACTTGGACTTTAGTTTTGTGCAGAGTGATAAGTATGGATCTGTTTGCATTTTTCTACATGTAGACATCCAGTTAGACCAGCACCATTTGTTGAAGATGCTATCTTTTTTCCAAAGAATGTCTTTCTGAAATTAAAGTACTTTGGTATTCTTATCTATGTTTTCTCGGCCCCTGTGTACAGGTTGCCATTAAACTTAGCTTTTAAAAAATTATTTTAATTTTATTATTTTACCTCCTGACTAGAGTTTCCCCTCCCCCTCTCCTCCCAGTCCCTCCCACCACCACCACCACCACCCACTCTCTCTTTAGAAAAGGGCCAGCCTCATTGGATATCAACTAGCCATGGCATATCAACTAGGCACCTCCTCTTGTATGAAGGCTGTATGAGGCAAGCCAGTAGGAGGAAAGGGTCCCAGAAGCAGGCGACAGAGTTAGAGACAGTCCCTGCTTCTGCTGTTAGGAGTCCCACATGAAGACCAAACTACACAACTGTTACATATGTGCAGAGGGCCTAGGTCAGTCCCATTCAGGCTCCCTGGTTGGTGGCTCAGGTTGGTTGATTCTGTGAGTTTTCTTGTGTCCTTGGCCCCTCTGGATCCTTAAAAAAAAAAAAAAAGCATTTTACATTTTAAAGTCAAGTCCTCCAAAGCCTTAACACAGTCACATCAAGACCAACGTCACCCATGTCATGAAACTACAGCTGTGACAATTCCTGTCCCTTAGAGTTTTGAGACTTTTCATCTGGGAAGACCACTGGAATCCAGCTTATTGCCTCTTGGTGGAGAAAGTTTGTTGAGCAGCTATTTAAAACTTCCTATCTGGAGCATGGGGGGTATGGGGACATCCTTATCCCTGGTGAATGGTTTATTATCCCAATGAAAGTAAGAGTTGCAGTGGATGAGAGATGCTGAGGTGACATGGGGTGGCCTTTGCCCTTAATAGCCTTTGATTCTCAGAGAGCTTCTGGTGCAACACAGGGACACTGGGAAAGGCTAGATGACACGTTGACCCAGTAGATATCCACCAGGGAATGTGATACCACAGAGGTCATGTAGTTGTCTGACTCTCCAGAACCCAGAAGGGGGTGTGACTGATGGACAAGTGTTGTGTAACAGTTTCCTCAGAGACTAAAACATTCCATCACACAGGGAAGCTCCTGAAACTGGAAGGTAAACAACTCAAAATAGCCTCAGGAAGTCCCTGAAACTGACCAGATTTGCTAGGCCCCTTCCTCACTGAGTAAGCAAGGAAGACTGCTGAGACTCATTCTCAGATGAGCCTTAAGCAGCAAAGACTCAGACCAGACTAGCTGCCTGGAAGTGCTTTAGAAAAGACTCCTCAGCCTGTTGAACTGTCTGCAGACTATGCAGTGTGCTCCCGGCTCCCAGCTTTTATGAGCTGTCACCTGTATTGGGGTGGACTTTGGCAATGTTGTTCTCTTTGGATCATTTCTGCACCAATAAAACTCACTGGTTCTCCAAGTTGGACTTGCTGAACCGACGGCATCTATGCTTTGGTCTGTCTTGGGTTCCCTGTCAGAGATGAGTAGATGCATGTGTGGGGTCCCTTCAGGAAGTTTTGTCACGCAACAACAAGGCAAATTGTAAAAGGGTACATACAAAGAAATCAGTATTTCATCCTGGGGATGAGAGTACATAGCTGCTTAATCTACAAAAATACCTGAATCTGGTGTGAGTGACAGCAAGGTTGGAGTCTTTGTTTGGTCAGGTACTAAAAGATTGCATTGAATACATGTGCCTGGATTTTTACATCAAGGATAGAGAGTCCATAGTCACACCTTTCCCACTTGCTTTTGAGGAATGAAGGGTTAAGATGCCAGGAGGGGTGCAGGCAGTGTGTCCATGCAGTTCTCCACCTGGTATCTGTGTCCTGGTGGTAGAGCAGAAAAATCCAGGATGGTTCTAAGTGTTGATCTCTATTTCAGTGCCTTTGTTTTGTTAAATTATTTTAGATGTCATGGGGGAAGGAGTTGGTCATGTTGATCTGACTCATGCAACCATAATATTTACTTAAACCTTTCTAAAACCTCTTTTTCTGACAGATAAGACCTTGTCTGCTAGAACAAATAGGTAGGACTCCCCAGAAGGACTGTCCCAAGACCAATAAGATAGCAAATGACCTTGGTAGTATAGATGGTGGGGGGTGGGGGGAACCACTTATTAAGTGAACTCAGAAACTATTCTTTCATGGTAGGCATAATCCCAGATTCTGAGACCACAGCAGGGAGCAAAACCAATCAAGCCCACCCTCACGCCACCTCATTCTGCCAGCAGGGATACAAATGAACAGCAACAAGTGTCAAGTTTAACGTAGGAGAAGATGATGAGGGTTGAAGAACCAGAACCAGGGCAGGGATTACATGAGGCAGCCCTGGATGATGCAGAGTACATCAAGTTGATAGCTGGGAGGAGATGCTTCAGAGGGACAAGTGTATGCAAAGGACTTAAATGCCAAGTACACTTAACCAATAAAGGGCATGGCAAGGAGGTGCACCTGGCAGTACTAGGTACACAGACAGGGGTGTTAGCATCATTCATGTTGCTGTGATAAAATACTCTGACAGAAAGCAGCTTAGGGAAAGAGGGTTTCATTTCGTCCATAATTCCAGTTTACAGTCCATCACCATGGGGAGGTCATGGCAGCAGGACCGTAAAACAGCTAGTCATAGAATATCAGCAGACAAGAGCAGAGAGAAGTGAATGCACGTGTGCTTAGCACTCAGCTCACTCGGCCTAGTCTTAGATAATCCAGGACCCAAATAGTGGTCTGTGTCTTCCATTTATCAATCAAGACAAACCTACATAAATGTGTCCATGGGCCAACTTAATCTAGATAGCTCCTCACCGAGACTCTTTATAGATGGTGTATGGAGCCCATCATGAAGTAGCATCATCACAGGGTGCACAGATATTGGAACATATGGAGATGGAAGGTCATAGAGAAGAGCTCTCATGAGGCAGGGATGAACCAGTGGTCACTGTATAAGGCAACAGGAGCTAGGAGCCAACTGGGGAGGCAATTGTAAGCTCATAACCTCTCCAAGGATGGAAGGTCCTGGTCCCTGACTTACACAGTTATCTCCAACCCTCCTGTTGTTCTCCAGAGTTCCAGGGGTGATCGTCCGTGCTCTGAGGAGGTCACCTCACCTCAGTATTTAGCCTGCCGTTTTCATTTCACAACGCCTGGAAAATGGGAAGCTTTTATGCTCCTCCAGGGAGTGTTATTTCGAGATGTGTTCTGCTGCCTGTGTCATGCCAGGGTGTGGGTGGATGTATTTTTGCAGCTTTGCACCAGAGAGTCAGCTTCTGATTTGCAGACTGCATTTTTTTATGGGGCATATTGTCCATTGATGAATAATGTGTGGGCTACAAAGCAGATATAGGGCTTCTAAAATAGCTCATTTATCCTGCAAGCTTCACCTCTGGGGCGAGGCAGGCTCTTGAGAAGCATTTTCTGGGAGCAGGGTTTGGAATGCTTTCTTCAGGTCCTGGGTCATCAGTTCATCCTCTGTCACGCATTTCCTTGGTCAGCTGAGGACTTGAGGGTGGGCACACAGACACAGTCTGAATCCATTGGAGAAGGCATAGGGTTGGAATGGCTGCTGAGGAAACAGATGCTCCTTGAAGCTACTGAAAATATTCCTGATAATGTGGATTTACACAAAGGGAGAAAATAGACACCGTGATTTCTACAGAAGTCCTGTGGCTATCATAAAGTAACCAGAGCTAGCTGATCCTCATTTCTGTGGCTGAAGAGCTAAGCCTGGGTAGAAGTTCTGTGTGGGAGGAGAAGAGGTGTCTTGAGGGAGAGCAGGAGGTTCCCACTAGGTATAATGGGGCTTGAGAAACATTCCTCCCGTGTGGTCCTAGGCAGGATGGGGTAGGGGAGGTAGGGTGATACACAGTTCCCTCTCTAATCCCCAGCCCAAGTCTGTCGGTCAAGGACCTCCTGTCACAGAAACCTCACTAGGTGTTGTTTTCCCTTCGCACAGAGTTCTTGTTTTGCTTGTGTGTTGCAATCTGCAGTCCATGGCCAGGTGACATCTGTTGGAATGCTGATGTGCGTTGCCAAGCAAAACAGATGCAAGATGATTTTCCAAAGTGGGGAAGAAGGGAGAGAGTGGGACTTAGAGCATATTGGGGGCAGACAGCAGTAACAGCAGCGTTTATAGAGTGGGGGTCTAACAGTTAATACAGCGCCACTTTAAAATCCTCAGGAAAACTCTCTGACTTCATGCCAGTGTTTCCAAGCTTATGGAGTGGCTATATCATTTCCCGCCCTGCATTCAAAATGGTGTTTAAATGGCTCAGCACAGCAGAAGTGACTACAGGGTAACATTTCTGTTAAAATCTGTGCTTTTGAGGTTTTTGAGGCGGGGTCGTATGAAACCTAGACTGGCCTTGAACCCCCTGCCTTCCCCACTCTGCCTTCATGAGCTGAGGTTACAGGAATGGTCCATCATGCCTTGTGACATATTTTTATGTTAATTTATTCGTATGTTTGCCAGTTTGCTGATTTAACTCCCCAGTGGGCCAGGATCTGCTCCAAACAATGCAGACTGGATTCACAGAATTTTATTGATGATGATTATCCCACAAGGAGAATATACTTGTGGCTGGAAGTGGTTGTGTTGGCCATGAAGGAGTAAAGGGGCACAGTAGTTACTTTTCCTGTTGCTTTGACAATACTGGACAAGAAGCAACTGAAGGAAAGGGTTAACTTTGATACAGATTAAGAAGATACAGGTCAGCATGGCAGGTAAGAATGAGAGGCTGCTGGTTACATTTCATTCATAGGCAGGAACCAGAGAGTGAACCGGAAGTGAGGCCAGGTTTTAAAGCCCCAAAGCCTGCCCCTGCTGACTCGCTTCCTCCCTCTAGCAAGGCTCTAGGAGAGAGTTTTCCATAGTCCATTGCAGTAGAGAGTTATCAGCTGGGTTGTACACAGGCAATTCTGGTCCGTAGTCAGGACTGAGAACAACTAGGTAAACTGAGGCAGATGACAACCTAGACCGATTTGGAAGTGACAGCATGCCGACAGTTCTTTCCTGGCCTTCATCACTCATGAATCTGCATGCATGTGCTACTACCTCCTGCTGGGCATGGGGATGTGCTCCACAAAATAAACTCAGGTACAGCTGGGCGATACCTGTGCTTCAAGGGAACAGGGTGTCCTGTTGAATGTTTTCAAAGTCTGCATAAGAGAGCTTATCTCCTGGAATAGCTCAGAAGCAAAAGGAATAGTTTTTCTTATCAGTTTCCAACTGTAAGAAGTAGGTGAAGGCGGGATTCTAACTCCAGCCAGGGCCAGGCTGGTCTGTCCTGTTAGAGCTTATGCACGAATGCCTTTTCTCCCAGTACCCATGTTATCTTCCCTGCTGTAAATATTAGCTAAGTGCATTTTTGTGGTGTTGGAAACTCCACTTCTTAAAAGAGGAAGCCAGTTGTCAGATTTTTGTGTTTTCTGACAGACTTGGAAGGTGCTTTTCTTCTTTGTTATTGGAAGCAGAATATATAAAAGGGAACAGACAGTAAAGGGCATGTTGGTCGTTTTTTTTGGACAAGAGAGTGTGGTCCCTTGTTGAAGGGTAGAAATGAAGGTAGCACCAGAGTTTGGGTCTCAGGAGACTGATGCCCAAAGTACCCTCTTCCTCATGTTTGGGGTTTAACTGTGGCCAAATGTGAGCCATCTATGGACTTGATTGAGTGAACCCTACAGAGACAGCTTGGCTTGCAGATTGCCCAATGGCTCAAGTGCTATCTCTGGTGCCATTCTAAGTTGACAGTCCCATGAATGTCCTAGGTTTGTTACTCAAGGTGACCTTTGTGACATATAATCTGTATGATCTGGTCATTCTCAGTGTCACCGAGCATATCTGTTAGCAAAGCTGGGACTAGGGAGATGGCTCAGTTGTTGGAGTGCCTGTCTTGCAAAATGAGGGTCTAATTCAATTCCTAAGACCCATATGGAAAGGCTGGATGTGAGGAGACCAGCAGATCCTCTTGGTCCCTGGCCAGTGAGCCTAATTACTCAGAAAGTCCCAGCCCAGCAACTGATGTTCCTGAAGAACACCTGAGGTTGAACTCTGCCCTGTGCATGGGGAGGGAGAGAGAGAGAGAAGAGGAGGGAGGGAGGGAGAAAGAGAGGCAGGGGAGGCAGGGACTGATGGGTACTGGTAAGGCTGATAAGACAGGTACACACTTGCTGCTATTTTAATGTCCCCAGAGCCCTGTGATCTCGGAGATGTTGGGAGTGTATCAGTTCACTGCTGAGCCTGGGATGCTTTTGCAGCCCTCAGAGCAGTAGCCTTGGGTGATTCACTGCCTTCTCACACGCTGGGGATATAGAAGGCAGCTAGCGACACTTAAGGTTGTAATGTTGTTCATAAAGTAAGAACGCACAGGCCAGGAGGAGAGCTGCAGCAGTTTTGAATAAAGCGAGTGCTGCCAAGTTCTGCTGTCTTTCATATCTCTTTCCCAGCTCACTCTTTGTCTTCGAGTATCTGTGGAATCAGGGATGTTTAGACGGTTGGATCCACAAATTTAGTAGGATTATTTGACTGAATTTAACACAAGCCGTGGTGACTGGCCCTTATTAATGCTTAATAATCATAGATAAATACCAGCTGTTTTTGTTACTGCTCCTTTTGACAGAAAAAAACAGGAACATCTCACAGATGTTTAAGGATTGAATTTGCTGTAAATCTTTCTGCTGAGATGTTATCAGCAAACAGATCTTAATTCGTATTTTTGTTGCATAGTAGGAAATGTCACCCTTTTGAGGTTAACGAATTTTTTACCATACTATAACGGGAGGAGCCCTGGGGAGGAAAACCAATAAAAAGTTTTGTTTTGTTTTGTTCTGTTTAATTTTATGTCTCACTTGATGACCAGCATCAGCAATTTTTATTTTTATGACTTTAGGTTACAAGACTTTTGAGAGGCCTAGGTTTATTTGCTTTTAGAAACACCACAGTAAATTCGCTCTTGGGTAATGGCTGCCTTTTCTCTGGCTACATTTCTTAAAAATTGTTCTCTCTAGTCTTCATTAAACCCAAATTTAAGTCACTTTTTAGAATCATGCTAGAAAAAAATAGTTTTAAAAATGATTTTATTTGTTATTTTGAGACAGGGTCTCACGTAGCCCAGGTTGATCTTGGAGCCCTGGTCTTCCATGTCCAGTCTTCCATGTCTGCAGGGATGGGGGTCAAACCCACAGCTTCATCCTCAACCCTAAACTACCTCAGACAACTCATACTAAGTAGTCTTTTCCAAGAAGGCTGAGGTCAGTGTAAATGGTGGCGATCATAATCTAAAGCAAACAGGGTTAGGGGTTGCAACCAGTTTTATTGCTAGTGTTCCCACCTCCCACACCAGCTGTGCATTTGCCCATTGTTAAGCAGCAGCATAAGAGTGTACGCGAGCGAGGAGCCTCCCAGATCAGGGTATCAAGTTTGTCCGCTGGTAATGATCATATTAGAATGCCTTTCTCTTCGGTCTGCGTGATCTGCCGCCTTAATGCTGGCTCTGCTTCTCTCCAGTCTTGGAGTTTCAGGAGTCTATTAATAAAGCATGCAGGGAGAATTAGTTGCTAATTTTGGATGTGCTTGAAATGAGATTGTCAGCAAATTTTACCTTCAGACCTAGGACTGCAGCTTGCTGTGTATCGGACATCATCCTTGGAGTAGAAAATAAACGCAGCCTCTGAACAACTAGAAAAAGTCTCACACTTTTCGTATCTTAGACTTCCTTTACACTTGTCAGTCTTACTTAAAAACATCGATTTTTTTTTTCCAGATCTGTTTGTACTAAGATTTGATGGTATTAATTCTGTTAAACATAGGCGACAAGCCTGTACTGGTTATGAATTCTTTCACTAAAGAGTAAAACCTAAGTAAGCGTTTATTTCTAAACCCTCATGAGGTGAGTAGCTGTATTGTTGCTGCTAGAAGGAAATTAACATTTAGTTCAGCCCCCACCTGTCCCAACAACAACGAAGAAAGAATAGACTTGAGTCCAGGACAACTTGGTGACTCAACTGCGTGGCTACCTGTGTACAGGAGCCAGTCCAACTAAGTGACACTTTGGAATTCCTTTGATATCCTGGGCTCTGGGAGGTCTACTGAGATACAAGTATTAAATAAGACAGAAGGGCCTAGTTGTGGGGACTGTGGTTGTTACCAGGAACAAAGAGACCCTGATGAGTGAAATAGCTGTATATGTGTTTTCCATATACGTGCCCAAGATGGCAACAGATCCTCTGGAGTTACACGCAGCTGTGAGCTGCCCACAGTGGGTGCTGGGAACTGAATTCAGGCCCCTTGGTAGAGCCACAAGTGATCTTAACTGCTAAGCCATACCTCTCCAGACTCCTGGGTTTTAAGTGGTCTCTTTCTCTCCTGGTTTCTGCTACAAAGAGTTGGAGGCAACCTTTTGCTTCCCTTGAACACTGTGCAGCTGTCTGCTCCTGTGATGCCTGTAAGGAGCTAAGAACTCCTCTACAGTCTCTGGGGTTAAATAAAACTCCTTTTGTTTGTTTTCTGTCGTACATTCCTTGAATACCAATATCTGTGTGTGTCCTGGGTGGCTGTAGAACAGGTATTGTAGCTCTATGAAAAGTTGGGCAGATGTACTTATCTAGTCTATAAGCCCTAGCTGTACCATTTTCTTTCCTTTGGGCCAAACTGGTAAGCCTTCCTGAATTTCCTCATATGTCCATGGTATAACCAGAAGACCATAGTTACAGATTACATCCATGGCAGCTTCTGAAATTCAAATTAGGACAACAGGCTAGGGAGGTAGTTCAGTTGATAAAGCACTTGCCCTAGTACCCGTAAAGCCTTGGTTCCCAGCCAGATGTAGTGAGGCATGTCTGTAATCCTGGTATTTGAGGGATAGGGAGTAGAGAATGAAAAATTCAAAGTCATTGTTGGCTGCATTATAAGATTGTCTCAGAAGAAGGTAAAGATGGTAAAGAAGAACAAAAATGTCACCCTTTCTTGTCCTGCTCTGTCAGGAAGCGGGGTCTGTTTCCCTTCGCCTTGAATCCTGCAGTGCTGAGCTGATTCTGTCTGTTGGCTTAGCCTGTCCCTTCTTCCTCTCACCTTTGCAGTTGCTTCCCCTTGTGGAGCCAGCCACTGCGGAGGCAAGCTCAGGTTAACTGTTCAAAGAGCACTTCCAGATGCCGGAGTAACGCCCTGCAGTTAAGAGTGCTTGCTGCTCTTCCGAAGAGCTGAATCTGGTTCCCAGCAACTATGTCAGGCACCTCACAACAGCTTCTAACTCCAGCTGCAGGCAACCTGACGCTACCTTCCAGCCTCTGTGGGCATCCATCTGCACATAACTAAAAGATAAAAATTTTAAAATCAAGACATCCCAGCCTTCTAGCCACCCCCACCTATGTGACAGATCGCTGGAGGGTGCCACCTTGGATCTAAGTGGTCAGGGCTGAGTCCACACTGCCCGACAACAGATGAGAGATTACAGGGGGCTACCGTAGTTCTTGACAAGCTCTGCTTTTAGGATGGTTCTGTAATGATAGATAATCATGAGACAGTGTCCTCAGCATTCTTCTGTCTTTCTCAACAAAGCCTGCTGTAGGTGAGCACCGAGTGTGGGATGGGACATGCTTGCACAGCTGTTTTCCCGGAAGCTGGAGGAGGGGAGTCATGCACAGGATGGGCAGACAGCATAGCTCAGGGATACACTTGGCTGAGACAGCTGAGAAACAGCTGCAGCGGCCCAAGTAAGCTGAGAGAGTGGATGCTTTGTTATCAGCTAAAGGAGGAAGGATACTGTAGGCTTCATCCGCCATATTCTTAGGTGCTATAGAAAGAGAAGTGTTCCTAGCCTCAGTCTGTGCTGAGACCCAGAGCTCTGTTGATGTGATGTCATAGGAGAATGGGGAAGGACTTCTCAGGGAGAAAAAAAAAGGCTTATGGGGGGTGACAGTGTTCTTTTTCAATCTTAGGTGCCTTTGTATTGTGCTTGGCAACGTGTGTGTGTGTGTTTCCTTGCATGCAGATGTACTTGTATGCACATTTATGTAGAAGCCAAACAAGCTCAGATATGGTTCCTTGTATGAGACAGAGACTTCAGTTTGCCTCGACAGGCTGACTGGCTGGTCAGCAGTCCCTAAGGATCTGCCGGTCGCTGCCGCCTCCACCCAGCATGTGTCACCATGCCCAGCTTTTTGCCATGAGTTCTGCGGCAGGACCATGGGTCCTCATGCTCGCACAGTGGCAAGCTCCTTACTTACAGCCCTCTCCACTGCCTGGCAGCACAGAAGATGCTCCAGTTAGATTCATGAATGGTATCCTTAATTAAATTTACTGGGAAGTCTAGACATGTACACTGGAGTCATACCATACTTACACGTCAATGGATTGTTCCTTCCTGATGTCATCTGATAAGCCACCTGTACGTTACTCAACCTCCTGGCCAAGAAAAAGAACAAACACAGAATTTCATTTTTGAGCAATTTGGAAAGATACAAAGGTCAGACGACATGTCCCAAGAGAGAGGGTATGTGCAATCCTCAGGCAGCCAGACACTCAGAAGTGACAAGGTGGCATCTGAGGCAGCCTTCCTAGTGCCACCTTCATGTTGGGGTGCTGCCTACACCCACAGCAGCCCCAACAGCCTCAGGCTATCTCTGTTACCTGCCTGAGACTTCTCGTCAGTGAAGTCCTTTCTGAGATGGCGGGAATGGGTGAGGGTGGGGAAACTCCCAGGCCTGACTGCCCAACAGAGTTGCCTGCGGGCACGGAAGACAACAGTGGCCCAGTGGCATTTCTTAATTGGCTCTCTGTCTGACCGTCACCTTTCAGTGTGTTGGAATTAATGCCAGCAGGAAGGACTGGCATTAGTTTAGGTCTTCGACCACTGTCAGCACTTCAACAGTTCTTTCATGTTTATCTATTCGTTGTTTATTACATGTGCGTCCGTACACATGCCATGACGTGTGTGGACGTCAGAGACTAACTTTGTGAGGCTTTACACACTGAGCGTCTCACCAGGCCTGGAAACTTCTGAATACTAATACTTAATGTGACAGGTTTTTCTTCAAGTCAGTAACAAGAAAAAAATTAACACTTCAGAGTTTACATTTTGTGTGCAGTTTTACAAATGGCCTAGGTATAGTAAAGAAAATCCTAGATTTGAGTGCCAGTTTCTGCTACCAACCTGTCCCAAAGTGTTGCTGTCACTTAACTTTTCTGAATTCACTTCGTATTTGTAAAATGACAATACTTGCTAGAGTTTTTGTTAAAGAACAGATGAGGTAGATTTAAAATCTATGGGGATGCTAAATGTTCTGCAGATGTGGTTGATTATAGAATTAGTGAAACACTGGCTAGAGAAAGTTAACTTGATAGATAGACCTGGGGATTTATGCCTCAAGACCACAGGATGTCAGGAACAGCCTTCAGTTTGATACCAGCACTTTGTGGCTATGGTCAGCTAATTGTCAGGAAGGATTGCTAATGTGATACAGGGCGGTACCCAAACCCTTCAGTTTATGTAGCATAGTTGAGTGGGGACTTTTCCTCCCTGGGAAGTGTCTTGGTGCTAGGCTTTGTGTAGTCAGGAGAGAAGGGAAACTAATGGCAGGTGTGTTAATGAGCAGAGGCGAAGGAGCCTGGGATGCAAAGGAAAGGCATCTAGAATGTGAAAGGAAGCCCTGTCAGCCATGAGGTCTCTGCACAGTTGGCCTGAGAAGCTTTAAGAGGTGGGGATAGTATCCTGGTGAAAACAGAAGCAATGAATAAAACAGAGAAGGGTCACATCAGCATGATCCCTGGGGCGCCAAGAAAGGTCTGCTCTACTTGAACAGCAGGCCTGTTCTGGAGTGGAGTGCTCAAGCCAGATGGACATCCTGCTAATGTGGCAGCTCTTCACCTGTCCTGTGACAGTCTGTCTTTCCCAGATCACTGTAGGATGTTCATGGCCATTGGCTCAAGGCCAACCTTCTCATTTTCTCCCGTCATTTCTGTGGCTCAAATGGGACCATGAAGCCTATAGTTTGTAATTTCAATCCTGGGGCTGTGGCCAAGGCACTTCAGACAATGCAGTTTTTAACTGTTATAAAGGTCTGTATTGTTTAATTTCAAGGAAAACAGCTATAATATAACTCCCATTCAGTGTGATATAGCTTAGGAGTCTGTATGTGTTTATGTTTTGGTTTGGTTTGGGTTTTTTGTTTACTTTGAAATCCTTTGGCTTATTCTTACTAAACTATGTTCATCTCCTTCTAGTTTGTTGTAGTATCTTAACTGGGTGGATTAGGTTATGGTTAAAAATCAGCAGTTCTTAAATACACACTCTAGACGATTTCCACTATGCCAGTTCCATGATTCACAGAAACCTCCATCAAACAGACACTGAACAATGCCTCAGTAAAAACTGGCAATCTCAGAAGTATTTTCTTCCTAGCTCAGCTATTTTCACCTTCAGTGTAGTGAGGGGTATAAAGAAATACTTCTCTTCTGGCAATGTGTGTGTGCACCTGTGTGTGTATGTTTTCACATGCGTGCGCATGGAGGCCAGGGTTATCCTGGAGTGTCTTCTCCACCATTTCTGTTTCTTTTCGAGACAGGTCGTTCACTGATCCTGAAGCTCACTGACTGGCTGAACTGGTCCTGCAGCCCTCTTGTTTCTGTCTCCGAGCACTGCTGTTACATTGTGCAGTTGCACGTGGCCTTTTGCATGGGTGCCCGTGCTTGATGGAGCCATCCTCAGCCCCATGCTTCTGATAACTTTCAAATAGTGTTAAGGGAGTGTCCATAATTTCATAGGAAGGGTCCATAGTTTCACTTAGTTCTCTGATAGAGCTTGAATCTAAGAATTCAGAGAATTTATCCACAATATGTATCTGTCACAATTAACAGGCTTTAACACCACCTGTTCTGATGTTAGCCTTTATGGTTTTCTCTGTAAAGGGCCAGGTACTATAATACAATACAATATAATATAAAATAGCATTTCACCCTCAGTTGTGAAAGCAAAGATTGGCTCACTGTATTTTTTGTTCTCTGCCCTAAGTCAGTCCAGGTACTCTTATTAGCACTTTCCACCCATGCAGCATACTCAGCAAATAATGCACTTAGTTTTTTTTAATCCGTGCACATATGTGTGTACATGTGAGCACAGTACATGTGAGCTTATGTGTGTATGCATTCGGAAGTCAGAGGACAGCCTTGGGTGTCATCCGCAGATTTCACCACCTTCAAGGCAGGGCCAGACTGTCTGCTGTCATACAGGCAGTCCTGCTTGCCTGACTTCAGGAGCCTTTCAGAGCCCTAGCAACCTCTGAAGTCATCACCTGCCAGCTCCAGGTTCCAGCCATGAGTGTGCCTGATAAGAGGGCCCCGACAGCTTTTTTGTATCTTACACTCTCTGTCTTACACTCCCTCTCTCTGTCTCTCTCTATCGTGGGCTCCCTTCTTCTCTCTCCCCCTCCCTTTCCCATGATAAACTTCTTCTATCCCAGATATGTTACACACTGAACATTAATATAACACTGAGGTGACCTGGGGAGCACCAGTTAGGATAGATGGATCTGTGAACTCCAGGGACCTCCTGTTTCCACCTGTCGGTACAGGGATTCCAAGGGCACTCTGCCACACCTAGCATTTTTACGTGAGTTCTGGGGATTGAACTCAAATTCTTGTGTTTGCAAAGCAATGCTTTACAAACTGACCACCCCTCTACCAATTCACTTTATAATTCATGTTACTGGGTGCTGTGGGTATGGCTCTGATGCTGGACAGTGCCCCTAACTACCATTAGCATTGTCTGTGTTTATAGCCTGATCCTCAGCCTTCTTCAGATGGCAGGGGACCAGATAGGACCAGAAAGTAGGAAAATTGGAAATGGGTTCTCCAGTGAGCACGGCTGGGTTTGAGTAAACAAAGGAAAGCTTTTGGACTTTGGGGGTGGGGGTGGGGTGACAAGGTGTCAGAGAGGAAGATGATAAGGATGCAATGTGTAGGAGGGATTTAGGAGATGTGAAGAAAGAGCAAGTTTCCCAGGCTTGAGCATGGGACCATGCCATGCTTCTAGAAGGCTCAAGCCACCATGGCTCTGAACTAGGAAGTTTCAGCAAGAAAGAAAACCTGGGGAGCCCTTTGGAGGGGAACCAGGAGCTAGGGCTGTAGCTGAGAACTGATCACTGCAAAGTATTTAGGTGTGTTTTCTTTTTCACACGCTCATACTTCCCAGATCACTGTAGAAAAGTGAAGAGAAGAAACCATACCACTCAGTCTCCTCACCAAGGAATGCGCACCTCACCTTCTGGGTAAGGTGTTTATGAGGTAGACTGTGATTTTGGTTGATGGCTCAGCACTTAGGGCACTTGCTGGGCAAGTATGAAGATCAGAGTTTGGGTCCACACAACCCACATAAATGCCATGTGTTGAAGGCAGTTCATTTGTACTTCCAGCCTCAGAAAGTAGCGACTGGTGATTCCCAGAGCAAAACTAGCAAGTGGAAGACTTGACCTCAGGCCTCCACAGGCACCTTATGCGTGCACATACACACGCACATGAAAAGTGGGGAGGAGGGGGGAGTATCAAAGGGTGATTGACTACTTTGCAGTTAGGTAATATGTCTCAAATAAAAATAGTGAGGGACCCCCACCCATCCTCGGGAGCTAGACCCCTACCCAGCCCCGGCACTAGCATGCAGAACAACTCTGGGAACGTACTGAAGGTGCTTAAGGAGGCTGGAGGTGGGACTCGGTTGATACAGTGCTTCTCCATATCTATCGAAGCCCTAGGATAGATCCCAAGTTCTACATAAGCCTGAGCAGCCGCAGTCCCAGCACTTGGGAGGTGGGGGCAAAGCCTACACAGAAAAAGTTTTATTTTGTCTCAAAAGAAAAGGCCTCTTGTTGCCATTGTTGGTTGTTGTTCTGACCTATTGCTCTACTCGGAGGCACAGTTTAACGTTGTGGTTTTATATCAGCCTTAGAAAGCTAGTAGTCTAATCAATATGCTTTATGTGGTTCCCCTGGACCTGGCTGACAGACCCCGTGGGATAAACTGAGGCAACCATCACCTGGGGAAAGTTTGGTGACCTCCAGCCATGATGGTGTCCAATGCTAACTTGAGTCTAATGCAGTTTGAGCCCCCTGCATTGTTTGCACCTCTGCTTCCCGAGTGTAACTTTTAGCAAATGTCTCTGCTATGGCAGGTGGTCCTGGAGGTGTTGGCCTCCCCAGAACTCTAGCAGGAAGGGGACATGCAAACGCTGTGGGGCGATCTGGCTTTACCATATGACTGCGGTGTCATCTCATGGTTGCCAGTGGTGGGAGAGAATTGGAGGCAGACGAGAGGGGGGTTCCAACAGCGTTTTCACTGCCTGAGACAGAGTCTGGTCTTCTAAAATAGTTTCTTGAATTTTCAGTAAGAATAGCTTGTCAAACACATTTCTTTCTTTTTTTTTAAAAAAAAGCTTTTTATGTAACAGAAGTTTACAGGCTATAATATTTCCTAGACTGTCTGGATATTCTGTTTCATTATAAACCTGTTGCCATGGAGAGGGATGGCACAGACCTCAGGAACTGTGGCTGACTCCACAAGGTGGCATGGGACGCAGAGAGGATCTGCAGCACAGCTGGATACAGGTTCAGATGCTCCGCGCCTCTCCCAGGTCGGTTCTCACACACACACATTCTTCTTTCTCTCCCACTCACAACATCCCTCCGTCCTTCCCTTCCCAGCACCCGTGCTTAAGTAGTTCAAAATCAAGAGCTATATAACTTCAAGTTCTGAATTTGGCTCTGAGCAAAGGATTTCTTACTGAAATTGAAGACAGATTGAATTGGTCACTCCTTGAAAAGGAAGTGCTAAGTGTTGACTCACAAAGATACATACTTTTTCCTGAAAGAACACCTCCTTCCACAGCTTAGAAACTTTTTAAGTTTTGAGCCCTTTTGGGTGTGTCCAGTAAGTAGACCCATTCTAAGAGGCTGGGTTACACTGGTATGTTTTGGAGCATGCAAATGTCATGCCTTGTTTGGGCGTGCTATGAAAATAAAATACCAAAGTTGTGGAATTCCACACAAGTTCTAGTGTTATCGCCTTGGCTTTTGGTGCATCGGAACTTTATACTTCTGTAATACTTTTCTGGGGCTTTTTGAAAGGGTTAGTCATGTCTCATAGCTTACATAACCACCACAAGAGGTTCTTTTTCTAGAGCTGCTCAACTCTAGCCCTTGTCCTAAAATCGTGTTTACTATCTTTATTTGGCCACAATGACGGCGTACTTGAAACTTTCCTTCCCTGCTCAAGGGGTAAAGGAGATGTTCCTCTTGGTCGTTTGGTCTTTTGCCAGCGGGGGATAGCAACAGAAATGGGACATACAGTCATCGCACCTTTGAAGCTTAACTACAGAAGTATCCCTGGCTTGTGGTGCTACAGAACTGACTTCAGGACTGTCTCTGTTTGAAGAAGAACGAGAGCCACAAGAATCAGTGAGGAGTTTCTTCGCAATTTGGAGTCCGTGGTTGCTTTTGACAGCTAACGTGAAAATTGACCTGCAGATTGGTGTGTGGCCAGGTGGCTTCCAGCTCAAATATACGGCCTTCAGAACCAATGAACTCATCCTTGTTCTGCCACCAGCGTGATCAGCAAGTTGTGACTGGTTGTTTCCTGTTAGAAATCCAGGGATTCTGAGTCCCACCTGTTTAGAGAAATGAGGAAGGCAGTGCTGTTCTGCCTCCTGAAGTATTTCCCTAGGTTGATGGCATGTTACTCTTTGGAATTTGAGATGGGAAGAGTCCTCAGCACTGGGTATGTGAGCCTGTCACCATTCTCTTGGTTAATGAGCAACACCAATTACTATCACCATCATCGCCCTCCCTGTCGCCACCAAGTCTGTGCCTCTGCCACATGCATGTCTAGAGGATTCATAGGGGATTTCCTACTTTCTTACCTTGATGTCTGGGTGTGCCACTGGCTTGGGGGTGCTAAGTGTGTACCCCCAGCTAGCACCGTGCATGCTCACAGGTGTGTCGGGTGGAAGCTATGATTGCGCCAGAGCTTCCGCTGCTTGAGAGATGCTCACCCAGGAAAGATGCTGACTTCCTGGGGGTTTTCTTCTCCTGTGGATTCTTCTTCACTTGTATTCTCCTTGGAAGCGTTTGTGGACTGGCTACCAACGTAGTTAAGGAAAGCAGAATGTAAAACTTAGTCCATAGGAAAAGGACCATTTGGGACACAAAGAAAGAGATCTTTGGCATGTATGTTGCCTCAGTGAAGACAGTATTGCTCTCAGATCTCATCCCAGCCCTCAGCTTAGTTAAGGTAGTTATGGGAAGGGTGAATAGAAAGACAGCAAATTGCATAGTATGTCCCATTTGGTTCACGTGTTATTAGTTAGCATTCTCTTGCTGTGAAGAGACACCACAACCAAGGCAACTTCTTGGCAGGCAGGCAAGGTGCTGGAGTAGAAGCTGAGAGCATCTGTCTTATCCAAAAGTTGGAGGCAGAGAGAGAGAGAGATGGACACACAGAGACACAGACTGGGAATGATACTGGTTTTTGAAACCTCGAAGCCCACCCCAGTGGTACACGTCCTCCGACAATGCCAAACCTCCTAATCCTTCCCCAAACAGTCCGCCAAGTAGATACCAAGCACTCACATAACCGAGGCTGGGAGGGCCATACTCACTGAAACCATGCCAGTTACTACCCTGCCAGCTCCACATTTGCATTTGTTTGTGTGTACATGTGTTAGTATATGTTTGTGCAGGCACATAACGTGTGTGAAGAGGTGTGCGTCCACGTGGAGATCAGATGCCAATATTTGGCGTCTTTCCGTGCTCCGCCCCACCTTCTTTTTTTAA
The DNA here is from genome assembly GCA_028658305.1 of Pachyuromys duprasi. Classification (NCBI taxonomy): domain Eukaryota; kingdom Metazoa; phylum Chordata; class Mammalia; order Rodentia; family Muridae; genus Pachyuromys; species Pachyuromys duprasi. Next base: position 135,458,314 of record CM053764.1, read on the forward strand.
TTTAATTTAGTTTATTGGTGTGTGTGTGTGTGTCTGTGTTTTACATGTGGAGGTATGCACGCCATGGTACATAAATGGAGGTCAGGAGCCAAGTCTGTGGGATGGGTTCTGTCTTCATCTTTATGTGGCCTCCAGAGGTTGAGCTCAGGTCATCAGGCTTGCGTTGTCAATAGGCAAGATCCTTTACCTGCTGAGGCATCTTGCCAGCCCCTTCTTATTTTTGAGGCAGGTTTCTTCACTGAATGCGGAGCTTGTCTATTCATCGAGGCCGACCAGTGAGTTGGCCTGTGATCTGCCAGTCTCTTGCCCACTTAGTACTGGAGTTACAGGCTACTTACATTGTTGCTGGGTGCCCTAGAGTTGGGTCATCATTTTTGAGCACAAAGCACTTTACAGATGGAGCCATCTCTCCCGCCCCCAAGTGGCGAGTTTTTACTTTAACTGAATTTGTCATCCTTTTCCCCTGTATGTATCTGCAAGTTCCATTGGGATCTGGTAGTTATAACATTCCCTTATAATTCTTGATCATGAGTAAAAATGCCTTAAGTTGTAGCATCTGGTACTGTTAGCCTTTTGATGCATTGCAGATTTCCTTTCACTAACTTGTTGCTCTTATAAAGAAGTCCTAGGGAAGCCATAGAGGATGGTTGTTTGGGCTCTGTCTTGGTTTCACTTCCTTTTACTGTGATAAAATAGGACATTGTTCAAGAAAGTCAAAGTGGCAGAAGCTTGAGGCAGTAGTCACATTTTGTCCAGTAAGAGCACAGAGCAAGCCAGCCATCGTGGCAAATGCCTTTGATCCCAGCACTCGGGAGGCAGAAGCAGGTGGATCTCTGTGACTTTGAGGGCAGCCTGGGCTACAGAGAAAATTCTAGGACAGCCAGGTCTACACAGAGAAACCCTGCCTCAAAACAAACAAAAAGAGAGTGCAGAGCAGTGAATTAATATGTGCATCGGGGTCTGAGTTCTGTTGCTCTGCTCTTGTACAATCTAGGGTCTCCCGTGCAGGTAATGATACCAGCCACAGCGGCTGACTCCTTCCACCTCAGTTTATATAACCACATTAGTCTCCCACAGATGTGCCCACAGCCTGTCTTCCTAAGTGATTCTAGGCTGTGTTAACAGCTAAAACTAAGCATCCAGGGCTGGCTCTTCAAACTAGTCGGTTAGCTGATTGCTATAATAATGTCAAGTCTCCCTCACTGTCTTACATAACTGAACTTTAGTTATGTAAAATTTCTCTAGGTTTCTCAATGACCCCCAGTAATGCCTCTTTTGTCTATCTTATTTTGTGTTCCCTTTTTGAAATAATGCTTTTTAACTGAGGTAAAATAACTTCATTTTCCCTCCTCCGTTTCCAGCTCCTCTCTACCCTCCCCCAAATGCCTTCCATGGCCCTCTCAAGTTGATAGCCTTTTTCTTTTTGTTGTTCTTTTCTGTTTTGTTTTGTTTCGAGACAGGGTTTCTCTGTGTAACCTTGGCTGTCCTGGACCCACTTTGTAGACAAGGCTGGCCTGGAACTCACAGAGATCCACCTGCTTCTGCCTCTGCCTCTCGAGTGCTAGAATTACAGGCGTGCAGATAGCCTTTTTCATGTACACATATGTATGTGTGAGTGTGTATGTGTGTATGCACATAATATGTAAAGTAAATACAACTTTCTGAATCTGTTTTTGTTGTTTGTGCATATAGGATTTCAGGGCTGCAGAGCCATGGGAGAGGCTAACTTGCCATCACCTAGAATGAGTTGTCTGGAGCTCTTTGTGTAGGGATGGTGCCTTGTGACCTTTCCCCCTTCGTGTTTACATGGCCATTGATACTGCCCTTGTTCTCCTCTTGCTTATGCAGCCATCTGGGGAGATACTGTTTCACAGCAGACCCCCCCTGACCCATAAATGCAGATGCTTTGATACAGATGTATTTATTGGAGTTGGCTCCCCCCACTTAAGATATGTACACACATTTCTTTTTCATATATATTTTGAAAAGTTGAATTTTTATTTTTTGTTTTTTATAGTTATTATAATCTATTACAATTTATTCAATTTGTATCCTGGCTGTGGCCCCATCCCTCCTCTCCTCCCAATCCCACCCTTCCTCCCTCTTTTCCCCCATGCCCCTCCCCTAGTCCACTGATAGGGGAAGTCCTCCTCCCCTTTTGTCTGACCCTAGCCTTTCTCATCAGGACTGGCTGCATTATCTTCCTCTGTGGCCTGATAAGGCAGCACTCCCCAGGGGGAAGTGATCAGAGACCCTGCCACAGAATTCATGCCAGAGAAAGTCCCTGCTCCCCTTACTAGGGACCCCAGTTGGAGACTTAGCCTATGGGCTACATCTGAGCCGGGGTTTTAGGTCTTCTGCATGCATTATCCTTGGTTGGGGTATCATTCTCTTCAGGGCCCCCAGCGCTCAGTTTTTATGGCTCTGTTGGTCTCCTTTTGGAGCTCCTGTCCCCTCCAGGTCTTTCTATGTCCCCCTTTCATAAGATTCCCTGCACTCTGCCCAAAATTTGGCTATGAGTCTTAGCCTCTGCTTTGATACCTCGATCAGTAGAGTTTTTCAGAGGCTTTCTGTGGTAGTCTCCTGTCCTGTTCCCTGTCTTTTCCTGCTTCCAATGTCTGTTGAGTTTGCCCTTCTTAATGGGGATGGAGCATTTTCCCCAGGGTCTTACTTGTTGCTTAGCTTCTTTAGGAACATAGATTTTATATATATCTAGTATCTACTTATGAGGGAGTATATACCGTGTGTGTCTTTCTGCTTCTGGGTTACCTCACTCAAGAACATGGTTGAAAGTTAGGAATAGTGCTACCTCAAGATCCAGCTATACTACTCCTAGGGATATATCCAAAATATGCCCAACTATACAGCAAGGACATTTGCTCAACCATGTTCCTAGCAGCTCTATTTGTAATAGCCTGAAACTGGAAACAATCCAGATGTCCCACATGTTTCTTAAAAAATGTTAAATGCCCTGGGCTGACAGTGTTCCTCACAAGAACCATAGACTACCAAAAAATTCCCAGGACCAGACACAAGAAACCCTCCTTTTGATTGGTTGTTCAAGCTAATCCAAGTGACTCCTAAAACTTAATGGTTTTTTTGTTGTTGCTGTTTTGTTTTGTTTTGTTTTCTGAAGCTCTCTGTTGCCTCTCAGGGTTTGAAGGTGAACCCCTCTTTCTGCAAATACTCACAATTAAACCTAAGATTTCATGGTTCGACCTGGATCTGACCCAAAAGCATTTTTTTCCTATGGTCTTGCTTCCATGGTTCCAGAAAATACCATGTAAGCTGCCAAGGAGGGGAAACAATTAAACAGTCCTACCCAGCTGTAGCATCTATGAACCATGACCGTAACCAGCAAGGCAAGATATGCATAAAGGTGCATATCTTTATGCTTGTCTACTCGTACATAGTTCATATATATGTATATACTTGTATGTATATGTACACATGTATAATTGAATTTGTATGTGCCTGCTTGAGTCTATGTAGAGCACATGTGTGCAGGTGCCCTTGTATACCAGGGTTAGGATCTAATCCGCCAGAACTATAGAGGGGGTTGTGAGCTGGTGTGAATTCAGGGAACCTCACCTGGTCCATTATAGAGCAGTAATCACTCTTTGCTGCTGAGCTGTCACTCTGTCTTCTCGTTGGGACTCTTTAAGCCTCCTGTAGTGATCACATTATTGCTTAAAGACGTGGCAGTTGTTTTTGTGAACTTTCACATCTCTGTCTGAGGATATAGTTCTGTTCAAGTGCTGCTGTCGCATGTTTTGATAAAGAAGTAGAAAGGGTGTTTGGGAAAAAATACCCTGATAATTTTCTGGGAAATAGATGTGTGCTTTCTTGCCTTTTTGTGTGTTTATTATGTTTTTCACCATTTTCAGTCATCCAAAATTAAGTGACTTGCCACCTAGTATTATGAATAAGGATGACATAGGAAATACTTGTTGATGTATTGAATGTGCCCTTGGAGCCTTAACAGAAAAACAAAATAAACAACAACAGCACACACACACATACAAACGAACAACAAAAACACAGAACTTTCACTGTTGTTTATCAATTCTGGAAACAGTGGCCTTGTGTAGTTCAAGTTTTTCTGTGAATGCCTGTGCTTTGGCATCCCAAAGCTAATGAAATGGCTCCTGCTACTTTGTGTTGTTTTCAGGAAGGGAACTCAATGTGCATCCCCAGCACGCATGGCCATTGTCTCAGCTGTCTGTCAGAAGTAGCTAGAAAACGCACCAAAATGCCCTGTGTAGAATTTATAACCTTTCTCTTTTAGATTTTTCTTTCTTAGAGATACTCTCACAAGCCTTCAGTCAGGCCTTTCCCTGGGGTGGGTTCTGGTACTAGTCAATTCAGACAGAAAGAAATTTGTACTCAAGGTTACCCAGTTAAGTCTAGGACCTCTTAAACACTAGCTCTGAAGGGGTTGCTTTCAGTCAGGTTGCTTTGTGGAAGACAAATGTTAAGCCTCATGTAGATATTTGATAAACTATATTTCTATTTCCCTCTTCTTAAGTTATTTACCCTATAAATTGCAGATAGTGTGTTCAGTGTGTTCTTACCTAGGTTGCTACATAGTAAACTGCAGCTCACTCACCATCTCAGCGCTTTTGACATATTTTCTCAGGAGCTCCTCACAGTTTGTGTATATAAAGTACTGAGTTGTTGTTTTAGAAGTCTGGATACACATTCTTACTCAATGTTAAGGTCTGTCAGTGGTCATTTACTATGGTCATATTTAGGTCTAGAGTGGCAAGAATATAAATGCTATTAAAACCTGAATGTCAACTCTATGCTAATGTAAGAATAGAATTGACATTGCAAATATTTACTGAGTGTCTACCTGTGGAAGTACAGGTCTGGGTAAAGTTCATTTTTATTTTTTATTTTTGCAGGTATATGTAGTATGTGCAAGTGTGTTTGCTTTTTTGCATGTGTGTAGGCACAGGTGTGTGTTCATGTTGAGACCCAAGACTGACAAGGGAAGTCGTTGTTGATCTTTATCTTATCCATTGAGGCAGGATCCTTAAGTTGTACCCAGAATTCACTGATACAGGCTCCTCTTGCTAGCCAGCTTGCTCTAGGGAATCTGGTCTCTGCTTTTTGAGCACTGCAATTACAAGATGGCTGCCACACCCACTTGTAGCCGGTGTTTGCTGCTTTGTGACTTCTTCTACCCTTCTCCACCCTTTTCTACCCTTTCAATCCGCAACTCTAAATATGAGAGAGAGAGAGAGAGAAAAAAGAATAAATAGGAAAGGAAAAAGATTCCTGAGTAAAGCGAGGAGTCAGAAAGAAGGCAATGTTATCACTGGATTACTTCCTGCTGACTAGGAGCATCAAGCTCCCTGGGGCAAGTTGATCTTTGCCATCAGAATATCTGATTTCTTGTTGTTGCTTCTTCTTTCTGCATGACTACTTAACAAACCGAGACCAAGAGCAACCAGCAACTCACCCTGCCTTTGGGGGCCCTAGCATTTATGTGAAAAGTCCCCAGAATTCCAAATATCACACAGTCACAGAAACTATCTGCAAAAACCAGCTGGTAAAATCATGCCCCTCCAGAGCATGAGGCAAATCATAGTCAGCTGTTCTTATCATATTGCTGTATTTTTTAAGGAAACCAAATTTCCAGAATTGTCACTACAACTACCCTGCATTTACATGGGTTCTGGAGATCCACGCTCCAGTCCTCTGCTTATAGGGCAAGCACTTTATTCGCTGAGCCATTTCCCTAGTCCCTGGCTCTATAAAGTTAAAGTAGATTTCACCCCACTTCTCTCAGTGGCAGCATGGCCGACAGCATGTGAACAGAGCTACCAAACCAAGACATTAACTTGACATCTGCAAAACTTCACTGTCATTTTCTGAAAGGTCGATGTTAGGAAAAGTATTTTTAAAATACTTTTTAGATCCCGGTGTTCAGGAGGCAGAGGCAACGTGGATATCTGCTACTTTGAAGTCAGTCTGACCTAACTAATGAGTTCTGGGATAGCCATGGTGAAACCATGTTATATCATCATCATCATAGTTTAACAGGAGCAATAACAATGATAATACCACTAGCAATAGTAGTAGTTGTGCTTAAAAAAAAAAAACAAAAAACAAAAAACCTTCTTTGAAAACATGCCTTTTCTGCTTTGCTAAGTTGTTTGAATTTATTTTAGTCAAAAACTACCAGGGAAATCTGGTTTAGATATGGCAGCATCATAGAAAAATGATAAACATTTATCTAGTCCAGTCTCCATCGTGTTGAGAAAACAGCCCTTACCAAGATACTTTTATCAGAAGTCAAAGTAAGTCTCAGTATCTATCTGGAGAGCTCGTGGATTCAGGCCATTCCAGAAGCTAAGGTGTCATTTTGGAGGAACTAGTAGAGAAATGCCACTAGGTGCCCTCATACATATTGGGTGCAGTGATGTAGGCAACATTATTTTCACCTCAAGCGCATGCCCTGCAAGTAGAAATTCTGTTTAGGATCCTATCTAGTGGCCAGGAGAGGTCCTCCTGGGAGGTTAAGTAGGGGAAAGACATTTTATTCTCTTTCTGCTGCTGTGTTAATAACCCTCTGGCTTGACTAGAATGAACAACCTCAGACTGGCATTATCACAGAAGGAATTTATAGTGCTGATAACCTTTGAAAAACTAGGAGAAGTATTCAAAACAGCTCTTTAACTTTATTGACTGATAATTGATGCTGATCAAGTTTAATTTTGTCCTCATTTACTTCTGTTCTGAGGCGTTTAGTGACACTCTGTATGTTCACTCTAGCAGCTCTTCACACAGCGTGACATTGCCATCTCATTTATAACCACTCTTTGCCCACTGTCAAAGAATTCAGACTACATGCTTGGCCTGTAGACCAATAGAAGACAAAGTGTCACTCTTTGATAAACTATGGAACAGAAATGAATTTATGTAAAACAAGTGCAGGAGAAGACAGTTAGGAGAATCTGCAGTTTCACTTCTAATGTGTGCTTCCTTCACGGAGAGAACACACCAAGGGGTTATTGTAAATTGTTCTAGTGTAGCACTCCCGTCCATAAGATGACGTTGGTCCTCAAGATGATGAGTTCCCTTCTGCAGGACATGGCTGAAGCACAAGGATGTAGGAGTTAGATTCATGAAGGATTCGTGCTCTAGTTCTCACAGCTCTTGAGGATCTCAGGTTGCCTAAAAATCTTCAGTATATAAATGTTTTTGCTGTGCGAGGTCTTTCAGAGGTATCGGGGTGAGTATTTCCACCCTCTTCCTCATACAGCATAGGTTTTGTCAGAAAGAAAACTCTAGCCTTGGTGAACAATGGAGTCATTGTGTTGGGCTTGCTTTGAATTTGGGTCAGAGACATGCCTCTGACAAGTTACATGTTTGTTCATGACCATTTGTTTTGCCTGAAAGAACAATGATAAGCAAAGAGTTTGCTAGCTCTCTTACAAGGCGGGGTGGGTACTCTTAGAGCTGTTTTTCCCCCCCCATTAATTTATTTATTTAATTACTTTACAGCTGATCACAGCCCCCTTCGTCCTCTCAGAACCATTAAAGAAGAAAAATAAAGTAATAATAATTATTTGTGTAATTCATCTTCCAGGTTCCTTCACAGCAGAATGTATCTTGAATGCTACAAGGAAATAACCTTTAAAATCAAATTATAGTAGAGCGTTGTTAATTCGTGCCTGACTAATGTGCCCACCCGGTAGTTCTTGTTGAAATTGTGCTATTCCTCAACTAAATGTAAGAGGGAAATGCGGTATTAGGCTGTAGAGAAGGCTCACATTACTTATTTCAAGGCTCACTGTGCATATTTGTCAAGGTAACAAGAACCTGTAAGAGCAGAAACAGAGCCGCAAATCCATGAAGAGAAAGAAAAGGCTGCTGAAAGCCTAGGTAGTACATTATTTTTATTTTTATATTTATTCTTGGATGTGTGTGGTTTTGCATCAACTAGAAGTGCAAGTCCTGTGAGTGGTCCCCTAGTTTAAGAACACCTACTGTCAGACACAATTATGCAAAAGGAGTAAGCTGTGGAAATGTTTGCAAGACTGACTGGGAAACAAGCTAGAACCTAAAATGAAATGTCATGGTATTTTCAGGCAGCTTTTGTATATGTGTGTGTGTGTGTGTGTGTGTGTAAAAAGAAATAAAACCTGAACAAATTAACTACTTCCTGTAATGTGTTGACAGCTACCAGCTTCAGTTGGCTATTTGCAAAATGAAAGGAAAAGAAAGTTTCATTGATACTATTTCCAAAACCCTTCTGATGGATAGCTGCTGGATGGGTCTGAGTGACAGAAGTAGTTTGTTTTGGGGTCTTTGTTTTGCTCCTAACACTGGAGGGAAGTGTGTTGCACTGGACACGATGCCATTGCATTTGTGTGGCAATGCAACCTCCTCCTCCCACCACGAGGGACTCAGGGATCCGACTCACTTTCATCAAGCTTAGCAGCAGGTGCCTTTACACACTGGGCCAACTCCCTAGCCCCAGAATCTGTCTTTTTAATTGAAAGGTTGGAGCTAGGTCACACTCTTACTTTGTCGCACCCTCTTCCAGCCTCAGACTCTCAAGTACTGAAGTTACAGGTTGACACCACCCTCAGCCTCCTATCTGTTATTTCGTACTTTCAGAATGTGGCCACAAGCCATGGGGCCTGCACATGGCCTGTGGCTAGCGTGCCTCTTGAGATGTAAGATAAAGCGTCACACATGCTCAAAGGCCCGTTCCTCTGGCTACAGGAGCTGCTGCCAGGGACAGCAAGAGAAGCAAGAAATGCTTCAGTAATGAGGGAAGGAAGCCTCCACTTGGCACCTCATCACCACCAAGTATTTACTTGAGTGCCTTCAGTGTCCCAGGGAGGCAAGTGTGCCCGGTAGAACCTCCGTAGGGTACTAGAGTAAGAAACACTGCCTGTTTGTTCATACTTTACATGACTGCTGGCATTTCCAAATTACGCTTCAGGTTAACTTAATTGCTCTGCTGGCTTTGTATAAGATTAACACTAACTCTTTCCATACTAAAATTAATTGACGTGGCCTTCAGGAATCTCATTCCTTGACCTTCAAGCTCCCAGTATCAAATAAAAGTAACATATTTAGTCTCCCCTACTTTGTTGTTAAGATATCTACAGCTGCCAACTAGCCAACCTGTGAATTGCCATTAAACTTTGTGTGTTCAGAGCCTGCGTGTGCTTGGCACAGCACAACCATTAAATGTATTACTTGTTTCTGTAATTGAATGAACGAACAAATGAAAGAACTGACTATTTACCCTAGGGTTTGGTAATCAGGAAGTTTAATCAGGAAGTAAAACACACAGCTTTCTTTTGCCGTACTTACTAGCATGAAGTACTTATTGTAAAAGCAGATCCACATTAATTGTTTGACAGAACAGTATAAATAGATGGGTAACCATTGTTTGATCTGACATCACTAACGTGAAATAACAACACTGATCACGTCTGGTGTTCTGCAGCATACAATGCCACCAGTGACGAAATCCTGCTTCTGGCAAACAGCTCTAGCACTACGGCTTGGCAGTCAGTCGTTCCAGTGTATAGAAACAGCAATAGCCAACCAGAGCTGATTCAACATCTCAAAATAGAGAATGATCCCTTATCTTGATGCATTTGAAAATAGCATCCAAACGGAGTAATATCTCAGAAAATTTTCAGCTTAGAAATGAACTCCTACTGTGCTTCCTGCAGTTTAGGGAAAAATTATATTCTCCCAAATGGGACTTGGAGCAAAGGGATGTGGATGGAATAAAGCAGTAGCCAGGTTCTCCTTGATAGAATGCAGACATTTTGTGTAGGTGGCCAATTTTTGTGCTATGTTATTTGCTCACAAAGGTGCCATGCAGGGGTTTTTATTTATTTGTGTGTGTGTGTGTGTGTGTGTGTGTGTGTGTGTGTGTGTGTAAAAGGGTCAAATCCCCTCTAGAGCTAAGAGTTAGAGGCAGTTGTGAGCCATCCAACAGAGATACTGGAAACTGAACTCTCGTCCTCTGGGAAAGCAGCAAGGGCTCTAAACCAGTAAGCCCTCCCTCCAGCCTAAGCACTTGGTTTTTTAATTTTAACTGTGCTATCCAATGAGAAAGCCACTGGGAGGGCCACTCACAAAGACAGCTGTGCTAGGGTACCCTAAGTCTGAGGAAGTGGTTCTCACTCAAGAAATTCCAGCACAGACCGAATTAGTCATGTGATCCCAGCGGAGGCCTAGGCCAGCCGAAGGTCACCCAGAAACTTACTGCACAGACTCAGATTTGAGCTGGTGCTTGTCTCCGGTTCGCTGGCCACAGTCAGTGACGTGGCCTGCCTGGTGGTAAGGAGGCTAGAAAGTGTGGAAATCAGAGAGAAGCGGAAGTTGGTGGGCATAATTTGTGTATTGAAGTCTTCCGACATGAGGTGCACAAAATCCAGCCCCAAGGTGCAGCTTTAAAATCTGTGCAGTCACATGTCCACTGGCTGTTTCCTAGGTATTAGGCATGACTGAGGGTGGCCAATTATTCCATAACATCATTCACTGGTGTATCTATTGCTTGTGCCAGCACCTTTGCCCGAGAAGGATGTCACTGGTCTTTATGTTTCATGTTCAATAAAAGGTTAATCTGATCTGTCAAATTTTAGAACTGAAGCACAGTCGGATGAAACTGAGCAAAAATGATTAACCGCTGATAATTGTTGGCGAGTACTAGCGAAATGGAGGTTCCCCCATAGATATGGTCAGCACGCTGAAAACGTAGTTTCCATCCCCCTCTTCTGTCCTTCCAATCACACCCTTTGGACATTTTTGCCCGCCGAGGAAGAAGCCAGCTTGCCTGGTAGAGCGACACACACCTGTAATGCCAGCACTTTGGAGGCTAAAAGAGGAGAAGGACAGCCTGGGCTACAGAATAAGATCCTGTCTCCAAAACAACAGCAAACTGTAAGCCAGCTGTCTTCCCTTGCCTGGGCATAACCAGTGTAAGAAGCTTCGTGTGTAAGTGATGTGGCCACTAACTAATCAGCTATAACCCTCAAGTGGGATAAAAGAACCACACCCAAGTTGTCAACAAGAGGTCCTGTCCTCATGCCCTTAAAGAGCAGAGATTTGAACCTCAAGCTCACAAGTGTCGATGGGCTTCAGCACATGAAAATTAAACCAGGTATTCACTCTAGAGTCCAGGTAACTTACCAGTGCTCCTCGGATGAGCCAACCCAACCCTGAGTGGCTTTCCTTTAGTCTCCTGTTGTCACCGCTATCCTGTGGCTTCCCATTTCACTTCACTCTTCAGATGTTTGAAGAAATCATTTCCCAGGCCCTCCGGCGAAGGTGGACCCATTCTTGGGTAGTTGACCTTTGACCCTTTGGTTTTTCTCAAGCTCTCCTGGACAGAACTCCTGATGCCCCTGCCTGAGGCTGTAGGGAGGGGTTTTCCACCACCTCACCTGCTATGTATTCCACTTTTTTTCGTGGGCACACTGGCCCACCCAGGGCACACCTCCTCTACTCTGCCTCTCATTGTATTTTTCACCTCCAACTGTAAAGAAAGCTCATTGAGATGTGTAGAGTTTGGGTCTGGTTAATATTAGTGTGTGATGTTTATTTTATTTGCAACTTGTTTTAATAATAAATGTTTTAAAATAAAGATGAAGAGTCGAAGAAGTAGAGGAAGAAAGACATCTGGCCTTTATGCACACACACACATAACATGGATTGTCACCTGTGTAGTTTTTCACTTCTTTTTATGACTGGCTTACAGAGAGTTCCAAGTACCTTTGATACATGGGTTAAATTACTCATTTAGGGAATAATGGTAACTGAGTGTGTGTGTGTGTGTGTGTGTGTGTGTGTGTGTATGTGTGTGTGTGCTGTGCATGTGTATATGTAGTTACGCTTGCCTATGAGTGTGTTCAAGGAAGCCAAGGGGCATGTTAGATGACTTTTTCTGTCCCTCTCTACCATTTTTTGGAGACAAGGTCTTTTCATTGAACCTAGAGCTTACCGTTGCAGCTAGGCTGGCTGGTCAGTGAACTCCAGGGATCTGTCTTCCTGTCTTCACACACCACCCACCCAACTCTGGGTTTGCATGAATTTGAAGCAGCGTATGTGTGTTGCTGGGCCACCAGGGATCCACACCTAGCATTCATGCAACAAACACTTTATCCACAGAGTCATCCCCCAGCCTCCTGGATCTCTGCATTCTTTACTAACTGATGGACCATGTTAGTTAGTACAGTTAGTTCATGAAGATAAAATTAGAAATGAGTTAGCTTCCTGGCCAAATCAGTGCCGGTGTAATTAATGTACCATTGTAGCTTTTTTTTTCAGTAAAGATAAAAGTCCTTTAGATAGTAATGAATTTCCATTTTTAATAATAAGAGCATGTTACCATGTACGAATGTATTCATTATTTTTCCAAGTCCGTACTGTTAAAAGGTGCTGTAATTTTACCAACAGGGCTAGTGACAATATAACCCCTGCTCCTGAGAATGCATCAGTCATGTGCTTGATCATATATGGATCAGTTTTTAAAAGATGATTCATATAGCCTAGCCTTTGCAAAATACCTTACTCATGTGTTTGCTGTCCAGTGTCTAAGAAGTCCTGTTTTCTGGGTGAGGAAATTTTAATGTCAGGACATTCTTCAGGCACCAGTTGTCTTCAGCCTCACAAACCCCCATTTTACTCTGCCATTTACATCCACCTGTAGGAACTTTTCACGTGTGAGCAGGGACTCGGAATGAATCGATGTCTTGGAAATGTGTTCTGCGCTGTCTGCTTCCTCTGTTCCTATAATAAACTGAAAGATTCCCCTTCCCACCATTTTCTGGCAGTGTATTCCTAGTTGGTTTAGATAGCCAAATAAATGGAAAGGTTTCCTCAACCTCTCTACCATGGGCTGGGTGTGTTTGGTGTTGACTAATTTTATAGCAACATTTTGTTGTAGAGAAAAAGTCGCCTCTGGGGTGGGAAGGAAATGCTTCCACTCAAAGCCTCCAAATCTGCTCTTATTTTTTAACCAACCACCTGTTCATACAGCTTAGACTTTCTGAGGAAGTGGCTAAATAAAAGTTAGCAGTTCTGAAATGAGCAGGCACCGAAGCTGTTTCAGCAGCCAGCAGCTGTGGAGATGTGATTTCCAAACCTCAGGGACTTGTGTTTCTGGGCTAATCTCATCATTTCACATTTGGCTGACACTCCAGACCCTACCGAGTTTTATTGTTTGGATTTTGGAATGTGTGTTTTGTTTGATTACTTTTGGTTCTGTTTTTCTTTTATGTTTTGAGGTGAGAGGCACAAGTAATCGAAGTGATTTTTGCATTTGATATTTGTGCTCAGATTTTTTTTTTCTTTTATGTGTCTGCCTGTGCTTTGTGGGTGTGCTTGCTGAAGTGTAAGTACATCTGTGTTTTTGTGGAGGTGCAAGGTTGAGTTGAGAGTCTTCCTCTATTTCTGCCTATCTTACTCATTGAGGTATGCTCTCTAGATTAGACGTGCAACTTGACATTACAGCTCTAGCCAGATTGGAACCCTGTCCTAAGGAGACTTGCAGGCCGGCCACCACACCGAACCTGGCATTTGCATAGGTTTTGAGGCTTGCGGAGCTCCTTAACCAGTGAGCTGCCTCTCCAGACCTTGCATTCTGATTTAATTACTGATCTCCATTATGTAGAGATATAAAATTTAAATAACTCCTTCAACAACAATCGCCACAAATATATTTGGATGACAAGTGGATTTTTTTTTTATAGAGTTGGGAGTCAAGAGTGTTATCAGGGTTCTCAGAGTGGAAATTTCACATGTACCTTCTACCTCCACATGTTTGCACAGTCTTCCCTAGTGTGGTACATGTGTGATAGCGATGAAGCCACATTAACACAAGGAATCGTTACCATCCAAGTCTATAGTAGTTAGCAGTGTTGTCTATCTGTGCTGGGACAGTGTGAAGTCAGTCATTGTGAGGCTGTAGAAAGCTGTCTGGGCCCTGCAGGGTCCCTCTTCTCCTGTTGCAGTCCTTGATAGGCCCTGGAGTTTCCCCCGTCTTCACTGTCTTTTTGCCTTTCTGTTTTCCAAGCTCTCATAGCTGAAATCCTGAGCTTTCTCAGATCCACCTGCTAACGTGCATCTCAGTTTCTTTGGTCATTTCTTGGCCTACTTCTGTTTAGCACAAATGTGTTACTTACTTACTTTTTATTGCTGTAACCAACTACCTAACAGAACTCATGTCAAAGAGGTTATTTTGCCTGGTTCTAAATGGTTTTGTCCCTAGCTCCAGGGCCTTGGGAACGTTACAAGGGCATCAGAAATGTGTTGTTCCTTTCTTCTTGAACAGGAAGTGGCATTTAGGAAGTTGTCAAGGCCACAATATGACACCCCCTCAGACACACCCACACAGGACACATCCCTTGTGATCTACTTCCTGTACAGCTGAGTACTTTCCACTACTTCCTAATAATGCCACTGGTATTATGAATTTCCAACGGATTGGTCCATTCATTGGCCAGAACCCTCTTGACCTAATCATCTGTGGAAATACCATCACAGACACACTAAACCCTGAGACCAGCAGTTCTCAACCTATAGCAAAATTATAGTTGTGAACAGCAACAAAAATAAGTTTACCAGAGAGTCACTATGACATGGTAAACCGTATTAGAGGGTCACAGATTAGGAAGGTTGAAAACCCCTGCGTTTCTTCATCTAGTCTAGCTGACAGTCAAAGTTAACCTCCATGGAGTAATGTTCTGTTCCTTCTGTACATACCTCAGTTCACGTAGCCACTTACCTAATGAAGGCCATCTTGTTGGTTTTCACATATTCATAGCTGTGATAAGGTTGCAATAGGCTTCAATTCAAACAAGTAGTCAACTGAAATGTTAATGTTTCAGTATGGACAGTATCTCAGTGATCATGTAGTACCAACAAGTGCAATTGAAAATGAGTTCATTATCTCATTGAGGCGAGTAGAGAACTGTGTTTCTGGCTTATCCACAGGTGAAGAAGAAAGACAATTGAATAGATTTCACACTAATAGGTATACAACCACCTACAACTGGAACTGGTTACCTGGCACATTAATTTAAAAAAACAAAAAACAGGGAGGTGTTTTTGAGAAGGAATCTACTAATAGGTCAGGAAATGTTCCGGGTCTGTTTCTTTTTTTGTTTGCATATACAAGATGCAGTATCTTGGAACTCATTTTTGTCATGTATGTGCCTTATAACCCTCTGTTATTTTTAAGGCACCGTAGATCTGTCACATGAGGCCAGGTATGGAATATTGAAGTTGTGACACCATCTTGGTACTCAAGAGAGTTGGGAGTATTGAGTCATTTGAATTTATGTTCTCACATCAAGGGTTCCACATAGTTGTTTTAATCAGAAATTTCAGCTCGTTGGTGAGTAACTGACATTCCTTCACTGTATTTGTCTTCTAGAAGAAAAATTCCTTGTGTGTGAGCATGGCCTATAGGTTTGGGCATGACAACGGGGTTTCCTGTGTCATACACACCAGCCAACTGTATGGTAGCTTAGGGGCAAATCGTTACACAATTTAATGTCTCTTGAAGAATTTGTTATTGACCCAGGAGTCAGGTTTTTTTTTGGGTGGTCAGGTACCAGATGTTTCCACGATGCCTTAAAGCTGTGGTGAGGGGTTGGAGCTCACCACATTCAGTCTACTTCTCAGCTACTTCTCTTCCAGTGTTGTGATTTTTTTCTACTGCATTGTTCCTAAGAGCCCCTTCTAGAAGTGCATTTGCTGTGTTTTCTTCCCTCAGAGCCCATTCCTGAAGCACGCTTTCTGAATTTACTGCTCCTGCTATGGCTCTGATGATGCCTTTGCTCCTCTGTGTCCCTTTCTTCGATGAAATACCAGTTCAGATTAGAATCACCTTAATAAATGACAGAACGTGAGCAAGCTCAAGGAAGTCTAAAATATGTGCTGCAGGGCATTGGTGGGCATGCCTTTAAGGTGGCTCTCTGTGAGTTCAAGGCCAGCCTGGTCTACAGAGCAAGTTCTAGGACAGCCAGGGTGACACAGACAAACTGTGTTTCGAAAAACAACGAATGTCATGTGCCACAGTGTTGGGCACTTTGATTTTATGCTAGCTTGACCTGTCTTCACAAATGTCACACATCATAATGTAGGTGATAAAAAGATTTCTTAGAAAAGGAAAGTTGTTATTATTCCTTTGTATGTATTAAGAGAACCTGAGTTTCCCTTAGTTGTAATGTGGAGCATTGGAACAGTCCAGGATGGTTTGATGTCCAGCTTGCTTCTGAATTCTGCAGGGAAGTAAAGAACGGATGAGCTTGAGGTTATTAAACCCTGGATCATAACTACATAATTAATTGTCCCCACTCACTATACATACTGATACTTGAGCAAAGCAAGCCTGTAATGCCAATAATATGTGCATCAAAGTTTATTGGGAGTGTTATTGAAACAATGCACTTTAAACGTTTGTAATGTGGCGCTGTCTATTGCAGTTTATGTTTCTCACCCTTTATTTCCTTGAATAAGGCACATTTGTGGACTGGATGAATTTAATGGCTTTCTTTAGCATAGTGCCCACCCTAAGTAGTCAAGCATTGTTCTGTCTGGCACTAGCACACCATGGCGAGTTAAACATTTCATTGGATACCATTTCACCTTGGACATAGATCAAGGCCCTAAATTACATTTTATATGGCAGTGTCGCTCTGCATTTTCATCTACTAGACAATCTCAAATTGCAGAATAGCATGTTTCTTCTAGGAAAAATAAATAAATAAGTACTTATGTTGCTGACTGTAGTTAACAGCATTTGGACACTCCATAACATGACTGAGGATTTCTTAACCATCATGGTGGTGACACTTGCCTCCCAAATGCTATCTTTAATTGAATCACCTGAGTGTCTGTGTATAAAATATACACACAGCTGTGTCTGTGTATGTGCCTATGCAAGTATACCTGAGAGAGGGGAGGGGTATTTGAACACAATTTGACTTTGTTTGGCATTTGTAATCCCGGTATTAAGGTTTCTACTTCATGAAAATTCTCACTGGAATGTCTCCATGTGTCCGTGTGCATAACATACATAGGGTCAGAGGTCAGTGTCACTTTTTTTTTTCTATGACTGTCTCTGATCCTCACTGACCCTGATACTCACTGCCCCTGATACTCAGTGACCAGCTTCACAAGCTGACCACTCGGTACTGTAGCTACAGCCCTGGGGTGACAGATGCGGGCTGCCGTGGCCAGTACCTTATGGATGCCAGATCCACACTCAGGCTTACAAGAAGGAAAGAGAGGAGGGCTGGAGAGGTGGCTCAGCAGTGAAGAGAGCTGGATCATCTCCTCGAGGACCCAGGTTCAATTCCCAGCACCCACAGGGCAGCTCACACCATCTGTAACCCCAAGTCTAAGGGATCCATTCTTCAGGCTGTCATGGGCATCAGGCATGCGTGTGATGCGCAGATGTGCACACAAGCAAAACAACCATACACACAGAGTAAAAGAAAGTAACTAAATCTGTTTTAAGTGTAAAACTCTGATATGCTGAGTGCCTGTCTGCAGTGCGCATCCTGAATAGTGTACCCTACGATACACAGAACACACATCAGTGCCTTCCCCCGCCTCTCATTTCAGTCCCCTCTGCAAGAAGCATAAAGGACAAAGGTTAGCTTAAACGAATAACTTGGAGCTATTTTCTTTGTTCTTGTCGGCCCTTCCAGTGTGTGTATATATGTTATACTGTATATAAAATGTATATATAAAATACATATATTTTAAAATACATATTTGTATTCATAACATGATATAAATATATATTTACATTTAATATATGATTATTTTATGTAATGTATATGTGACTTTTATATACTATATAATTTTATATAATACACATAATGTATTTTAGCCTTCACTTGACAACTTGACTCTGAGGCTAAACCCACCCGCTCCAGCTTTGAAAGGCCCACTGTTATTTCTGCAGATGAGTAGAATCAACTTAACCACACATAGACAAATTTTAGAGATATAAGCTAGAAACAGAGCCATGTTTTATTTTATAGATAAGTAACTGTCTTCTATCCTAGGAGAATATATTAGGATAGAATAGGGAGAATAAGAATGTGGAAAAGGCTTTCTGGTTTCTATACCATTTTAAGAGTCTAAAGGTTAGCTGTTTTCGGGTTTTCTCGAGACAATATTCTAAATGAGGCTCAAATTTGTAATTAAGTCTCAACAGGTGCTTAAATGGTTTTTGATCTGCTGTATGTCCAATAATTCCCCTTAGAAAATGGTCACATAGGTGCTAGTAAGATTTTTTTTCCAGAAAACAAACAAACAAATGCTCACACCATAGCTGTACCGCCCCCCCCCACACACACACACACTGTGGAGTTGAAGATTTTGCTGAGTACCAGCAGGGAAGTCTTATGTGACGTAGAAGACCACACGTCATTTGTGTTTTCTGGAATATGCTTGTGCATAGGTTGGTAGTAGCTTCCTCCCATTCATTGACTTGCCTTGTTAGAGGCACACATGGGAGGGTGCACACATATGTGTGAGCAAAGTTGACCTCTGGTCCTTTCCTTTAATGCTTATTTAATGTTTATTTAGGAAGGGTTCGATCTTCGAATCCGGAAGTCTCCTCTCATCTAGTTGGCTAGCCATCTTGTCAGAGGATCTGCCTTCTGCAGACCTGGCCTTTCAGGTGGCTGCCGTCTCTGTCCTGCATCTGGTCCCCACTTTTGCACAACAGGTGCTTTACCCAATGAGATAGTCCCCCAGCTCCACTCTAACCCTCTAAGGAAAAGAAAGAAAAGAAAAAAAGGAAGCCATTTCTAGTATCCCTAGAGAGTGTCCCTATGTTAAATTTAAACCCAGGTCTGTAATCTTTCAACTTGATCCTTTTACTACATGGCATTGCTTCATTTATTTAATTTTCAAGGGATAATTAACTTTATAACATCTTGTTCCATTTTAAAAAACAAAACAAAACATTCCATTGTTTTGCCCCCACAAAATAGGATAGGGTTTCTCAAACCGAACGTGCTGAACTCTTTGTAGTACATGAGGAGGTCTTTGATAGGAGACCAGACAAACTCACCCACAGGCTTACTGAAAATAGCTGTGTGCTTTCCAGTTGGCCAGCCCTGGCAGGAACTCTCTGCTCATCCCGTTTCTCAACAGTCAACTTAAAACATTCGCTACATAGCTACAAAGCATTGGGTGTAAACTTGAACGAGATTTCTGCACACAGATGTACAAGAGATCTTCAGTCCCACTTTTCCAGATGAGGAACTCCAGATGACGACTCTGAGCTAATGATCATCCAACTAGTTGATTCCTCAGCTGGGACCAGCATGCCAAGCTCTGGACGTGCCCTAAACCCATAAGACACTAATTCTCAACCTGTGGGTTGCGACCCTGTTAGGGTTGAATGACCCTTTCACAAGAGTCATCTGAGACCATCAGAAAACACAGATATTTACATTATGATTCATAACCATCAAAATTACAGTTATGAATAGCAACAAAAATTAATTTATGGTTGGGGTGGTCACCACAACACGAGGAACTGTATGAAAGGGTTATAGCATTAAGAAGTGTGAGAACCGCTGCCATAAAACGGTCTTTCTCTGGGCCCAGCATCAGTGCCTGTACACCTAGACGTGGTGTTTCTGGTGGGCGGTGTTTCTCTTCTCTTTTTCTTGCTTTGAGTTTCAGGGCCAAGTGCTAAGGTGCATTGGGTTTCAGGGTGTAAGTAGGTGCTGCCTGGCGTCATTGGACAACCCTGTTGTAGGCCTCATCCTCGTGGGCTTTCCAAACAGCTGGCTGCCCATACACTGCAGTCAGGAGTCCTCATCTGGCTGGTCAGGAATGATTCTTGGAGAAAATTCATCCAGGGAATGATTTTTCTGGATTCTGAAAAGAAAACTGAACTTCTCTCTCTAGGTTTGTCTTGGGGTTTCACCTAGAACAAGCTTAGTACCTAGCACACTCATTCTAATTGTCTTTGGTTCGATCATTGAAGCCTTCTGACAGGGACATCCTTTGCCTTTGAGACTCTTACTTAAAACATCCTCCCACCCCCTTGCCCTTGTTCTTGCACACAGTACCACCGTGTGCTCCTGATGATAGCTTGATACAGGCATGGCTCCTCATTTCAGAACTGCTTTTGCTCTTAATGTTAAACACCTCAGTCCGTCAGGGAGCTCAGCCCTTGGTCTCAGTCTCTACAGATTCCTGGCAGCCAGAGAAGTGATCTGTCTCACCCTGTGTTTTACCCTGGGAGCTTTGGTATTGTGTTTGTTTAAGTATTCTTGGGGCTTGAGGGAAGTCATCTGGACGGAAAGGATACGCCATCCTTCAAACAGGCAGGCAGGTCAGTGTGCCTGGTGGCACAAAGTAGACACAAACAACTGTAGAGTTAGAAAGTTCACATGTGAGCCCTGCCACCTTCAAGTGATGAAAACTCGTGTTCCTCCTCTGTCTTCCCTGGTACTCCAAGGAAGGGCTAGGAGTTGTAGAAGGATGAAGCCATAGAGACCGCCAGGAGTTGTATATGGAATTTCCCCAAAATGGAAAGGACTCCTTCCAGAGTGGGAGGGATGTGGGATTGGTCAATACCCCATCCACTGAAGGGAATTTAGCTGTGTCTGGAAGCATTTTGATTGACCCAACAGAAGAGCTGCTATGGCATCTAGTAGACTAAGGAAGGAATGCTTCCAAGCATCCACCAAACACAGACTGCCACCACCCCCATCCCAACACACACAGAAGACTTCCAGCCCAACTGCTAATGGTGCCCCCAAAGAAATCCCTACAGGAGTAGCATTTATTGAACCTAGTTGCCCCATTTAATAGCAGCTACCACGCACATTGCAGCCATTTCTATCCTCACTTTACAGATGGCATTAACCTTTGGTGTAGTAACTAGGAAACTTGCTTTTGCTTATGAAGCTGGCCTGGATACACATGGGGCCTTGATGTCTGAAGTGCAACCTCTGTACCCTGTAGAAAGTGAGCTCCCTACCACAGTAAGGACTAATAGGGTAGGCAGCCACTCCAGAGAGACAGCTGGGGGCATGGTTCCTAAATGTAAGTTGGCTTAATGACTGGAGTTCTCTCTTAAGGATCACATCCTCTGAATCTATTTTAAAACAGGATTTGTCATTTTGGTTCCTCAGCCAGGCAGATATCCCTTGGCCACAACAAGCAAAATCCCTGGGCTTTGTCTGTGCACCTGTGAGTCTTATTCCTATAAATATAGAAACCCTATTGGGCCAGCAGGCTAGGCCTCCAAATAGGCAACCAAAATCACACCCCTCTCTTGTCTCCTGCACATTCCTGCCTATAGTTATTTTTAGCCACATGTAGAAATGGATCCACCTATTTCTTGTTTGTGAGAGTACCAGAGACCGGAAGGGGAATAAGAGGGGAAATTGAACCTTAATACCAGTGTTTCTCAACCTTCCTAATGCTGCAACTCTTTAATACAGCTTCTCATCTCATGGTGTGGTGAACCCCAACCATAAATTATTTCGTTGCTACTTCATAACTTGTTATTTTGCTAATACAACAAAAAATATTTGTTATGTAGGATATCTGTTGACCCACAAGTTGAGAACTGCTGCTTTACCCTGTTAAGATTACAGTTTATGACCAATTCGTAAACTTCTCACTCCTGCAGTTTCCCAGGCCCTTGCCCACATAATTAAAACAAGTGAGGAGCTTTTGAGACATGCTGGCCTCAGCACCCATCTGTCAGAAAGGTGATGTGCAAGCTGAGGCATGTGCTGTAGGTGTAGAGTATTGCCGTGACTGTAGTGTCGTGCCTGCTGTCCTACAGATTCAATGCTGTTCTAGACAGACTGGAAGGTGGCCGTGGTCCACAGGGTGTTTTCTTCCATGCTTCTTTCCCGCCCAAGGAAGAAAAAGTTCTAAATCTTCACTGAGTTTTGAGGGAAACTTTTTAATTACCTCATTAATGGCCTGACTTGATGATGGATTTTATGCTTTTAAACAGTGTTTCTGCTTAGTGGGCCTCATAAAGAATTTGAAAGCTCGCTTCTTACACACTTTCAAGTTGACATCTATAATTTATCAGTAGTCAAGTAATTTAGTCCAGTAGTTGCAAAAGCTATAGCTTTATATTGAGTGTTGCTTGTATATTTCAAGCGTATTTTAGAAAGTACCAGCGTGCCAGGTAATTTAGCCCATGATTGCAGATAGAGCTTATTTTAAGGAAAATATCTACCATGAATTGAATTAGCAAAGCCATTCTTTATTGTTAAAGTAATTGACCATATTAAGCTTGTTTTCTGGCAAAAGATTCCTGGCTTCATCTTTTAAATCAAATACAGAAAAATCAGGTGGATGTAAAATTATTATCGTCCCATGAAATTGTCACCTTAGTTAAGTGAGATGTGTCTTCTTTGTATCCTCTTAGCTTCATTTCCCTCCCAAGAGTCATACTGCTCCTTCATGTTTGCTTAGAGGCAGAACGTGGTAAGAATCAGAAGGATAAAAAAGGGCACCGTCTTTGGAAAGCTGAGAAACGAGCCTCCGAAAGCAGACACTGTTCTCAAGCACATCAGTTATAGGGAACCTGACACGTGGAAGGATCCAGATGACTTGGTTAGTGCTGTTCTTAGCCGGATGCCCTGAGAATTTTGTATATGTTCCCAGAATATGCGTGTTCCAGTTAGAAGAATTCTGCTTTCATTGGTAAGGCATGAAAAATAATTTAAATGACTCAACTCATTTTCTTTTTCAAACTTATATTTTCCTTATCTCATATTTGTGTGATAATGCAAGCAAGAAGAAAAGGACATACTCAGGAATATGCTTGTGGCAAATATTCTCAAGGTTGTGTCTGTTTAGAAATCGCAACCCTGGTGCTATAACCTCAGGAGTCTGTGGAGCGCGGACTACAGCATGACCAACTAGGGTTTCCTGAGGAAGGGGTTGCCTGAACATGATAGCATACACTCAAGATGGTGAAGTGTCAATGGGCCCAGCTAACTGGGTTCATGCTCTGGCTGCTGCCTTCCTGTTCTGGAGCCCAGGGAAGGCTTCTGCCCTCCTTCAGACAGTGCTGGCCCACGTGAGCGAGCTACTTGTGAGCTTACATTCCTTGCAATCTTGAGGCTCTCCCCAGAGCTCGACTGGACCTTCTGCCCTGCAAACTGATGGAGTCCACTAGCCAGAGAAGATTGCAGCCAGAACATGACCAATGGAGAAAAGAGACCTAGAAGGATCTACCTAGGATGCCAAAGCTCATATTACAAAGCTTGTGTCGTGGAGCCCCGAGGAAAAATGAATTAGTGTCCTTGCATAAATCTCTATGGTTCTCACTCAGCATCGTCAGTCATGAAATAGCCAAGGATGAATGAACACCCTTGCACTCATGTTACCATGTTGCTGGCTTGCTGTTCTTCGTATGTCCAAACTATTGGCCAGCTGGAAAACAAGATGCCTTCTTAGGCTTTGACCTGTGAGTAAGCGCTTTTAGCATCAAGCATGGTAATGAAGTCAAAATATTAAGTGATACCGAACCCATTGTGTATTTTTGTTCACTGTTCCCCTTTATTATACTGTTTCCTAACACTGCCTTGTTTATTATGGGTGTCTGACATTAATTGGCTAAAGTTATTCTGGGTTTTGTTGTTTGTTTTGTTTTGTTTTGTTGGTACTGAAGTAAAGAGACAAGAGCCAGAATTTTTCACCCCTTTGCACATGCAATATTTAAATTGGCTATAGAAATTTATATTTTAAAACATCCCAAGAGAAGAAATAAGACCAGTACCTTGAAAATCATCCTATAATGAAGACAAATAGTACCTTAAACCTCTAAGTACATAATTAGACAGTCATTATATGAACCCAGCAACACATTGCCGTTTAGCTCTACAGGTCATGTCAGATGAGTGGCTTGGTAACAGGTAGAACGTTTGAGAATCTTCACCTTGTTTTTCGCAGACTATGTTTGAGAGTGGTTTTCTGGTAGGACAGTCAGCAGTCTAATCCTCCTTTACAAGGAATGCTGAAGGAAGGATGCAGGTTAAGACGCTGACAGCAATGCCTCAAGCTTTTCCACATTGTGTGTCACGAGGATGAACAGTTGTATAGAAAGTGCCTTTACCCAGGAACCATGTGCCACTAGATGGTTCTGAAGCAGATGCCCCTGTTAACTGTGAAGCCAGGCTAGCCCATGGAATATAGAAGTGGACAGTGGCCTCCTCCCTTTGAAAAGTGCCCCTTGGTTTTGCCTGGTAAAAGATTGGACTTCACAGACATGGTAAGAGGAGGGCAGTAAAGACCTTCATGTCCCAGTTTCCCTGGATAGCCATCTGGGCAACTGGGCAAGAAACATCGCCATATTTCCCTCTAGTATGGGCATCTTCCACCACCATCTTCCTTATTGTGTATGCCAGAGTGAGGTGGGTGGGGGGGCATGAGTCTTGGAGCATTACTCAGGTGGGGACCAGACTCCAGAATTAATCAATTGCCTCAACCTGATGATGAGAGCTCTGGTGGGTGTGTTCGTGCCGAGACTTCCATTCCCTGGAGCCTGGTCCCTCACGTTTCTGCAGCTGGAAAACCTTAAACTTTCCTCCACTGCTCTCAACACCAGCCCACCTTCCTAACATACTGTCCTTGATGGCCATCTTTGGTTGAATGTCCACCCCCCACCTTCTCTTACGTAAGCAAGCCTTTGAGACTATGTGGGGTAGTCTTGACTGTCATCGTGATACAGCCTAGATATACCATGGGAAAGAGACTCACTGACAAGCCATCTTGATCGGACTGTCTTATGGGAGTGTCTTTGGGGAGGGAGGTGTGTTGCTAAGTGAGGTAGGAAACCCCATCTCTCTGAGGGCACTAGTCCCTGGAGGTTTGCCCAGCTATGTCTTCCCTAAGGTCATTCTGGCCTCGGCTGCGGCAGAACAAAGGATTCTCAGGGTTCTGCAGCAAACCACACATCCTGTGACAGCAGAGGTCCTTGACTTGTGGGTCATGACCCCTTTGGGGTTGAACAAGCCTTTGATAAGGGTCACCTAAGACTGTCAGAAAACAGATATTTACATTAACAATTTATAACAGCTGTGAAATTACAGTTATGAAGTAGTAAGGAAAATAATAATTTTATGGTTGGGGTCACCACAACGTGAGGAACTGAAGTAAAGGGTGGCAGCATTAGGGAGGTTGAGAACCACTGTGTGACAATGGAGCTGCAGGTTGTACGGGTCTGTGCACTGAGCAGCACTGGACATGCCAGTTGTCCAGCTGGAGGTTGTTGAGGAATGTGTCCAATGGCATCCTTTGCCTGAGAGGGATAAGGACATGTTCTGAGCTCAGAAGTACTGGTCACATAAGAGTTTTGGTTCCATTAGTCCCTGCCGAGCATTCACACCCCTCCAATTAACTGTATATTAAATCCTGATTATCAGTTGCATGTATCATAAAGATTGTTCCTTTGTCCCTCTGTTGACCCTGCACCTGGAATGCACTTACATTTGATGGACTACTGAGTGGGTGCTCTCTAACCACTCCAGCACCTGGCCCCCCGCTCCGGGGGTAGAGGGTATTAGGGCTATCATTTCCCTTGGTGTCGTAGCTGAGCACTCAGAGCAACTGGGACCTCATTTGAGCCCATGAAGGCGCAGTGCATACTGGCCTACTTAGGTCCCTGGACTATATCCAGACTGCAACGGCAGGGCTGCTCCAGTCTGCCGGCACAGTTGTTCCTTGCTCCATCTACCCCTCTGTGCCTTCTGTTTGTGTTTTCAAGAAAGGGATGCCTTAAAATAGATGTTCTTCCTGATGGTGATGGTGCTGGTATTGGGTAGCCATGCCACCTCCCATATTGCTTTTACTGGAGCCTGTTCAGGGCCCTGGGAGTTTGCTGTGAGGTTGTGTTGACATGGAGGCCTCCTGGTTTGTTGTTACAAATAAGAACCACTGTCTCCAGGACACACCTTCAGCCCTGTTAGCTAAGTGGTGCAGAAGTCAGAGTGTGAGAGCCATTTAAATGCCCCTCTCGTGTGCATGTGTGTCTGTTTGTGCTTGACCTCCCTGACTGTGTGAGTGTGCGTGTGTGTTTATTCTCCCCCATGTGTATGTGAGTGCGTGAGTACATTCATGTGTGTTTTCTTGGGCATATGCAGTGAATTTGAATGAGAGCTCGGGGATTCAGGTATTTCACAGGGGCACCTTTTCTTTGATTTTAGTGGAATGCCATATGACTGTTAACTTTGTTAAGAACATTTTTAAACATTTGACCTTAAAGCCAGAGGCCCAGGGAGGTGAATGTGGGCGGAGGTGAAGGGGCCCCTTGCAACGTGGAGTATGGGGAAAGAGAAGAGAGATCACATAGCATGGGCCTTAGTGGAGGTACAGTGGGGGCTAGTGTAGTGTGATGTGGGTGGGGATACAGTGGGGTATGGGCAGAGGTGAAGGGGGCCTTGTATGGAGGGGCACCAGGTGGAGGGAGGCTTCTACAGTGTGCTCTTGGCAGAGGTGTAGCAGGACTTGTGTAGTATAGGCTGTTACGTAGGCCCCTAGTAGTGGAATCCTGAGCAGTGAGGACTCCTGGGGATGCTGGGGGAGGCCTCGGGGCTTATAGCAGTGGATGCTGTGAGCAGCAGGGCTGTGTGATACGTGGGCAGAAGTAAAGTGGGGGCTTGCGCCGCACAGGCTATGGGTGGAGACCAGAAACTGTCACACAGCACACTGTCTACATGGTACAGGCTGATGTGCCTGACAAGTGAAAGCAGGACACACATCCTTCCCCTGGTCGGTGATGACAAAGCCGGTGTCATGCCTCACTGAGGAATGCGGCAGGGTCTGAAGAAGGAATGCATCATGACCTTCAGGTGCCTCCTCTCCAGATACTGAGCCAGGGAGATATTACTGTATTTGTGACATTTGATCCAAAAGCTTCTGTGAACGGTGCTCGAACCATCTGTCCTTTAGATAGCTGCATGCATGCTTCCAAATGGCTCCAACATAAAAAAGATCCCCGCACCATCGCTATGACAGCAGGCTCAGAGGCCAGGCCAGTGATTAAATGTGTTAGGGGAGGTCATTTCTTAACTCGTGGGTTAAAAAACACTAACTAAACGCATAGCTGTGTTTCTGTGTGTGATCATTACCCCCCCCCCAAGAACTGCTTACCCTTTTTGATGCCTTGCCTTATGGATGTACCATGTAAAGCCATCCACCCTTCCTGTAAGAGGAGATTGCAATGTTTGACTCGGTGTGTAATATTCAGAAATGCACCCATAGTCTGTCTTGATGCTTAAATCCTTCTAAGTCTCTAGCTCACGTTGTAAGTGCCATACATTTGGATTTGTTGTGAGAAATTCTAATCTTAGAAGTTACTACTTAGAAATGTACAGGGTAAGGTAGGCTGGATGGTGACGGGGAGCTCCCCAGTCGGGAGGCCTGTGTCAGCCGCCCCGGGAGTCAGGTAGAAGTCTGGCAGAACACATCTTGAGAAAATGACCCACTGGTTTCATAGGAACCCATTAAAAGCTACAGCTCCCGTGTCTTTTAACTACTATGGCATGATCACTGGTCCTCCTGCTTCAAAGATTTGCAATGACTTGAGATCATCCAGAACTCAACTCCTCGAATTATTCACTGACTTGAGCTGTAATCCAGAAACAATGAAGAATGCAGCAGACTTGTATTTCTCACTTTTACAAGGTTTCATAAATTCACTGGGTGACTCTACCCAGGAAAGCAAATTACGATACATTCAGAATTTCAAGTGGACTGACACATTACAAGGACATGTTCCAAGTGCCCAGCAGGATGCTGTATTTGAACTGATTTCTATGGGATTTAATGTAGCATTATGGTATACGAAATATGCTTCAAGATTGGCTGGAAAAGAAAACATAGCAGAAGATGAAGCAAAAGAAGTCCATCGAAGCCTAAAAATTGCAGCTGGGATTTTTAAACATTTAAAGGAAAGTCATATACCCAAACTTCTTACACCAGCAGAGAAGGGACGAGACTTAGAGGCTCGCCTCATAGATGCTTATGTCATTCAGTGCCAGGCTGAGGCTCAAGAAGTAACAATTGCCCGAGCCATTGAGCTGAAGCATGCTCCAGGACTGATCGCTGTGCTTGCATATGAAACAGCCAGCTTCTACCAGAGAGCAGATCATACTTTATCCAGTTTGGAGCCTGCATACTCTGCCAAATGGAGAAAATACCTCCACTTGAAGATGTGCTTCTACACGGCTTATGCGTATTGTTACCATAGCCAGACTCTGCTGGCTAGTGATAAATGTGGAGAAGCAATCAGGTCTCTCCAAGAAGCAGAAAAATTGTACACAGAGGCAGAAGCCCTGTGCAAAGAGTATGGGGAAACCAAAGGACCAGGACCAACAGCCAAGCCGTCGGGACACTTGTTCTTTCGGAAGCTTGGAAGCCTTGTGAAGAACACGCTGGACAAATGTCAGAGAGAAAATGGGTTCATTTACTTTCAAAAAATTCCAACAGAAGCCCCACAACTGGAGCTCAAAGCGAATTATGGGCTGGTAGAGCCTGTGCCTTTCGAATTCCCTCCTATGAGTGCTCTCTGGACGCCAGAAGCGGTGGCTGCATTTGATCTCACCAAGAGACCCAAGGATGACAGTGTCAAACCCAAACCAGAAGAAGAAGTGAAACCTGTAAAAGAGCCAGATGTCAAACCTCAAAAGGATACCGGGTGCTCTGTCTCTTAGGAGTGACGCTTACTTAGAAATCTGTTAGTCCATAGATGAACTGTGGGATTCAGTTCACTTTTTCTGATTTCACTGAAGCCCATAGGATAACTATTAGCTTCAGAGGGACTTGGCCTTCAGTTTATTTATTCTTGATTTTTAACATAGGGGTATTAAATGCTTTTGCTTTGGGGGCCTATGTTTTTAATCAGGACAACATTTGAAAGGGTTGGTTTTTATGCCTCTAATGAATGTATGTGGAGATTGAACCTTTTAAACTCTAGATAGTAAGTTTCATATTAATGTTTTTCTATCTTCACAGAAGTGTTTATTTTCCTTCTTGTTTGTTACTAGAAGAATGTTTTGAAAAGAGATGGGCTCACATCTCATCACTGACTTGTTAGATCTGAGTCTAATTCAGTCTTCTGGTAGAAAAAGAGAATTGCAGTTAAAATCAGAAAATCTTCAGATCAAATTCTTTCCTTACACTTACCAGAGTCTATAATTTACTGGAAAATCGGTGTTTAGAAGAGCATGTAACTTAGTTGAAAATCAGCAGTTATGGGTCTGCCGATCCCCAGACCCTGCCTTTATGGGCATAGTCCCATGCTTCCTCAGCCACCCTCAGTATCCAGACTTTTTGTTGTTGTTTTCACAAGTACCTTTTCTAATGAATTTTTTACTTAAGGCTCAAAGCTTTGTACTAGCATTTGGTGTTTCTGTGTAAAGCGACATGAAAGAAAGAATGGAAAGTGTGTTTTGAAGAAGTAGAACATTGCATGTTGTAAAGAAAGCCTTCATAAACTCAGCCGAGATAGGTTGTCCTGGATCACACTGGTAATTCCTCTGTTAGAAGTGTCTTAAGAAAATTCTTCTTGTTACCTGATTTTGGTGTACATTGTGTTTTTAACATGGTTTTCTGTCAGAATTGTTTGGCTTTAGGCCAAAGGCCATAGCAGCAAAAGGTTAGGATATAGACATATAAAATATGGTCTTCAAACAATTTGGTTATATCCACAAACTGGAAACTAGTGGAGGATGTGTGATACTTTACTGAGTAATGTATCTGTAGGTGTATCCTTGCTGGTTACTCTCCTGGAGTCTTAACTTCCTTTCATAGGTGACAGATTGGTTCACTTAGTAGAAGTAATAGTGTACATGAGAGTCTACTGTGTGCCAGACAGTGTACAGGCACTTAGATAAACCACTGCATCCCCATAGCAACCCTGTGAGAACCACAGCAGTCTACATAAAGTATTGAAACAGGAATATACATCTCATGATTAGGAATGGACAGATCATGCCTGTCAATCAAGATTGTATTTAAAAAATCATATATCATAGTTCACAGTCCTTTGAAAAGCTACGTAGAATCAATAAGGATTTTTTATATATAATATAGAGATGTTAGTTACAGCTTGCAGTATCTATGTAATATTTGAAGCTGTAGCTTTCAGAATACTTGGAATAACTCCTGAGTGGGCATTAAGTTTTATTTTGCTGCCTATAGAAAAGAAATGTTTTCACCCTTACTATAGGGCTCCTTTTGCCAGTTACAAAACTTTAGCTAGTACTTGCTGCTGCCTGTTTACTCTGCCTGCAGGACTTGTTTTAGGTGCTAGTACTCACTAACCTAAGTTAGTCAATCTTCACTCTGAGCTTTGTGTGGACTAAACTGCCATTCATGAAATGGAGACATATCCGGTGCTTTTGTAAAGGGTGGTAAAAGCACGCATTTGCATCCATAGCCGGCAGTGTTTACATGCTCAGATTAGAAGTCCTCTGTTGACTGAAAAGGTGATACCAGGTGCCTGCCAGACCCCGATATATAAGGTTTAGAAGCGGTATTGGGAATTTGGGGAGATACTGAACATAAAGCAAGAGCATGATGGCTGTAAAGAGATTGAACTGTACGTTACTGTTGCATGTATTTCATACCAGGCAAGGACAGCTCACGTGCTACTTCTGCTCAGTGTTTATACAATGATTTTATCTTTTTATTTATGAAAATAAAAACAATTTTACTTACATAAAAAAAAAGAAATGTACAGGGTAAAACTTCAGGCAATAGCATTGGACAGTTTTCAGTAGAGTGGCTTTAGATCACATAAAAGGAAAGTTAACTTTTTATTGTTGATAATATTGGTGTGTGTGTATGTAATGTGTATGTGTCCTATGCCTGCAGAGGCCAGAGGTCAATATTGACCCTGTCTCTGTCTCCCTGTGCTAGGCTTAGAGGTATGCACTCCCATACCAGTTTCTTACATGGGTTCCGGAGATCCGAACTTAGGTCCTTTGGCTTGCAAGAGCAAACCCTTTCACACTTTACCTGAACCATGTCTTCAGCTCCAAAAGGCTCATCTCAATCACATCTCAGTACATGTGTTCACTTACACAGACATGTAACTAGAAAGGGAGTTTTCCAAACATTACTTGTATTTCCTGTGAGCCGCTGACATTTTCCATTACAAATTTCCAACGAAGGCTGCAGTGTGGCACAGTTAGAGGCTTGCATCACATGCATGAGGTTTTATATTTGATTCCTAGCACCAGGGGGAAAATCTTATTAATCACTACCTGCAAATGTAGCTACAACAGTGTATTGGGTTATTTCTAATAATTGCTGCTCCTTGTTATATGTCTTGCCTTAGAGACTCAGTGTGGCCCCTGGGAACCCACCCTTTCTGGCTCCCAGTTACTTTCATGCCCCAACAGTCCCCTGCCCTGCCCTTCAGCTTTTGTGGGACAGGTTCATACAGCCTCTGCCTGGAAAAGAGCCCCCTTTTCATTGAAGTTTTGGGGGGCGAGGGGTGGCAGGGGTGGTGCTTAGTGAGTTTGCATTCTACCCCTCGAGTGCTGCTGTGACAGATAGACCAGGAGACTGCTCAGATCTTGGGGTGGACATGTTCCTTGAGAAACTGAGACCCAAATATCTTGAAGACAGGTAAGCCTTGTCTACTTCAGTGCTGCCCTCTCTAACGCTTGTGTGCATAAGGACACAGGGGGCTGCAATTGGGTTTCACTGGAGCTGTGTTACAATCCCCAGGCATCTGACCCTGATGACCTCCAAAAACCATGACAGCATGCCTTTATGAATACAGTGTTTTAAAGGGGCATGGCAAAAATGGAGTACACCTGTGACTCCAGCATGTAGCAGACCGGGGATGGAGTTCTCAAGTTGGAGGCTAGCCTGGGATAATATAAATGAGACCCTGGTTCAGAAAGCCAAAGAGTCAGGGAATAAGCCATGAGTGAGCACTAAGGTCTGTGCACATAAGGTAAAGCAGTTTCTGTTACATCACTTTTCCAATGATGTAACAGAAACTGCTTTACCTTTTGTGCCTGTTTTAGAGGCTCCAGTGTGCATTCTCACTGTGGAAGAGAACATAAGTAATTTTGCTACTAACCTGCAGGTCTCCATCTTGGAGGGAAAAAAATGAGTACTATTGGTTGAAATGGGCACCATTACTTCTTACAGATAGTCACAAGAAATGCCAGATTTGCTGTGAGTTGCAGTTTGGTTTGGGTGGGTTTGGGGGGGTTTTGTCTTGTTTTGTTGTAGCTTTTGGTAATCAGCATGTTTGTCAATGTTTCTGTGTGGCAGATTGCTAAAAATGACTTGACTAATGTTTCTTATAACATGAATTTAAGGTGTCATTCTGCAGCGCTGACAACCAAAGGATGTCGTGCTGGCCACAGCTTGTCTCTGTCAGGGTCTAGATGGGAGCCCTCACATGACATACCCTTCCTGACCTCTGACTGTCACAGAGAGGTGACAGAGGCTCCTTTGCAGTCTCTCCGCCCCCTCTAAAGACAAGGCCTCCAGGGGACTCACCTCTCCCTGCCTCTTCTGTGACATCTTGCGCTTGCTCCCCCAGCAAGACTGAGGCTCTGTGTTCAGTCTTCAGTGCTAAAATCACCGTGCTTTGAGCTTTCCTTGGTCTGAAACCTGAATTTCTCAGTCACACACATCTTCCATTGACCAGTGAGAAAGATCAGTTTAAATCCATTGATGCTGACCATGTGCTCTCTCACGCTTGAGCTCTGTTTTGTTTACTTCCGGCTCTCCTAATATAAGTCAGTAAAAGCCTTCAGTTCCCTTCCCTGACGAAGCTTCTTTATTATTGGGTAGCTGGGAAATTTGTTGTTTCCATGCAAGGAGGAAACCTGGCCACATGCAAGCAGATTTCCCAGCGTGGCATGCCTCGGAGAATTTGTAGAAAGAAACAAGTTGGGAAGGAGGTAGCATGCGAGGTGACATACCATGTGAGCACATTAGCAGAGACCCCAAAAGTTACTCCAGACTGGGTTATCTTAAGAGACCCCACAGCTGAGACGCACCATTCAAAGAGAAGCCCTGAGATAGGGTACCCCTGTCTTGCTCTCCACCACTTACTGAGATGCATGTTGGGGTGGACTCAGGAACCAACTGCCTGGGCAGGAACTTCATCCTCTGGCTGGTCATACAGAATCCAGGTTCAAGTGCAAGTTCTACAGCTTGCTACCTAACCGTAGCCAGGCGCATGGCCGGTGGTGGATATGCATCTTGGCAGTGTTTGCTGCCATCAGTCTGGGCTGAGTACTTGGCTTTTAGCATTTGGCTAGAGCTAAGCTCATTTAACCAGCTTGAAACTAATGCCTGTCCAGCAAAACAGCAGAAGCGCATATAGATGGATCCTGAGGTTTTGGGTTTTTTTGGGTTTTGTTTTTTTTTTTTTTTTGCTAAACTGCATTTAAGTTCACAATTCATGAGTTGCCTTTTAGCTAACCCTGTCCCTTGATGATCGTATAGTATGTCCTTTGAATATCAGTCGTTGGTGTGGAGAGGAGAGGAAGCCACAAATGGTAGTACTGTTATTCTCACATGCACAATTTATGGCTGATATTTAGCAAATCTATTTCTTTTGTTTGTTTTTTTTATTGTATGGTTAGCTGTTGTTTATAATGCTTTGGCATTAATAATGTCAACCAAGTGGAGGACAAATGAGCCCACTGCATAATTCCTTATGACAGTCATTGCTGTGTATCAGGGTGCCTGGAGATAGGACTTGGAAGGTAGGCACAAACACTGCCATTTTTTTCCAGGCCTCCTCCTGAGTGCTGGAAGGGAGGTGCCTTTTGTTGGACAAGGATCCCCATATTGGGTTGTAGCTAAGAAAATGCAAGAACCAAAAATTCCTCAAAAGCATTTGTAGCTGGTGGGGGGGGGGGTGCTCGATCAATAGAATGTCTGTCTTGCTCGAAGAGGTACCAGAGGTCAAGCTTCAGAACTCGTGTAAAAAATTGAGCATGGTGGTGTGTGCTTATGATCCCAGCACTGGGTAAGCAGGGATAGGTGAAGCTGTAGGGCTTTCTGGCCGGCCAGCCCCGCATACATGGTGAGCTCCAAGGCAACTAGAGACCCTGTCTCAAAGTTAACAGGATAGACTGAGGAATGACACCAAGGTCAACCTCTGGCCTCTCAGTCCCATGTTTCACATGGGCATGTACACAGATGCAGAACACACATGCACACACAGGTAGACAGGCACCAAGGCTGCTTTCGTTCTTCATATACTCCTGGCCAGTGCTGAGTTTCCATTATCCATCATGCATCATTTGGAACAGACAAACTGGCTTTCCAGTTAATCACATTTTTAACCTGCCTGGAAGGAAATGCCCAAGCTTGGAGTAAATCATTTTCGTAAACCTTGTTCGTGGTTACCTGCTGTTTCACTAAATGGGAGAAGATAAAGCAGTGTCTGTAAACCAGATTATTTCTTAATAAACCACTCTGGTGCAGATAAAGGTCTCTAGGTCTCATAGCTTTTTTTTTTTTCCAGCTAGATGTGGGAAGGGTTTGACTCTATACAAAGAATTTTCCAGCTTTCATGCTGGAAAATTTGTATGAGGCAGAAACAACTGTGCACTATAGGAAAGTAGTTGTTTTGCTCTGCTTTGTGTCCCAAGTCCCCTGAATACCAGAGGCCAGGCCACAGCTGCTGTAACTGCAGGATTCGTGTGAGCACAGAGGTAGAGCACTCTGGTCTATAGCCTGAGCCTGAGCTCTGACTCCCCTGAGTGACTCCCTAAGTCCCAGCGGGGCCCAGTAAGACCCATAGCCAATGCCACACACTGGTCCCATTTAAGTCATGAAGAAGCATGTTGTGTGGTAGGTCAAGAGACCAAGGAACACAGTGTCTCCAAAATTACAGGCTTCCTCCCAGACATAGATTCCCCAAGTAGCATTCTTAATGGATGGGGGCAGGGGGAAAGCACTTTTTTTTCTTTTTTATGACCTGCCGTTTATCAGATGTATTAGTAACTAAGCCACACGTGGCCCTTCAGACTCTCAGCTCTTGGGAAGCTCTTGAGTTTATAGCAGGATAAGTATGTGTTGAAATGTTCCCAACATTTCTGTCCTGCCTTCTTTTTAAGCTGGGTCCAGCTCTGGCCCCAAACCCTAAATGGCCTTATCTGTTCCTTTTTTCCTGGCTGGCCACATGCTCCCAGCCCTACAAGAGAATTCTTTGCCCTTCTTTTGGGACTAGGCACAGACTGTCAGTCACTTAAAGACCAGATATTGGAGCTGTGCTTCCCTGTCTGCTGGTGAGAGCTTGGGGCCTCGTCTTGGCCCTCTGCCTATAGCCCTCTTCCTTTGGCTACACCCACACAAGGTCCTGGACCACTGTCTCTTTGTGCAGTGAGTTGGTTTTGCCAAAGTGCTGGCACTCAGGGTACAGATAGCAACATTAACACTTTGCTTTCTCCTTCACAGACACGAGACGACTTCCTGGGCCAGGTGGACGTGCCTCTCAGTCACCTTCCGGTAAGGACAGCTCCAGACTCCATGTTGCATGCTTTGGGTGGGAGTTTTAGGGATTTCCAGTTAGGGGTGTCTGTAGAGATGACAAAGGGGCTGAAATGGCGGGGGAGATGTGCTCTGGCCAAGGCTCTTTGGTAGAAGGTGGCCCTCTGGAGGGGTCAAATAGAGGTCAACCTAGCTGTAAAAATCCCCACATCTGACTCACATGAGTGTTCTTGTCAACTTCTCTGGCTCATTTCTCTTACTTCTTAGTTCCTCCACCTTTAGCGGTTGCCTCTTACAGAGTATCTTCTTCTGTCCAGCCTTTTGTCCCAAGCTTGGCTTTTGTTTCCACATGGCCTTTGGTCTGGCTTGGTGTTCACTTACCTTTGGTTAAAAGAACTGCATCTGCATAGGCTGCCTTTTCCCAGGGTTTACGTTTATGGCTTTCCGTCTGCTCAGAGATGGAAAAGGAGGTTCTGTTGATTGTGAGTGTGCTTATCAACTGGAAATGCCACCCTTAGAATGTTGCAGGTCAGCCTTTGCACTTCCGCCTCCCTTCCTCCCTGCTCAGTGAGAAAACAGTGTGGCCTGGGAACTGTGGCGGAAGTGTAGGAAGTCACCTGCACCCTCCATTCAATGTCAATAGGATGGTATCTCATACCAGCTGCCATTCTTCAGACTGTCCTACCCTCCTCCTGACCACCTTTCCCACAAACAGCTCAAAAATGTCATAAGAAGCAGCTATGAAAGGAGAGGCAAATACTTCTGCCTTACAAGGGCATTGTGTTTTTCAATCCTTGTGCAAGCACGTAGCATAAATAGTCTATAAACTAAAGTGACTGGAAGGATCCAGTATAAACCTGCTGTGTGGAAACCAGGCCTGTTCCCGGATGGTAAAAGCCAGGAAGGACTCCGACTAGGGAAGCTATAAAGATGTGTTCAGGAAGGAATACAGTGGCAAGTGGATTTACCCTCTCACTTGGGATCTAAGGAAGAGAGTCTTCAAGAAGTGTGTTAAGATATATGTGTTTCTAAGAACAGAGCTGAAGCCCAGGTACCCTGTGGATATGCTACATAGTGCTTCTATGAGAACCGTATCTGAAACCTGGGATTCTTTTTTTTTTTTTTTTTAACGTAAGGAAGAGGGCATGACTAGTACGTACCCACAGAGACTGCAACATGGTGCCAGAATCCTTGGAACTGGAGCAACAGGCCTCTGTGAGCCACCCCATGTGGGTGCTGAGATACAGACTCAAGTCCTCTGATAGAGCACGAAGCACTCTGAACCACTGAGCTGTCCCTCCAGCCCCAAACCTGATGATTCTTTTCAGGTTTCACTGAGAGGCTCTGGGTGTCTCAGAAGCTACAGGAAAGGTGTCTTATCCAGGGATACTGTCGCTGTGGTGAGACAGCCATAACCGAAGCAACCAAAGCTTACACTTAGAAATCACAGTTCATCATCAAAGGAAGTTAGTACAGGAACTCAAGCAGGGCAGGAACCTGGAGCCACAGAGGAATGATGCTTACTGACTTGTTCCTTATTGCCTGCTCAGCCAACTTTCTTATAAAACCGGGGACCACCAGCCAAAGGATGGCCCCACCCACAATGCGCTGGGCCCTCCCCCATCAATCACTAGCTATGAAAATGCCCTGGAGACTTGTACACAGCCTGATCTCTTGGGGACATTTTTCTCCCATAGCTCTAGCCTGTGTCAAGTTGACGTAAAACTAGCCAGTACAAAAGGCTTCAGACATTCCTGATTCAGTGGGGTTTTTCCGGTTACGTTCTTCAGGTTAAAACTGGAAAGTCATCATTAGAGACAGTGTTGATCAGTTGGCTACTTTTCATGTGGCTCTCCCAAGTCTCTGCTTACCCCAAAGTAAGAACCACGTGTTTGTCAAGGGAAAGCATTGACTAATAGGCTTTAGGAATCTTAAGTGAGGAGCTTAAGACCTGCTGACAATAATGGCAAAATTCTTTCATCCCAGCACTTGGGAGGTCGAGGCAGGTCATCTCTTTGAGCTTGACCCCGGCAAGGGCTCTGTGAGTGAGACCCCTCCAGTCTCAAAGGAAAAACAAAAGGAGCCGTCAGTGAAAGTCTGAGCAGCTTTCTGCAGTGTGTTCTCTTGTGTGATTTAGGGCTGGCTGGTTTTAAAATGTGGCATAGATTCCAGTGAGTAGACACATGTTCTTTTAGAGACCACGTCAGTACAGGGAATAATTGGGCTTTGGAGTTTTGAAGGCAGGGAGGGAACCAGGGTAAGCTTTCACAGAAGTCAGTGCTATCAAGGCCCAGCACTAGAAAAGAAACAAGCTCATTAAGAAGATCATTATGTGATCAAAGTACATTACATGCATATATGAAAAGGGAACAATGAAAGTCATTATTTCATACAATTAATGCATACTAAGAAAAAAATCTTACTATTTTAAGACCCCCCCCCCATAGATTAAACAGGCCATCTTTCTGGTAATTCTGATAATGGAAATGTCCAAAGAGAAGCCTGTGTCACAGTACCACAAGCCCTGTCAGTCGGTGGTTCTCAACTTTCTTATCACTGTGACCCCTTAATATAGTTCCTCGTGTTGTAGTGACCCCACCCATAAAATTATTTTTTTCTTGCTACTTCATAACTGTAACGTGAATATCCATGTTTGCCGATGGTCTTAGGTGACCTCTGTGAACGACCTTCAAGGATATGGACCACAGTAGAAACTAGCGAGGGGAGGTGAAGGTCCATTCCTTGTGGCACATTATGCATATGCTTGGCCTTGGGGCTCTGGATTTAAAGTACTGTTATGTGTGTATTTGGCTGTGTGTTTGGGACACTTGTAGGAAAATTGCACAGATGTTCATTCTGTGTGGTAACACAGTGTTAGAATGTGTTGTGCATGTTCAATCTATTTTGTGGAGTGTGTAATAGATGTTCCCTCTTGACAGCCACATAACCACTGTTACTGAAAGAAAAGGAACCCAAAGACCAAGTTCTCAGACCACATTCTCAGCACAAAGGAGATTTATTTGCCCCAGAGAGACAGAGGGCAGGGATAAGGGACAAAGACAGGAGATAGAGAGAGAGGGTGAAGGGAAAGGAAACAAAAGAAAGGGGAGAAGAGGGGCAAGGGAGATGGTTAAGGGGTATTTGTCCCTGAGTGGGGCAAAGGACTGCCTCTGGATAGAGAAGAGACAGATATAGCCCATAGGAAAATAGCGGTTTATAAAGGTTAAAGGGTAAAACCTGTGTTAAGATGAGGTGTTTAATTTTAATTGGTTGTGTTAATTAGGTGAGCCAAAGAGGGCTTTTGATTGCTGGACTTCAGTAGTTTGATAACTGGACCTTGGTCAGACTCAGGAAGAGGAAGTAGCCAAATATGGGACTAGCCCTTGGTGGCTAGCTTTAGGAATAGCTTTGGGTGGCTAGTTTTTAGCAAGGCAGAGGGAATGGGGAGAAGGATAAGGCCTGACAGAGCCATGCTCACCGTGCTCAAGCCAACCAGAGTCCCTTCAGTTATGGTTAGATTACATGTGGCCTAGAGATCCAACAATTGCCAGAAACATCCCTTTTTTAGGTAAAAGAAACTAAGATGAGAGACTTTCAGTTGACCTGTTAATTATTAACAATGGAGGCTGTTGGGGTGAGAGGTGGTTCAGTGGTTAAGAGTGTTTGCTGGTCTTGTGGAGGCCCGGAAAGCAGGCTCCACACCCACATCAAATGCCTCACAACAGCCTACAACTCCAGTTTGAGAGACCCTGACTCCTTCTTGTGACCTCTGTGGGCACCAACGCACACACGTACATTCGCACTCATACATATGAATAATTATCTTAAAAATCTTTACATAACAGAGAAGATCCGTGGAGAGCAGCTGCCTGCTACTCCTGGCTTTTTTTGAGGTTGAGGGACCTGACTGAGTATACGGTTATTAATTGACAATACAGTCCCATTAGCAGCTGGAGAATTCATTCCTTGGACAAATATTTACCGAGAGATGGAGTTCTGGTTTTTGTAGGTTAGTCAGTGAAGCAAGCTCTCCCTCATTGAGCTTATTGCTGGCATTACCGCGGACACCATATGAATGCTTGGAATACAGCTACTATGGTGGCAGAACCCACCTATAATTATTTGTTCTTTTCATTAAGGTTTATTAAACTTACATGTTGGCAAGTGGCTATTAATATCAGATGACACCTTTGAAAATTAGACTAAAATTCCCTGGCTTGGGTCAGGGTCAAATGTAGTTTCCATTCCCTTTTTCCATCGATCATTCTTTTAGCTACTATGGCAGCCATGAGTTGGTGAATCCTAAACCCACCCAAAAGCTTGTTATGAGTTTTCATTCTTTCTCTCTTACTTCACATCATTTCTCTGTAATTCCACATACAATAACACCAAAGTATTTAATCTGGATAATAATAAAATTTTAAAAATAAAAGTAAATTGGTTTTTTAAAAATCCATATTAACAGATTTCTTAATTGACTTCCTCCATGTTAATATGTAATTCACTTGTTTAACATATAATTACTAGTACTATGCACTACTTACCTTTCACTGTGCCTGATGCTGAGTTATACAAATACATGCATGCTTCTGCCGTGGCACTTAAGTGCGGATCAGAGAATACCCCATAAGTACCAGCCCCTCTCTCTACCATGTCGGCCATGGGGATTGAACTCAGGTGATCAGGCTTACCAGCAAATGCCTCTGCACACTGAGCCAGCTTGCAGGCCCTATGATATGATGTACTTGGAGCATATTCCCACTCCATACTCCACTACCTTCACCTTTCTTCTCCCTCCTGGATATCACAGTGAGAAAAAACATGCAGTGTTTTGTCTGAGGCTTGATTTAACAGACTTCAAACCAAATTAATCCGGAGCAATAAAAGCAATTTCATACTGAATACTGCTATTCCTTATGGCGATATTTCAAACTTGTAATACTGTCTTGTCAGTTCGGATAGCACACCTTTATTCGTTAAGGAAGCTCTGTCTCAGGCTCTGTTCTGGTGCCCAGTGTAGCAGAAAGCTCTTACAGAAATCAGGAATTCGATGACAAGGGCATAGGAGAAGTGGCCTTAGTGTAGATGGCTATGAACCTGCTCTAAATAATTTGCATGTTCCTTTCTGTGTACTTGATACGTGTGGTTCTGAGAGAGAAATACTGTAGGTCCATCCCCCTACCCCCCG
This sequence comes from Pachyuromys duprasi, assembly GCA_028658305.1. NCBI lineage: Eukaryota > Metazoa > Chordata > Mammalia > Rodentia > Muridae > Pachyuromys > Pachyuromys duprasi. The sequence goes on from CM053764.1 coordinate 135,498,995, forward strand.
GCTGCAGGCCTTTTCCTCGTTGAAAGCCTGTCACAGCTGTTACTGGCAGATGCTGACATTTGCAGTATCAAGCTTTGCCTTCAGAGTCCCAGGCTTGCTTTCCCGAGCTGCCTCCATTTACCACCATTGGTTTTCCAGCACAGAGATGCTCCCTCAAGCCCCTGCCCCACCTGCCCTGCCAACAGGGCAATTTACAGGGTCAGTGCATTCCCCTGTTGGTGGGTGTGTACACTGAGGGACAAACTTCAGCTTTTGTGGAACCCATGTCTCTGCCACAACCCATTGCCAAGCACTGGGCACCTGTGTTAATTAGATGGCATACTGGGCCAGGTGGCTCTTATGTGTCAGTCCGAATTGGCACCCTGCAAGGGGAAAAGTGTGTAAACAATGGGAGCCAAGAGGTGGGCAGAGGAGATGGCGACAAGGCTGCTTTGCATGGTGGGTGGTCACTGCCTGCTATCTCTGAGCAAAAGAGGGAGGCCACAACAGGGACCACAGTCACCTCCTTTAATCAGGGAATCCTCCAGGCTTTGTGCTCAAGGACTTCCAGATGAAACAAAGTAATTTTAGAATCCTGATTCACTTTCAGTCCTGGCTGTAGAAGTACTCCTCCCGGTTTCACTTGTGTGGGGACAGGGAATGGACAGGAACTAAGTTGTGGGGGCAGCTGGGACATCTGCTTCCTTCTCTTCCATCTCTGACTGTTTATCTTCAGTATTTATTTTCTACTTTATTGCACTTTGAGGAAAGGAGTGAGGCAGAGCAAGCGTGGTAAGTGAACTTTTACGTAGGACAGAGCTAAGGAAACGCATTGCCAAAGGACAGGCTGAAAGAGGTGGGAATCCGCCTGTGGGATGTGGGCTGGCTTCCATCTAAAGATGGGTGAGTCATCTAGGGGTCCTTTCGTACACGAGGAAGGTGCCCTCAGAGACAAGGCCAGGCTGCTACCTAACTCTGTCAGAGTAGTTCAGTGTTCCCCGAGCCAGAGGCTCTGTGGCCTTGTTGACAGACGTGTTACCTAGGAGATCTGGGCTTGCAGCAGGACCAAGGCCTGCAGAGGAGACAGGAGGCTGTAAATGAGGACAGCCCTGTCGCCTACCAGCTGCTCACCAGAGCTGCCCTGTCAGTGGGTTCCTGCTGTCTTCGCAGAGCCACCAGGAACAGCCCTGGCTGTGGCTACATGGGATTGCTGGTGGTTTTAAACTTCTTTGCAGGCCTGTTTGCTGCAGTCAGTGCATCGTTGTTGAAACCTGGCATAGTGTGTTGTGTGCCTTCTGATTAGGGATAAAAATAACTGGAAGGCGTGCTCTGACAACAGGATGAAGTTCTGACAGGTGTTTTCCTGTTGCACCCCTGAACTTTCTTCTGCCTCTTCCCTGTTCTCTGCCTCCCTGTTGCCTCCCTAGCTCCTGATGCTCTTCCACTGCTGCTGTTGCAGAAATGTAAATATCTCTGGGCCAGCCGGTGGTTTATTTGTGCAGCCTGGGCTGTTGTCGTAGAATGGTGAGGTAGACTCTATTGTAGTCTAGGTGGTAGACATTCTTATTTTTATGGCTGGTGGCATGATAGTGGTGCTTGTGAAGGTGTGCCCACTTCTTTACTATATCCTCATGAGGGTATTTTCTAGGTGAGCAAACTGGGTCCAGAGAGGAGGATGATTCGTCCAGCAAGTGGCATTTCTGGGCCTGCTACTGGCTCCCCAGTACTGCGGTGTGCCTACACTGTGGCCTACAGTAGAGAGGACATGAGGAGCCTGAGGCTTGGGAGTAGCTGGCGGTTTCAGCTAGGTTTTGAATCTGGGCCTCCAGCAGCTTCCCTCTACGTTTGCCTTCAAAATGATTTACCTTACCACCGTCATAGAGACAAGGATTCTGCAATAATAATAATAATAATAATAATAATAATAATAATCACTCCCTTTAAGATTGTAGCACTGTCCAAAAGACTGTACCATGCCCCATCAGCAAATCAAGCATGGAGGCTCAGTGACTAAATCTTAGCACTGGGAGGCTGAGGCCATGTGTGCAAGGCCTGCCTGGACTACAGCAATGTACTGTAGAGAAAGAGGGAGGGAGAAAAAGAAAATATGAATGTTTTGTGTGGTTGATTTCACCAGTCTGTTCTCCAATCTGGAACTCAGCACTGCCTTCTCTCAGGGGAAGGCGGTCTTTAAGGTGAACGCTTAGTGTTAGAGGGTGGTTTTCAGTCTTCCTGATGCTGCAACCCTTTAATACAGTTCCTCATGTTGTGGTGATCCCCAGCCATAAAATTACTTTTGTTGGGACTTTATAACTATAATTTTGCTACTGTTACGGATTGTAATGTTAAGATTTGTGTTTGCCAGTGGTCTTAGGGGGCCCCAGTGAAAGGGTTGAAGGCCAAATGACCCACAGGTTGAGAACTGCTGGGGTAGAGGATTTTTCCCATGAAGTGCACTGATGCACCTGCCTTTAGTTTCATGGTGTTGAGTCAGTAACACCCCCATGATGCGACAGGCGAGACTGGTCAGTGATGAGAGTGGCCAGGCTCGTGCCTGGCACCTGGTGAGGGCTGTATGTAAATCACCTTTTCAGTTGATTGGTTTAATCCTCACAATAATACAGGAAGACCTCATTCCTTCTCTACTCTATAGACAGGGACACCAGAGCCCAAAGAAGTAAGAACCACCCAGCTCTGTAAAATAGTAAAGACAGCCGCACACGGTGGCACACGCCTCTAATCCCAGCACATGCTGGAGGCAGATGTCAGCCTGGTCTACAAAGTCAGTCCAGAGAAACCAAGGCTACACAGAGAAACCCTGTCTTAAAAAATAACACCATCAACAAAAAATTGGGGTCTGCCTCTGGCTCTGTTAGTTCGCTTGTTTCGGATATGAACAGAAGAATTATCCAGGGCCCTCTACTGCTTCTCAGAGCCTCCGTAACACCCAGCAGCAGGGCTGCACCATTTACTCTCCATACACGGTCGAATTTGTTCTCCATTGGAATCTAGTTCAGTGTTACTGTGGCAGACCCTCCCATACAGCTCCAACCCTTAGGGCAGGCACTCTGGATGTCATGTCTTTTCCTTCACACTGATTACTTTTTTATCAAATGAATAAAAAAAAGAAGTGTTGTCAACATTAGTATTCTTTTTCAATAGATTTTTTTAACTGTGTGTGTATGTGTGTGTGTACATGTAGAAGTTGGAGAACAACTTTTGGGAGTTGATTCTTCACTTTCATCAAGCAGATTCCTGGGATCTAACTAAGGTCCTCAGGCTTGACAGCAAGCGCCTTTATGCTTGCTGAACCATGTCACTGGTTCCAACAATAATATTCCTGATTACCAAGTTTTGTACTATAAGTGATATGTATTAGAAAATTTTATAGAGAAAATATACCCCAAAGGTCAATAAATTTGACATATTACCTCCCTTAAGACAAAAGTGAAAACTTAAGTGAAAGTTAATTTTTAGGACTCAGTTTTTATAGATCAAGTGAATTTATCAACTATTTGTACATGTATTTACTTTATTGACCCTAGCAATCAGTGGTGAGAGAGTTCAAGTTCTGATCTCATAGGCTTACTTCCTAGAAGTAAGGATGGTAAATCAATAAATAAGCCAGAAAGTGCTTTTACGTAGTGATAAGGAACAGGTTTAGCAGAGGTGTGTGACACAGGATGATACAGGTCGTAGACACTCTGAGAGCAAGATGACATCAGTAGAGCTAACTAATTGGCAGGCAAGAGGACCTGTCAGTGATAGACTCTAGGTCAGGGTTAGAAATGATCTGTTTATCAAATGGCAGAGGGTTGGAATATGAGGCATTGTCAAGAAGACTATTTACACTGAGGTAGCGATGCAGAGCCTGATCACATAGCTAATAGGTTATTGGAAGAACCTTTCATTTCATTGTATTAAGAATGAAGCAAAGTTTGCTGATGGCTCAGAAGGTAAACTGAAAACAGAAGTAGCTGGAGTTCAGTCCCTAGGACCCACATGACAACAGTGTCTTCCAGACCCAAAAGAACCAACGCACCTAAGAACTTACAGGGTGACAGCTTACAGAAGACCTACACAAGTTCAAGCCAGAAGAAATAGTCCCAACATGGAGAAGGGACTATTTGCAGTTGATACCTGCTGGGAAAGGGAAAATCCCTTTTCTCCAATGGAGTAATACTGGGTACACCAACCATGCTCCAGGGCAATCCCCATGCCCAGTTGGCCAATACAGATTCATGTTTTTGTGTTTGGTTTGGTTTAGTTTAATTTGGTATTTTTGTGTTTGGAATTTTTGTTTGTTTGGGTTGGTTGGTTGGTTGGTTGGCTGGCTGGTTTAGTTTTAGGAGTTTGTTTCTTAGGAAAGACAGAATATAGCCGGGCATGGTGTACCCATTTAATCCCAGTATTCAGGAGGCAGAAGCAGGCTGTGAGTTCAAGGCCACCCTGGTCTACAAAGTGAGTCCAGGACAATCAAGGCTGCACAGAGAAACCCTGTCTTAGAAAACCAAGAGAGAGAGAGTAAGAAAGAGAGGAAGTTTGGTGGGTAGGGAGGTAGAGAGGAGTTGGAGGATGTAGGATTTAGAATATGGTCAAAATATATTGTTTGAGAAAAAATATTTAAAGGCACTAAGTGGAAAAGCATTGTGGTACGTATGTCTTACAGTTCTAGCAATGACAAAGCAGACAGGAAGATCCCTGGGGGTTTTGATAAGCTACACTAGCCCAGTCATGTGCCAGGCCAGTGAGAGAGGAAATTAGAACATTGCCCAAGGTTGTGCTTTGGCCAGCACACAGCAACACACACAATAAGTACAGCACCACAGTAAAAAGCCAGGAAATAAGAGACTAGGAAGCCATCGGGAAGGAAGGATATAAAACTGAGAGCGTTTCAGATGTAAACACATATTTTCTCTCTTCATTCTCTCAACATAATACATCATTGTATTATGGTTTACCTCTCTTCCTATATAAGCAAATAATAAGCAAATTTTGGATCGCATTTAATTTGACAGGTTGAGTATTTCAGGTTTGACTACATGTAACATTTTTTAAAAATAGTGGCTCAGATTTTCCCACTTTCCTGCTTTATTCGCCAACCAGCTTTGCACAATAAAACAAATCCCAGTTTCTTAAGGAATGAGCGTACATCCTGTGAGATGGGTTGCTCCTCTGTTGCTGTGGTGAACAGAGTGACCAAAAGCAACGTGGGAGGGAAAGGTTTATCATGGAAGAAATCCAGGGCAGGAACTCAGGGCCAGGAACCTGGAAGCAGGAACTGAAACAGAGACCATGAAGGAAGCCAAACTTGCTTTCTTATATAACCTGCCCAGGGATGGCACTTCCCACAGTGGGCTGGGCCCTCTCACAGCAATCATTAATCAAAGAACTATCAGGCAGACATGCCCAAAAGCTGATCTGATGGTGGGGGCAACTCCTCAATTGGGGTTTCCTCTTTCCAGGTGAATCCAGCTTTGTGTCATAAGGACTACACCCCAGTTTCACTCACAGCTTCATGAAATAAGCCCAGGGAGAGTGGGGACTCCCTTGATGCTTTGCATGGGAGATGTTATCATTTCTTTCAGTTGGATAATTTGATATTTTAAAGGGAATAATGAAGTTACATTCCAAAGCTAGGCCTCGAATTCCGAGTTTAGGCTTCTTGAGTCATGAGGATAATGACACATCACTCGCCGCTGGTTTTCCAAAGTCAGTTGACTCTGGGAGATTGAGGGCACACCCTGCAGTTAGAAATTACACTTGGCAGTGCTAGCTATAATTTTGTCATTTGCTCTTGACTACCAGAACCTCATGGAGATGGTGACATCTAGTGGCCCTTGAATAGATGAGCTTCTGCGGGCCTCACAGATGTTTAATTAGTCACACCTGTTGAGGGGCCCCACTCATTTTTGTTGTTGTTGTTGTTTTACCCTTGCTATGTGCTAAAAATATGGCCTCCATGTTCCTGATGAGTGTGTCAAAAACACGTAATAGTTACGAATATTTCTTTTCAGCTAACTTATTTTCTTCTTCCCATAGACAGAAGACCCAACCATGGAGAGACCCTACACATTTAAGGATTTTCTCTTGCGACCTAGAAGGTGAGGCTTGCGGGTGGGTGTCGGGGTGAGTGTCTGCAATGCTGGTTTCTCTGAGGAAAGACTGATCAAACACCTTAAGCAGGAAGGCTGGGAATAAGCCATATCCCTCATAACTGGTTTTCTTCCTGTCTGCAGTCACAAATCTCGAGTCAAGGGGTTCTTGCGGTTGAAAATGGCCTACATGCCGAAAAACGGAGGTCAGGATGATGAAAACGGCGATCAGAGGGATGACATGGAGGTATGAGGAGAGACAACAGCAGGCCTGACCTCTTTCCTGCCTGCCCCATCTCACTTGAGTTACGCCCTGAGACTCAATCATTGAAGGAAGTGGATGTCTGTAAACATAAATACAAATTCACCCCTGAGTTTGTCCGTAAAAGCCCTCTACTATGTGACTGTTTTAGCAGAAGTGAAATTCCCATTTTGTGTCATTACACTAATAATAGGAAAGGCAGCTCCTTAGTGCCAGCTCCGTGTCTAGCTACTGTTACAGAATACCCTACCAACGCCGCCTAAGGAAGAGGAAAAGCTCCTATTTCAAACCCATGAAGTTCACTGTGGCGGGGCGGTCGTGGAGGCAGGAGCATGTAGCAGCTGGCGACGTTGTGTCACAGTCGGGAGGCAGAAAGTGGACAGGAAACAGGGTACAGCTGTAAATCTACAAGCCCACCCCCTGAGACCCACTTCCTCTAGCAAATCTCTACCCTCTAAAAGTTGTGCAACCTTACCCGGCACCAGCAGCAAGAGCCTCAAAAGAGTTTCAGAGCAGCAGAAGGACAGCCCACTACCAGAAGCCCCACCCCCGCTGTTGCTTTGGACTTCTCCATTCCTTTTAGGTGCCTTTTAGCACTTGCACTTGCACTAGAGTGGACGGGGTGGCTTAGAAACTCTTCCCGTCTCTGATTCGTTTAGTTCACAGGTAACAGCACTCATTGCAGAGCCCTCCTTGGGAAATGCCATTTTGCAATTAGCCATTCAGAAGAGTGGTCCTCTCTGTCCTCTGCCTGGCTCAGTGGACTCTTCACTTGCTGGTCACATGTCTGTAATTTGGGTGCCACTGTGCCATGTCAGCATGTGCTGTGGACAGTTCTCATCTTGCCCTGAGAGCCCCCATTGCATAAGGCCTCCCTGTGTGTTTTCACATCTGTTTGCAGCTGTCCCACATCTGTGCTCCTTGAGTAATGCATGGCAGACAAGTTGAGCAAACCCCCTCCAACCACGAGACCACATTTCCCGGCAGTGTTCACTCTAGGTTTCCACAGCTCTAGGCACCTGACAGGGGCTGAAGTGGGTGGCAGGCCATAGTGGAGGTTGAGACTTCCCAAGCGAATCAACCGATCGCTGTGGGAATCCCAAGGAATTTTTTTACACTCTTCTTGTCTTCCAAGTGCTGTAACCAGTGAATCGGTTGATTTTTCTGCTGGCTTTACCAGGGGATGTTAGGAAAGCAATACTTAATGCCAAAGCTATGTGTCGGAACAGTGTAACTCAGATCCTAGCACCGTGTAGTCTGTTTGTGCAGGGCCTGAGCAACAGCAGCAGTTTCTAGACAATGCCTGGCTCACAACGGTGACCCCCGCGGGGGTGAGGCTTCATCCCCTCCCACACCAGCCCCAGGCCATCCTCCTTGGAGACCAATAGCCCCATCCCTACGCCTGCAACTTATAGTATGCTTTCTTTTCAAATGCACACGTATACTTCGTGGTGGTGTTGAAAGAAGGACAGCTGTGACAGCTGCAGCATGTGCTTTGTGCAGCCCTAGAGGCCACTGAGTCAGAAAAACTAATGAAGCGTACAAATTCATGGTGTGACTTAAGAAACTGAACGGGGCCAGCAAGATGGCACAGCAGGCGAGTGCACCTTCTGTCCAAACTGATTTGATCCATCGAACCCACATGGTAGAAGGAAAGACCTAAACCATGCAAGTTGTCCTCTGACCTCTACACATGCGCCACGCATGCATACAAGCTTCCTTCTGAACACACGTACTCAAATAAATGAATGTTTTTAAAATGAAAGAAAGTAAATGGAGTTATCCAAACTGGGAAGCTTCCTGATTAACTGGCCATTGCTCAAATGAGTTTTTTGAGACCCTGAATTGGTTTGTGTCTCCCTTTGAGAGGGACTCTACCTCAGTGTGACACAGGAAACCATTATAAGACACAGAGTGAGGCAGAGGGTGCCATGCTGGGGTTGTCTTCTCCCGTGACGTGGAGTCCAGACTCATGACCTCCCATTGACTTTCCTCCACAGCATGGATGGGAAGTTGTCGACTCAAACGACTCAGCTTCCCAGCACCAGGAGGAGCTCCCTCCCCCTCCCCTGCCACCAGGGTGGGAAGAGAAAGTGGACAATTTGGGCCGCACTTACTATGTCAACCACAACAACAGGAGTACACAGTGGCACCGGCCCAGTTTGATGTGAGTACCACCAAGATGGCAGGGATGCTGTGTCTCAGCCTGCACAGCAACGGGTGGCAACTCTGGGACAAAGTTTGGGAGCGTGTGTGCACATCCATGTGTGAGTGCAAGGGAGGGGGATGTGCCTGCATGAGAAAGAAGAGGCTGCTGCCCTGTACCATATTGCCTTTTGCACTGTGATTGGAGTTGTTCTATGCCTCTTCTAAGATTAGCAAAATGTGCTTTTCCTAGACTCCTCTTTGGTTCGACAATCATCTTGCTTTCCTCTTCTTCAGCTTCCTCTCCTAATGGTCCCAGGATGGAAACCGGAGGCGGATTGGCTTGCCTTTAATGCTTTGCATTCTTATTCTTTAACATCATTTGATAATGAAAGTCACAGAAGCTTCGTTTATTTTTATCTTATTTACTTTTCAGAAAATTTAAGTATTGCTGCCTTGGTAAATTTAGAAATACATAGGAGATTTGCAAAAGTCAACATTAGTAATTATTGTTTATTTCAACACCCTACTAGCTTTGAGAGAGCAAGGCGGTTGATGCCTGTTCCCTTAGTAATTTTTGTTCTGATCATAGCAAATAAATAAATCCTAGTTAAACTTCAATTGCTGTTTTTAAGAAAGATTTTGAAGTAGCTTTTTGTTAAAGCACAGTGAGCAGCAAAAGTTTATTGATGTGTGGCATTCCCACGATGAAAGGAGAGGCTGCCTTGGGCACTGGGAGCTGTAGAGCAGCAGCTGGGATTGTTGGACTTCACTAGTCAGCACCATTCGTGTGGAAGTCTTGATTTGAGGGAGAAATGGGTCCAGTTGCTAATGAGACGAGTCCTGAGACAACACTTGCCATGTATCCAAAGTATGTCATCAGCAAGACTTGGTGATGGTTTCACAGGTGTATACTTAACCCAAATCTATCAAGATGTCAGTTACATAAGTATGGCTTCCTGCGTGTAAAGCAGATCTCAAGGGCAAGAAAGCAGTTTGATCGGTAGAACTCACTTTCCATGGTATCCCCTTGATGCCCTCTGCAGTTTGTGGATTTGGAATTATCTCTCCTTAGCATTACTTGACTTGGCCAGAAGCCCTAGGACCTCCAAAAGAGTTATCTTTTGCTTTTGGGTTAAAAATTTTTTTTTCATAATTTAGGTATTTTTTCTAGAATGTTCCAGCACCCTTCAGAGAAAAATTAAATTGTGGAAAGATATGTTAATTAAGAGTACTTTCTATCTGAGGACATTGTAGTGTTGATCAGTAGTGATTAATCAGGTTGTAAGTCAGTGGTTCTCAACCTTCCTAATAGTTCAACCCTTTAATACAGCGCCTCATGTTGTGGTAACCCCAATTCATAAAACTATATTTATTGCTACTTCATAACCATAATTTTTATGCTTTTATGAATCATAACGTAAACATCTGATATATAGGATACCTATATGTGACCCCTGTGAAAGGGTCATTTGACACCCAAAGGGGTCACAACCTACAGGTTGAGAACCGCAGTTCTAGGTAAAGAAAGAATTACCTCCCTCAGTGGGCAGACATGAAGAGAAACAGGCTTACAGTCCCAACACTGAGGTGAGGCAGGAGCGTTTGGGTTATGTAACTACCTAAAAAAAAAGCTACTTCAGTGACTCTCTTGCCCAGTTTGCTATAGACTTATGTCCCAAAGCTTATGTCCCTGGCTCTCCCTCGCACTCAGGATGTCCTGTGGGAATTCTGCATCCCTGTCTCTTGACAGACATCCCACAGTTAAACACGCACCTAGGAGTCTCGTCACAGCTGCTCTCTGCTTGTTTTCTCTTGTCGCCAGCCCCTGTGGCTCGTGTACCTTCCCAAAACAGCAAATTCAAAGCCCCTTCCCACAGGTGAAAGTCTGGGGCCAGGCCCTTCTCACCTGCCATCTCCTCACAGCCTGTGCTTTCTCTGTCACATCAAGAGGCATCACCACCCACCCCCCTGTTTGTCTGAAACTGTGTTTCCTGTGTGTTGGGTGGGGGGATATTTGTTTGTTTGTTTGTTTGTTTCTTACAGGTTCTCACTCTGTAGCCCAGGCTGACCTCACACTTTTATTCGGCCTCTATAGTGCTAGGATTTCAGATCGGAGCTGCCTTGGGTAGGAAGAATAGGAAAATACTGGGACTGTGATTTCATACTCATTGAGCCTCATGCCTGGCACCAGATTTAGGAGCTCTGAAAAATACAGTTTTAAATGAATGATTGGCCAAAAGGAGCCACTTCAGGAAGTGATCTGAGGCCCATGGTTTGGTGTACAGTCGGGGCCATTACTAGAGAAGGCGTCCAGTGAGGTCACTGCACCCTCTCAGTTCTCAGTGGCTTTTTAAACATCTCATTTTACCTTTGTTCTTAGTGCTAGTTAGATGCAAACTATATTTTACTATAAAAATTACAACTTTTTTTTTAAATGAAGAAATACCATTCTTTAAAACTTCATAAGCCGAAATGCTCGTTTTAGGCTTTTGATTATAAAATACTCAGAACACCTCCCAGTTTCCTAGTTGTATCTCTGTGGTTTGGGTCATCATTACATCATATGTGTCGAGAAGAAGGGGAGGCCAAGAAGGCTAAAGGCCATTTCCTCACAGGCCTGACAACCTGAGTACAGTCAGATTGAACATGCTTGCAAGTGTCTCTGAAGAGCGTTTAGACTTACAGTCCAGAAACAGCTTGCCATCGCTGTCACATATGCAAAATGTTTTTAAGATGCAGTCAATTGAGTTGTTTTGAAGGATGAGTTCTTAACTCAGGTCCTAACTTAAAAACTTCATGTAACAAAACAAATAAGCAGGGCATGGCAGTACCATGCTCTTCAAATCCAGGCTCATTTGAGAGGCCAGCCCCTGCTGTTCATTTGGATAATCTTAGAGGTGGCTTGTTGGGGAAGGGGGCTGTGATGTAAGGTTTGTCAAAATGAGACAGAGAGCTGCAGAAAGTAAGTCACACAGCTCAGGAGGCCTCCTCTTGGGATGTGTGCTGTCAGTAGCCCTCACTCAACTGCTGGTAACCCAGTTTAGCTGCTTTGTCACTGCTGGCTCGACCCAGGAGGGACCTGCTGACAGACTGCGTGTGTGAGCTTGACTGTCGCTTCCTTCCAGAGGACTGGTTTGTCACAGACTGAGGGACTTGGATTTCTCTTCTCTCTTAAATCTTGAAGTGCAGCTTGAGGGATGGCCATCTCTCCCTGCTCACCGCTTCCACACCTGTGGGTTGAGCCAACTCAGACCAAAACTGACTATTCAGGAAAATATGTTAGGCCTGTGCTGAGCCTGAGCAGTGGTTTGTCTTCATCGTCCTTCCCTAGGCAGTGCAGTGAAGTTGTTTGTACACTATTTTCATTGTGTGAGGCATCTAACGGTGGTTTAAACTATGCAGGAAGTTGTATGTGTGTCCTATACAAACAACGCCATTCTGCCTTAGGGACTAAACGTGTAGGATTTTGAAATAAATCTGTGGGGGTAGGGAGGGCTCTGCAGCCCATCCCCCATGGATGCAGCAGGATGGGTGTGTAAAGGTGTGTCTGAAAGATGCTCTAACTTCTGTACAACTCCAGTACAAAAAGCACTGAGGCTGCTTTTGTGGGCTTAGGGTGAGACTGAAGTGTGGCAAAGCCCAGAAGGCGATGGTTGCTCTGTGTCAGTGCTTGACGTTGCAGTGTTAGTCAGCGTGTCGCCCACAGTGAGGCTTAGACTGTTGGAGGACTCCTTCTGAACACCCCCTCCATCCCACCTCTTCTCACACCTCCCCACCCACCTTTCAGGGACGTGTCCTCCGAGTCAGACAATAACATCAGGCAGATCAACCAGGAGGCTGCACACCGGCGCTTCCGCTCCCGCAGGCACATCAGTGAAGATTTGGAGCCCGAGGCCTCCGAAGGTGGTGGAGAGGGCCCTGAGGTATGAAGGCCAGAAAGCAGCTCCTTCTTCCCAGGATACCCTGGGGTGATTCTGTATCCTGTTTTTCCCTCCCAGTGAACTGGGTATTGAATGTGAAGATGGCGGCCTCATAACCAATTGATTCACATCTGAGTATTAATTAACTTAGAAAATCGTTTGGGAAACCCATGTTTTGTCATGTCCAGTGACTTGTAGAAATACAACTATAAATATAAATATAACCTGAGGAACATTATTTCTGCTGTGAAAGTCTTACTAAGTGATTGGTTTTTCCCAGGATCTAACCAATCTCATGAAACAACACTAAAGTTGTCTTTTTGAGGAATTCAGTGCGCTCTATCACTTGTTTGGGAGTCATGGACAAGTTTCTAATGAACTGCTTGACATCTTAGGAGGGATTACCAACCAAAAAGCGTACAAGTGTAAGTTAATAGGAGTATTCATAACTATCCTCTATAAATACCTAACCAGGCATACTGAGAAGATAGATGAATTAAGCAACAAAGCAGAGGTAATCTTAACTTGATGACTCTGACCTTTGGGTTGACCTTGTGTTAGGAAGGCCATTCACAAAATGTTGCAGTGACCAGTATTAGAACAGCCAAGTTAGTGGTTCCAGAATGTTCTTCTACAGCAGCTACATGAAAGTTCCTTGTAAGTTCTTGAGGTGTTTCTAATCCATTTGTAACAGAGGCTGGCGAATCCGCCCCAGGCGGAGTATGTATCCATAGGAGTAAGACTGTAGCCACCAGGCACGCCTCCTTCTTCACACTGTGGCCACATTGGCCTCCTTCCCGCTGTGGCCATGCCCCTCAATTGACTGCTTGTGTCAGCAAATTGCTCTCAGTGAAGTTTCCCAGTCTGTTAACTGGGACAGTGGCCCTGTGTTCCTGTGCCTATCCTGAGGTTTCTGTACCTCAGGCTAAGTAGGTGCTAATTACAGTTACCCTGGTGGTTGTGAACGTTGTGCATTTTATTGGGGAGAAGACAGGCAAATCCCCAGTTCCTGGTACTCATCCTAGTGTCTGATTCCTCCAAAGCCTTGGGAGACCATTTCCGAGGAAGTGAACATGGCAGGAGACTCCCTGAGCCTGGCTCTGCCCCCACCTCCTGCCTCCCCCGTGTCTCGGACCAGCCCCCAGGAGCTGTCGGAAGAACTGAGCAGAAGGTTGCAGATCACTCCAGACTCCAATGGGGAACAGTTCAGCTCTCTGATTGTAAGTCACGGTCCTGTTAAACAAGCTAAGCAATGGTCAGTCCTTCCTTGTTGCCTTAGGAGACTCTTGATGCAAATAATAGCTAAGGGCTGTGGTTCTCAATCTACAAGCTGCTACCCACTTGGGGGCGAAGCCACCCTTTCACAGGGGTCACATATCAGAAATCCTGCATATCAGATACTTACATTAAGATTTATAACAGTGGCAAAATAGTCCAGTTGTGAAGTAGCAGTGAAATAATTTTTATGTTTGGGGGTCACCACAATGTGACCTTATTAAAGGTCTGCAACATTAGGAAGATTGAGAGCCACTGCCCAAGGGTCTTCTCCCAGTCAGCCCAGGCTCCCCAAAGTAACTCCTTCCCCAGGAGAGGCAGGCCTGTATGAAGGTTAGCCCTGGCAGGTAAACAATTTTTTGTTTTAGAAAGGAGTGGCATATCACCAGCTTTTTCTTGCCTGTAAAATTTTCAAAGGATTAAGATTCTGTGGGTTTTTTTTTAATTCCTAGCTTTAAACTTGTAGGATTTCTTTCCCATCCAAAAGGCTCATGAAAATAGTATGTTCATCGCAAAAGTGGTTGTCCTGTTGAGAATCGGGAGCCCTAAAGCCTACCAACCAGTCTTCTGAACTCACACTCTACTCACCTTTTTATTCCATGAGTGATTGTCCCTGGCGAAACTTGGTGATGAGGTAGAAGATACCCAGACACCCAGTATGTGAGCTCTTGAGGAGAAAAAGTATGAAACAGTGGCTCTGACATCAAGACTCTTAACCTGGGTTCTCGAGAAATGCTTTCCAGATGTGTCAGATAAGTGAGAAGGAATGAAATCAGACACAAGGAGCTTGGCAATTGACAGTGTGAAACTGCAGGGAAACCCCTTAGAACATTCTTGTATGTATACAGAATTAGGACCAAATGCACACGCCATGTTTCTCAAGCCATCCATACATCTCAAAGATGTACTAGAGTAAGTGATGGTTGACACTGTGTTGGAAATGGCGCCCTCATATGATAATCGTTATTATGAGCATACTGAGTGTAAACGATAGGAGGACTACATAGAATATTTAAAAAGCTACTAAGTACAAAATTGTTAGTCCTTCGATTGTGGCGTTCTTCTTTTAAGAGAAACTATTGGCCCCTGTTGCATGGGTTGCAGTGATTACTTCATAATGTGCTTTCACATTAAAATTCTATGAATGTTTTTCAAAAATAGAAATACCACTGAGATGAAAATTTAGTACTAAGTGGATAGAAAAGAGGTTGCCTATATGAGGTATTTGAATTGGTAACACTGTTGCTATGGAAACAGCATAAGCCACAAAACCATGTATTTAAAATGTATCAACAAAAGACTTACAGGAATTATAGCAGCTGTATACCATTTCTATAAACCATGTGAGAAAAAATTCCTAGTTTTCTTTGTTGATGTAAGTTAGCATTTGTAATGATTAGAGTAGGGAGCTCTTGTGTTTAGTACTTCCAGAAGCATGGCATATCCTTAAGACCCAAGTGTGATAGCACATTAGGGTACTCCCCCCCATTTTGATACTCAAGGCCATTCTGCATTCAAGGGCAATGGGGTGAACGTTTTACTCATAAATGGCTCCTTCACACTGCCCAGAACTTTGCTTGACCTTGTTAGAAGTCACATGTGCCACAAGCTGAACCATGGATAAGCACGCTAGCAAGGTACCTTCTCCCTGTGGTCTTCTAGAATCTTTGCTCAGATTTATGAGGGAGGCTTTCTCGAACCACATAGAACTCAAGCAAGTTAGAGGAACATCACGTGCGGCACACAGCGGTGCCTTTGGGTTTGCATCACTTCCCTGCTCTGTACTGGAGTTCCACTGGGAAGCTAAATACAAACCCCTAGCCCCTCACAGGAAGGAGGAGTGCCCCTCCCACTATGTGCAGATGGTTATGCAGTTCAGCTAGCTCTGGGTGACCAGTGCTAGTCACTGGTAAAGATCCAAATGTTGCCTTTTCTTCCCTTGAGAATTTTCCCAGAGCTAGCATCCCACGTAGTGTACAAGGCTGCTGCCCTCTTGTTGCTCTTCAGTGTTGTGGTGACCTTTCTCTTTTCCCTTTTGGCAGTATTGGCCTCCTTTTTTCTCATTTTTTTTTTCATCCTGGTCTGTGGGAAATAATTGAGAATTGAAGCAGAGCTCTGTAAGGAGTGTTGCCGTTGCTCTGAGAAAGGTCGTGTTTGCTTACCTCCTGACGTCACAGAGCAGTGCGTGGAGAATAGTCTTCTCTCACCGCTCACCTTTCTCTCCCCTGCAGCAGAGAGAGCCCTCATCCAGACTCCGGTCCTGCAGTGTCACCGACACCGTTGCTGAGCAGACTCATCTACCACCGGTAACAAACACTCAGTTCCAGTCCTCAGCCAGTTTTGTTTGTTTGTTTGTTTGTTTGTTTGTTTGTTGGCTTTGATTTAAAATCTTCAGGGCTGCTGAAAGAGTTTTTCCTGTGTACACCCATTCACCATATAAGCAGGACATTTGAAATTTTCCGAGTGAATTTTGACTTTCCAACTCAGAACCCTAACTGCCAGCCGAGCTCCCAAAATGCTAAAAACTTGCATAAAAATGCATACTCAAGGGTATGCATTTCTGATGAGCCTATATGACTGAAACTATGTGGTTTATTCAGAAGCTGTCGCTGTGGTCCAGGTAGCTTAACTAATCAGGAAGAACTCTTCCAGTGAGACAGGTTTTTGTTTTGTTTTGTGTTTTGTTTTTTCCCCTCTACCCGTGGCTAAAAATCTCAGCTCCACAGAGCAACTGTGCTAACTGAAAAGGCAGCTCTGAGAATGAAGAATCAGCTGTCATTTGCTCCCTCTGTCCTACAGCTGATACGTCTGAGGGCACATGGGCTTGGCAGAAGGGTTTTGGGTATTCAATATATGCTAAAGTGATTATCAAATTGGAGGGCACATGAGCTTTGCCTTGCAAGAAATAATTTACTTAAATTTGTTTCTTCTTTGGGAGGTGAAAATATTCTGTGGTTTTAAGTGTTCAGTTTGACTTTAGCCCTTTATTTATTTGGTTTTTGTGGGGCTATAGCCCAGGCCAGCTTGGAACTCTGATTCTATACTCCAGGCTAGCCTCAAGCTTACAACAGTCTCCTAGTTCTTCCTCTTGAATGCTGAGGTTGCAAGCATGAACCACCAGACCCATGGTTTTTAACTGCTGTAAATCCTCTTTTGTGACTTCATTCATTGTGGATGGACTTGAAGACAGGCAACAGGTTTTTTAAACCCTACCTCTGGTATACTTTTTACCTGACTTCAGAGGACGTTTTTGCTTAGGTTTTGCTATTTTATAGTTACAACACAAAGTGATATATACCAGCCAAAATAATAAATTCGGTTGTAGAGTCCACCATATAGGCTAGCTTGGTAATAAGTCGAGATGGATTCAGCACAGACCTCCCAAAGCAGAACAGTAGACTGTGATGAACTGGTGGGGACCCTTCTCAACCTAATGATGTTGTAGCTTTTCTGTAGAAATTGCTCTCGCTCTCCTCTTTAAAATCAGTGTCAGTTTTATTTGCCACAGAGCCTCTTTGCCTGGAAACTGACTCTCCCCTTGTTCTTGTGATGTTGCGCAGTCATTGACCACCAGTGACCTCTTTGAGGTTTGCAGATGTAAGAATCTGCTAAATTTTGCACTGTGGAGTACAAAACATCACACTTGAAGTCACTGTTAGTTACCCCTATCGAGGATGCAGCCTGAGCTTCTTTGGGGTGTGACATAATGGCACAGAGAAGGTCCATGCTATGTTCTCTCTTGGCTACTGGTCATTGATATGTGCTCAGCTTCACTTGGACAAGGCAGGTACTGGGGACACTGATCTCACGTCACCTGCCACAGCATCGCCACAGCAGTGATTCCTGATTTGCTAAGCAATGGATGGCTTCCCCCCCCCAATACATGTTACTGACATACATTATCATTTAACAGCCCAGCACCCCAAGTAGGCGAGCGCGTTCATCAACTGTCACGGGTGGTGAGGAATCAACGGTAATGACACGTTATCGAACGCGAACGGTGAAAGTCTGTGGGGGTAGTTTTTTATTTTGGTTATGACGAACATGCTCCCTCCCATGTTCAAAATAAGGTCAGCTTCAGTGCAGTACAGAGACACACGTGTGTTTCTTACCTTAAATATCTCATTTTGGGTTCTTCAAAGGCACTAGGTAAAATGAAGCCATTTTTAATCCTGTGTAAGTCGCTTAGAAGTGCTATCAAGCCAGGTTAAGTGCTTAATCCAAGCACTTCCAATATAGTTTTGTCAGTGCCCTTGCTCCTGGTGAGTGAGCTTTCTCTTGCTGTTGAACACTTGGTTGAGCTAGAGAAACCATAGGACTCACTCATGGCTGTGCATATGGGTCCAGGTGTGAGAGATGCTCTCCACTCCTTTTTCCCACACATTTTTTATTTGAACAGGGGACCAGATTTTCTGTATTTCCAATGAAAGCATCTACTATTGTTGTTATTATTTTCTTATTTTGATTAATAGCATTCACGCTTATTTATAATTTATATTTGACTAGTTACTTTTGGTGTGTTCTACTTGATCCTTGAAGTCAGGCCAGCCCGTATTTGATGTTTTGAGCTTAGATGACTATTTAAAGAACTTTATTATTTCACCTTTTTTGCACATGCCCTAGTGGCTGCCTATTATTTGTCAATAACTTTAACCTGATTTCCTGAAGGATGTTTAGCACTCAGTATTACACAAAGGAAACTCAAATTGGCAGTCAGGGTGCACAGCATAAGGTTGCTAAGCCACTGCCCCTTACTGGAGCACCAAGCTCCATCTCCAACAAAATTCAAAGAAGTCTGCATGAGCTAGTTGACTTCCTACTGTGTGCTGGCAATTTCTCTGAGAGTAGTGGAGCAAGCTACAAGGCAGACCATTCCAATGGG
Source organism: Pachyuromys duprasi (assembly GCA_028658305.1). Lineage (NCBI taxonomy): Eukaryota > Metazoa > Chordata > Mammalia > Rodentia > Muridae > Pachyuromys > Pachyuromys duprasi. The sequence continues at coordinate 135,517,556 of CM053764.1, forward strand.
ATAGTTTTGTCTGGTCATGCACATAAGCGTCCTCTTAAGGGATCATCTGTTGCTACATTTACTTGGATTCGCAACCTGCTTATCGCTTCAGAGTGTCATGATGGCAAGTGATGGGAAATGACAGAGCAAACTAAACTGCTATAGTATCAGACTCCATGTGGCTCTGGGACAGCCCTTTTCATCCTTCTTTTTGGGTGTGTGCTCCTCCATCAGTACTTTCTCAGTACCTACACAAGTTTGAAAGGACCAAGTCCATTTCCCTCCCATCCTCTCTATTTTCAGTTGTGTCTCCCAGCATAGCTTTTCCCTCTGAGCTCCTCTTTGATGCATATGCCAGGCAGAAATTTCCTATAAAGTGTCACCTCACTCCTCCTTTGCCCTCGCAAGCATGTGTGTGTGTGCTGCAGTTATACACACGGGCGCTGCCTTGTTTTATTTGGGGGGGGGGGGGGAAACAGCATGGTATTGCATACATAATGCTCAGACAGCTATTCTTAGGTTGATTTTTCTCAGCTCTGTTAATAATCATTTAGCAGTCAGTGGTGGAAATACAGCACCACTCATACACATTTCCCACATTGACTGGCCTTCCCACACAGTCCACCATGCTGTGGTAACACCAGGGCTCTCCCTCTCAGATAGGAAGAGCACGAGAGCAAAGTCCTTTGATCTTCCCTGAATTGATTCTAAAAATATCCTGGGATACCATTATGGCAAGGTCTGGGTGAGTCACGGAGTCTGTGATGGTCAGTGTCAAAGGACGATCAGACTTTCTCAGTTTCAGCATGACCTGGTTCTTCACTGTAGGTAGTGGAACATAGCCCCTGTCAAGCTGTAGTGAATGCCCATTTGAAATCATAAGACTCCGCAGTAGATTTGGTTGTGGATGAAAACTGAAAACACCAAGTTCAGCTTGTGCTTGAATTGCCTAACTTGTTTCTGGAGATAGTCTGAAGCATACTGTCATTCATATACAGTAATAAAACTCTAATTGTTTGGCCCCAAGCTTGGGCCTCTTCCACAGAGTTGTCATTGCTGGTCACGTGTTCTGGGTGGGCATGTTTTAGTAATAAATGGAATCACCAGCACAGGCTCTACATGTTCATTTCGAAAGGATGCTGTCAAGAAACATTTTAATAACAGGGTCTCACAGAGGGACAGCTAAATTACCACCTGCCCATCCTAGTCCCAGGAGAAAAGAGCATGATAATTTTAGACAAATTCAGTATTCCCTCTGTTCCTATCCTTCTCTGTGTAACTGCAGATCTCTGTGTGTCTAACCTGAGTGCAGGAAGTTCTTGGAGATGAAAGTTTAGTTCTGAGATTATGACACATCTAACTCATTAAGTTTGTCAGTGGCTTCGAAAGTATCTGTTGCAAGAAGGTGGTCACTATTTGTTTTTAAAGTCGTACTGTTTCTAGAACTGAGTTTTCTGAGAACATAGGAAACTGCCTCTCCTTAAAACATAACTCATCAAGAAAGGAGAAAAGAAACAAGTGTCATTTAATATTCCATGTAGTTAAAGCCGTTTTGGTCATAGAAGCCATAGTAAGTCAAAATGTATTTTGCCAAAATTATTAATTATTTGTTTAGGTGACAGTTCATCGGGCCGGGCTTCTGGCCAGTCTAGATGAGAGCACTTGAAGGAGGTAGGGCTTTGTTGCTGGTGTCCTCCATTTAGGCTGTGGACCACTTGGTCTGTCTTTAATGCTCATAAAAGCCTTACCTCTCTTTGTTGGCCTTAGTTGGTCTCTCTCCTGGATTCAGGATGCTGCATGGTTAGTTGGTCTTGGAATTCCTTTATCCTTTAGGACTTACCTAGAAAAAGCTCAAGGAGCTGTCTACTGCATTTTTAGCAGGATGGTTCTGTACACATACATTCTCCTTGCCTGGTAAACACAGTTTAGAAATAACCACTGAGTCAGCTGCTCCCTGGTCACTTTTCAGGTTAATTTTTTTGGAGTGTGCTGTTGGGCGTGTGACACAGATGGAGGGGGCTTCTTCAGTCACAGTCCTTAGTAAATACAACACACATGTTCTTTCTTCCTCTAACTCAAGGCCCCAGGGCCACTGAGGTAGACTCTGTGGCTGTGACCATCGGCACCAGACCAGTTAGCAAGCAGGGAAGCTAGAGCAGGACAGAAAGAAGGTGCTGTAAGAGAAGAGTCACATGAAAGCAGCACTGGCTGAGGGACTTAGAAGGCTAGTGAGAGAGGACCCCACTGGGGAAGGGCTCCTGTTGCTAAGCCTTCCAGAAGTCTTGGTGGCCCTGGTAGGTACTGTCTTTCTGAGCATCTCCCCTACAGCATTGCTTCCCCAGCACAAACTCATGTGATATAGTACCATGGATGCAGGCATTCCTAGGCTAGTTCTATCCCTGGGCATATCACTTTGCTGCCAGTCATCATGTATATTCAAGTACTTGTTCACCCAGACTATGTTTCTCTGGCTGCTTCTTACACAAGTCAAAGTCGCATTAATTCTTTAGATTAAAAGATGGAATTCATGCTGGGTATGAGGACACGCACCTTTAATCCCAGCACTAGGGAGGTAGAAGCAGGCTTTCTATGAGCTCAAAGTTTATATGTGAGTTCTAGGCCAGCGAAGGCTACATACTGAAACCCTGTATCAAATAAAAAATAATAATAGATGTAATTTGTACTATCTACTTATAGTCCAAACAAGACATCACAGACCGTCAGAGGGAAGTACTCGATGTCATCACACCACTGTAAACACAGCCTGTAGTATGGGGTTCCATGGGAATCCTTCCCCGGGGACCTCCCAGGCTGGGGAGCATAGAAATGATAGAGCTCCTTGACATGATGTCCCCAGACCACAGTGCAAGTCAGAGGAGAGCCTCTGGGTCACATCTTGCCCTGAAGTTTTGTGTGCCCAGGGCCTCAGGAAGAACTATGTGCTGAGCATGTGTGGATAGCCAGCTGTGTGGGAGTGTCTGGAGTATCCCTCCAGTGGCTTGAGCACTGGGTAGCTTGAAATTCCCTTTTGAGCTGTGTGGTTTAGCAACTAGACCAGGTTATGCTCTTTTCTCTTCATCTACAGACCCTTTGAATTTAACACCTCACAGTCTAAGAGACGATTCTGTCAGAATGTGGGTCCCTTCTATCTCATGGGAGACTTGATGCCCTTAGAGTCAGTCTGTTTCCCACTACCAGATACTCTTTGTTTGTGGGTTGTAGGTTTTGTTTTGGTTTTGTTTGAGTTTTTTTTGTGTGTGTGTATGTGTTTTTTTTTTCCCCTGTACAAACAGCATTAACTTGTCTTGCCCAGAGAGATACGATTTCTAGTCTATGTAAGTTTATTAAACTGGTCAGAAAACAAATTCTAGTTGTTAAATAATAATAATTTCTTGCACAGCCATCAGTAGCCTATGTACATACCACGCCGGGCCTACCTTCAGGCTGGGAAGAAAGGAAAGACGCTAAGGGGCGCACATACTATGTCAATCATAACAATCGAACCACAACTTGGACTCGACCAATAATGCAGGTATGAAGATCACCGACCATCCCAGGCTGGAGGTCCTTAGCAGAGATGCTGTGACAGCGCCCTGCCCCGGTGTTCATGTCCTATTATGAAGGGCCTGTGTGGAAGGCAGACTCCCACCAAAGACATGTGTTACTCTCAGTAGAATATTTGCCTAAGAAGGACTTACTTTGGTCCTTGGATACATATATTTTAATGGGACATAAAAATAGCTTTCAGAAAGTGAGCTTATGACAGTGGATAGCTCCCTTCCCCACTCCCACATCCCTCTTTTTCCCCAAGGCTAGTTTTTACACTGGCCAGTGATTCATTGTTATGTCTCTTGAATGTGTCTCCCCATCTTTGCCCCCATTATTAGGTTTAATCATTTCCTCCATGCCTTAGATAGGCCAGACCTCTTATTATGGCTGTGTGTGTTGCTGTTGGGGCTCGGGCTCCTGATCACACACAGGGACATCCTCAAACAAAGCTAACTTGTTTTTGCCTCCAAAATAGCTTGCAGAAGATGGTGCCTCGGGATCAGCCACAAACAGTAACAACCACCTAGCTGAGCCTCAGATCCGCCGGCCTCGTAGCCTCAGCTCGCCAACAGTAACACTCTCTGCCCCGCTGGAGGTGAGAAGGCCGCCTCACCTAACCAGGGTCACCTCTGTCCTGTGGCTTCTCCTCACTCTCTCTTCTCTCTAAACCGGACTTTGTTTCTCAGGCAGCTCCACGCTGAGCAGACATGTGCTGGCGGTGAAGCCTGCCCCACGCAGACTGCCCACGGGCTTCTGTGTCTTGCCCAGCTAACATTCTGGATTCTGTCATAATCTTCATTCTCATTCGGCTGGCGCCATGCGTGGGTGACTGGTGCTCTCTCTGTTGAACTTGTACCGTCCCTGTGGTGTTTGCTCCTTCTTGCCTGCTACCTCATCAGCACTCATAATTCCTCTCAATAGTAATGCTTCCTTTGAGTTTTATAACATAGTTGTTGCTTTGTTCGTATTTTCTTTGACATAGGGTCTTTCATCCTGTGGGTACATGCTTCAAAAGTGTGTTTTCATCTCTTAAGTCACATTAGCACATCTGCTTGTGCGCTCTACTCGTTGTGTTTTAGTGGCAGCCCTGAACCTCACAAGTGGCAGACACTTAGAAAAGCCAGAGAATAAACGAGTAAATTAAAGTGCCCTGAGGCAAGCTCCTACACAGTGGGAGTAGGTGACAGTAGGTGTTGGGGATATGGGCTAACAACTGTCACTCCTAGTGGCTGCCTCCACCAATGCAGGGGAAAGAGGTCTCCTTCCGGGCTCTCAAACCCGGCAGTGTGTTCATGAGACTATGGGCACTTTGAGAGCAAGGGCTCACCTTGCTCTGCTCTGGAGTCTCCACCCATAACATGGTAATTTTTAGCAGGCCTGACTGTGGAGAATTGTGTCTATTCATCCTTGATATTGTTGTGTATCTAACAAGTAGAAAGGCATAAAGTTAGGGTTGGTTTGAAAGTAGGTGTCGAAATGGGGGTTTGAGGGAGCCTCTCCCATGTCAGTCTCCGAGGAAAAGCTCTCTGCAGTACCAGCTGCATTGTGACATGTTGGCTTGGCCCGTGGTGAAGAGTTCTAACACTCGTTATTGTTCCTAGGGTGCCAAGGACTCACCCATACGCCGTGCTGTGAAAGATACCCTATCCAATCCACAGTCCCCTCAGCCATCACCTTACAACTCCCCCAAACCACAACACAAAGTCACACAGAGCTTCCTGCCACCAGGCTGGGAGATGAGGATAGCGCCAAACGGCCGACCCTTCTTCATTGACCATAACACAAAGACTACAACATGGGTAAGGCTGCTGCTTTTATTTGGCACCATTTTCACCGAGAGCTCCGGTTAACTCTTCTCCTTTCTGGCTCAAATCAGTCCGTGCGGTCCCTGCAGTGGGGTTTCATCAGCAACTCTGAAGCAAGTGTCCTGAGGAGCTGGTGGCCGCCCCAGATGCTCAGGCCTGGGTGCTGGCCATTGGGGTGCTGTACCAGCCTGGCATTTCTGGAAAGCTCTGGTGTTAGTAATTTGTTCCAGTTGGGGGGAAGGGTGGCCCTCACAGTGCTGGTCTTTTGCCATCATTGTAACACATCTCACGCTCTTAGTAACTGTGTTAGGAATGGTAGTGTTTAAAACTAATGTTTTCCCTGTCTCTTTTTGCCATACACCCCTTTTGTAAGAAGAGCCTCTTTCGCTCTAGTGGTCATCTCAGATCAGCATGTTCCGTGACTGTGCTACATTTTCTTTCCATCCTCCGTGGATTAAAAGATCACCCAAAACCCTCCTCCATTGCTGGTGGGAATGCAAACTGTACAACCACTCTGGAAATCAATTTGGCGCTTTCTTAGACAATTAGGAATAATGATTCCTCAAGACCCAGCTATACCACTCTTAGGCATATATCCAAAAGATGTTCAAGTACACA